>JAVKLA010000005.1:35526575-35583898 GCA_034782735.1 Sagittarius serpentarius
CTTTCTTTCTTTCTTTCTTTCTTTCTTTCTCTCTTTCTCTCTTTCTCTCTTTCTCTCTTTCTCTCTTTCTCTCTTTCAAATGACCTACTATGTCTTACTAATTCTGGAAGGACCTCTGGTTTAATTATCTTTTGGCTATATTGTGCTTGGAATCAGTGGCTCACATTTTAACTTTCAGTGGCAGAAAGAGCTCACACATCAAGCCTTTACGGGCACTGCTGTATCGATTGGATTTTGCAGTTTGAATTATCTGTATGGTTTTAATTTTATTTCATACAAATAGATGGCTTACTTTCTCTACTCTCACACAGCTTTTAAAATCTACAGTAACCGAATAGCTTCTTACTTATGACCTAAATCCTGGGCAGTTTCTTAGACTGGATACCTAAAATTGCAGAAACTAGTCTGGCTTTTCCTAGATACAGTGGTTCCCAAGTAATTTCTTTTAAAAGCTATTTTCCTCATTGTAAATTTTGGTGGTTCTGCCCAGTTCCTTTTTGCCTTATTTATGTAATTTTCTATATAGTACATAAGTTAACTGTAGCTTTGCTAACAGATAATTCATAATTCATTAGATTTCCCAGTTCACACTTCTGAAAGTCTCTATGTCATCAGAAGTGTTCCTAACTTTTTCCATTTTACTAATAATACAGAAAATATTTCTTAAACTAGTAACAATTTCCAAACTGGCAGGAATAGATGAAATGTGAACCCTGTATAAGCTTTTGCCATCTGGAGGTATTTTCCAGCCTTGGCCTGTTATGTGTTTCCAGTCATATGCTCTTAGGAACGGAATCCAGATCAGTTTACTTCCTATTACATAATCTAAGTAGTTGTCACTGAGACTTAAGCCTTAGTAACTATTTCCACCCGTCGGAGTCATGTGCTTCATGAAAATAGAAGAAAAATATTTTCCCAGTATGTGTGAGATGATAATGCATCCAGGCCACGATTTAGGCGAGTGGTAGGACGTATACAGAAAGTACGCTGGGCCATAATATTGAAGTAGAGAAGACAGCCAGGGCTTGGATTCTAATCTCAAGAGCACAGAGTAACTCATAAAGTTTACAGAAATTAATGTCAGCAGAATTTGAATTAGAATCTATTGCATCTTCATAATGTCAAATATTAAGCTGATAGATGGATGTGAATATTATGTTCAGCAATAAATGAATTAAACATTGCCACTTCCAAATTATATGTTTATGTAAAAAGATATGAATTTTGATTTTTAAGAACCTTAACTAATAGCACAGCCTAAGAATAGACTAGCTTTTCCCACCATTGATACTTTTTTCCGCAGCTTAGTATTGAGAGAATGATATTAAAATGAATATCTGTTATTATTAATAATGGAAAATCTGCTGCTTTGGAAAGATTATGCTATTTATTTTTCAAGCAATGTGCAGCAGCTATGCAGACTCCATTAACACTGACTTGAAACCTTAGTTCTTCCATTTATAAAATACTACAAATAAGTGAAAGTATAACTCCCTGTCTTCCAAATATCAGAAGTCTTAAAAATATGTATCAAACACACAGCTCCAGATTTACATGACTTCTGTTATTCTGGGTATTCTTTTCTGTAACATTCATGCAATGTGAATTATAAAGAAGATGAGTGTGCTGATGTACTGCAAAGGCTTATATTACCAAAAACGGTTCAAAGTTGGGCTATACAGAGTTAGAATAATAAGCTTATACAACAGGTGGGAAAGCTGGTAACTACCATAGTTAAATATGAGGGAGTTGTTCTGGAATTTAAAGGATGGTATGAGTCGTTAGGAATTAATTAATAAGTGGATCAATATTCTTGCAGTGTGGGGAGCCAACACTTTGCATTATAAAGGACGAGTTTAGCTGAGCTTATTAAAACTAGTTCTTTAATGGCACAACAAAGTTTTGGTTTGGAGTTTTTTGAAAGGTTGATTAGTTTGATGGTTTATTTTATTCCAGGTATGCAGAATTTTTCATCATCCTCAATCAACTTATTTTTAAAACTGGTTAATTCTTCAGACTGGATCACTAGCATTTTCAATTTAGCCATCAACATTTCATTTCAGTGCACTTCAATTTGGGTGGAGTGCCAACCTCTTCAGGCTAGATATTCTGTTGACTGCTGTTTTGAAGTAATTAAAACAGAACTGCAATCACTTTGGTTGGAATTCTTTTCACTTCACTTCTCTTCACATCTAGGCATTTAGTCATCCAGAGTAAGCCAGTCATTTAGGTTTCCCTTAAAATCAATGAAAAAAAGTAATAACAGAAGACATGATGAATGGAAGTCCAACCCATGACTGTGATTGTGAATACAGATTATGGTTTCCCAGGAGAATGTGGCAGCAGAACATATGAGGTTAAAAAAAAACCAAGCAAAAACCCAACAACACCCCCCCAACAAAACTCCAGTGAATTATAAATGCTGCATTGATACTAGTTTTGACAAATTATGTTAATCATCTCACTACTGACTCAGCAGTGCTCAAAATCTGATTTCAGTGATGTAACAATTCCAGTCTAGTTTCAATATAATTTTTTCAGATGGAGGTTCCAGTTCTGTAAAAACCTGACTTGAGCGACTGACTTAGTAACAGCTTTTGGCCTCAGCCTCTGTTTAAACGGTGATGAAATAGGGCCTTAGTGCAAATGGGATTTTAATTACACTCTCACAGCATAATCTATACATTTTTGCTTTTTATAGGGCAGTATCTTACAGGGCTCACTTCTGTCTCAGTAATCCTATTTTGAGTCCTCAAACAGGAAGAAGGAATTACATGATACGTGCCTTTATTCCAGTCTTCTTGGTAAGAGTGAATTAGACCTTTCATTATTCCCACAGCCATCAGGAACTCACATCTGTAATCATCCTTGTTTAACTCAGCAAACAAACAGGTTTTGCTTTACCATCCAATTACCTGCTCAGCTGATGCTGTTGCTAAGAATCAGCCCATTACAATGCCAGACCCTAAGAAGAAAGTAAGTTACTGGGATTGTTCATCTATTTTTGTCTCACAACATGTGCCTTTCCCTCCTTTCTGCTTCCTTCCATGGAGCCTGCCTCTGCCACCCTCCTAGGCATTTGGAAGAATGATGTTAATATGCCTGCTTTGGATGTGTGAGGGGCTGTTACTTTCCCACATTATCTTGTTACTGCTTTAGTGGGATGACAAGTATACTACAACGTTGGTTCTTAACTGTAGGTTATCGATGGGTTGAATAACTCCATGTTTGTTTCATAGATGTGAATAGTTAGAACTAGTTCCTTCATCTCCTCTTCAAGGAAAAAAAAAAGTTTGTTTTTTCTCAATAAGATACAGCTTTCTACTTAAAATACCTGTAGTAGTATATCTTAATATTGTTGGATATTGCGCTATTAAAAACTGAAGTGAAATAGACTTTAAAATTAAGTAAGGTTGGTGATTTGGGGGTGTGGATTTTAAAAGATTTGCTTAGCCTTTTAGCAAAAATAGTAAATCCTAACATAAACCCCATACATGTAAATTAATATACTATATCTATAATTTATTTTATTGTCACAGAAAAGTCTGGAAAGCATTCACAAACATGACCCCTTGATTCAAACCTGTTGGAGAAACTTTACAGAAACCAGCAGCTTTCCAAAACACTTGATAGCCTGGGCACATGTTAGCAGTTTTGGTCTCACGTAAGGGTGTATTTGTCCTGCAGGTTAGACCCCAGTGGAAAAAAGGCAGGAAAGTCAGATTCTGCATCTATCTTTCATCTACCTGGGTTTCATTTCTTGCATACCCGGAGACTATTTTCCTCGTTCAGGATAATTAGCCAGTTCTTTAAGGCTGGATACCAGAGCTTATTAGGAGCTACTTTGCCTCCAGAACTGAGCAGTTAGAGCTAGAAGCAAAGAACAAGCTTGCTTGATCCCTTCAGTCAGAGTCTTTCTGCATCCTCCCTTTCTCCACAAAAAAAAAATAAATCCGAAGTCAGAGCAAAACCTTGTCACAAAACTAACAAGATATTTTTTTCTTCAGATACTGAATATTGCTCACAAGATAATGACAATAGCTTGTAGAAGGTGGTGAGGCAATACCGTTTGATGAGATGATACCTGCTATCCTGCCGTCCTGCTCGGAACTTGTTAAAGAGCTGTTAATAAAAATAAGAAAACTGAAAATTTTGCAGCTTTTAAGCAAGGATCTTTTATAAGAGTATAATTCCTATATTGGTCATTATTTTACTGATGCTACCACTCAAGTTAGGAGCACAAGGTGGGGTACAATGTAATCGACATTCGTTAGGGGTAATTTAGAGCAGCAGACTATTCAAACCTGTGAAGAAAACATTGCACCCCACCTGTGCTCCTAACTTGAATCTTACGCAGTACAATTAATCTGCATTTGCTACTTCATGAGCTTCTAAAACGCACATGTACTTAAAAGTCTCAGTCATAACTCACAGCTTACTTGGACACTAGTCCACATTCGAGCTCTGCCACTGATTTGGGACAAGACTTAGGTTATTTAGCCGGTTATTATGTTTGTTTCCCATGCCTGAAAGTGGATGACACTTCTCAGTCACCCCACAGGGATGTTGCAAGAGTGAATTTGCTCAAGTTTGCAAAGGTTTTTCAGGTCCTTGGCTTACTGCGTGGAACTGGAATGCAGTACGCATGTGCCAAATAGTCCTACTGTCCTATAGCAACTGGGGCCAGATTTTTCACATACCAGCTCTTTACTCTGGGCCAAATGGCTGCTGAGTCAAGTGGTGATGGGGCACACTGAGGACACGGCAGACAAAATGCAAGCAGGAGAGCGAACGGTCACTCTGTCATTGCAGAAAAACAAACCTACAACTCCCCGTAAAAAGAGAGTCGCTGTAAACAAGAGAAGACCATAACCCCTTCTCAGAAGAGTCTTTGTCAAGCTGTTGTATTGATAGCTGATTCTGGCAGCTGGCAACTGCAGGATATTAATGAAGCATTGGTACAAGAGCAGTCTGAACAGGTTGATCATCACTAACTGAAGTCTACGGTGCGTGGTATCAAGATACATTATTTGTCTGTAGCATTTGCTCTTAGTTTGACCTTGTTGCTTGCTTGCTGCTTTCTCTCATCCTTTTTTCACCTTTTAAAATTTCCTTTCCCTTTCCTTCCTCCATCCCTTCCTCCTTCCCTCCCTTTCTCTCCCTCTTCCATTCACTAGTTCCCATTTGCCTAATTAAGTTCAAATGTGCTGAGACCTATATAATAAAAAAATGTTGCATATCAGATGTTTTTAAAGCGTCCTCTTGCCCTGTTTCTCTCCTGTTACTTGTTAGCAGACACATGCAGCTCTTACTACAGTAAGCTGTGTTCTTGTTCACTGCTTACATAAGTGGGATTTATACAGGGGAGCGAGAAGGAGCTTAGGAGAAAGTCCTTGTGCGCAGTCTGACTCAGCCTGTGGAAAGGCTGAGCAACCTCCCTGTACCTGACAGAGGGAAGGGAGATTGATGGCTTCACTCAGGACGCGCTTCAGTCTCTCTTCCCCTGCTGCTTCCCCGGGCAGAGGGCGGGCAGCTTTCCTCACTCGCTGCTTGCCTATAAAAGCCTAGGTATGAGCAGAGCTTGCTCGCTGGCTTCAAGCACGTGATGGAATTCATATGACTGACTGAAAACACTGGTGGTGACCTTTATTTACTCAAGCACTGCTTGCTTGCTTTTTTTTTTTTTTTTTTTTGGTCTGGTACTATGTCCTTCACATGAACATCATCACACGTGCCTGTTTTTATGCTTTCTACCATATTTCTTTTTATTCTTCACAGCCCATGATAAGCTGTGAGAGGTCTGAAAAGGCATTTTGCTTGTCGCTGCTTCATTGCTCCCTCTTCTGCCTCTTCCCTTGTCAACATTTATATCTGCTCATCTAAAATGCTGTTTGGTTTTGGTTGCTAATGGATTTGGCACTTGTCCATACATGACCTATACTACCCAAATCTTACTAGCTAGGCTTAGCTTAGGGCTAGGTGTATTAATGTGCGAGACTCTTTTAGGAGGCTTTCAGTTTCAGGGATACTAAGTGCAGGTTTTACGGGAGAAAGTTGCTTCAGCTCCTGAGCAGGTGTGGGATGTCTGAGGTGTTGGATTTATTGTTCCTGACAAAACAAATACTTTTTTTTCCTCCTGGTGCAAACATTTATTTGTTATTTTTTTCCTTTTCACCTTCTATTAACTGGAGCTAAAATTGGCTAGCGCCATCATAAAGGGACATCAGGGAAGCTATTATTAACTCTGCTCTGCGGGATAAACAGGAGGTGTGAGATACAATGATCCAGGCTCCTCTTTGCGACAGCGTAACGCCCAGCACAGGTCAGCAGACAGCCTTTTGCTGCTGCTGCTGCGGCGCTGGGAGCCGGCCAGGCAGTGGCCTTCGCAGCCGTTTGCCCTGGGCTGGGGCACCGGAGCAGGCAGTGCCCCTCTGCTCCTCTCCTTAATGCCCCCTGGGTTTACTGCGACGCTTTTGAAGGGAGGAAAGCGCTGACCTGTCAGAGCCTGTGCGTCTGCCCCAACGGGATCTTTCCAAAGTGCTGATGCCGCAGGGAGATCCAGGAGCCTTCAGCATTCTTCTGGCTCGTGTGGTGGCAGTAATTTTTACCAAGTGGTTGTGTATTATTTTTAGGAAGAGGAGTGCTTCCTTGATAAATTGATAATCCCTTTCCATTTTTATGGAAAGCGATGCCGTGATGTTGCGTGGCAGTACTATTATAATAGAGATAGGAGCGTTGTCATATGAATACGAAATATGAAAACAAATATGCTCAAACCTTTGAAGTGTAAGAAAACAGTGTAAGAAAACAATTGTTAACCTTTTTTTTAGGAGATAGCCAAAAGTTTTCTCAGATGAGCAGAACAACAGCTTTCTGGGACAGATAGCAAACTCTGTTGTGTACTATCACTCAGTTCACCAAAATAAGAGTTCTGCTTTTCATGCCAATTTGAGCTTTTGTGCTTTTGAAGGCAATCGATCATCACTATGTGTGTTATAAGTTACAATGGGCTTTCGGAGACACTCTTTGTTCTAATGGGTCCTGATTCAGCAAAACAAACTGGTATTTAACTGCTTTGCCAAAGTTAGGTCTCAGCAACCAGAACCGTCCCTGCTTGTCCAGCTTCTTCTAGTGGCAGGCCCAGGTTTGCCTCACTGATGTATGTTGTTGGACTAATACTAAGCTGAGACTAGGATAAGCAGAAACAAAGTACACGCCAGAGGTTCTTTCTGGACATGCGTATAAAATGGTTTATATGCTCTGTGTTCGGAGCAATAGGTATCTGCCGCTGCCAGCAGCAAATCTCTGTGATGCAATGCAGAAGCCAAACTACCTGGGCTTTTGCAACCTTGCATATCAGCCAGATGTTTTAGTGGTCGATTTAGCTTCCCCCCAGAGGTCTGCCAATATCAGGGTGATGTCTACAATCAGCTTCAGTAGCGGAGAATCAGAAGTACAGTGGGTTTCGATCACAGGGCTAGCCTAGTGATAGATAATCTTAAAAGCAACACTTTGCTAGTTTTGTGGCATATATTGCACACCGTGCTACGTGGCGTTTACCCTGAAAGTACTCCAGGCACTATCCCGAGAGATTAATATAAGCCGACACAGCTCGTTTTTTAGGTTTTGTTAAGGTAATCATATCACTCCCACTGCTGATGCAGTTTGCTGCAAGAAATTGGAATATGCCGTAAGTGGCACGGAAGAAATCACATAGAGGCTTGCTGGTAATCATAAGCATAACAGCAACCTACACACTGTTATCATCCACGGCTTGTGGTACCGGTATGGCAGGAGACCAATCAAGAGTAATAAGTTGCCTAAATGCCCAAGAAGGAAACGGGGAGGAAGGAGGAATTTTCAGTTCATGCTGTTTGTGTAGGCTGGGTTGCACAGAAGAAAACACGGTGAACTCCAGCTCTGTGTTTAATAATAAAGGGATTTGGTAGTGGAAAAATCTCAGAATTACACAATGGATTCTCACTACTACGTTTTCTGAAAAGGTTGTGCAGAATGTAGAAAGCTTAAGTTTTTAGATATCAGGATGATAATAACAGTATGAAATTTATTTCAGGCCTAGGAGTTTTATGTGGATTACCTATGATTTCTTGAGCTGCCTGAATGTGTTGGTTGCACCTCTCAGAACCTTAAGATAATCACTCTGCTGGCACCTATTATGTTAAAGTCTAAATTAGAGAATATCTGTGGAAAAGTTCTGAGGTTATTAGTGAAAGACTTCCTGATGTCTTCTGACACGTGGAAACAGCAAAAATAGTACCGTCAAGCTCCACCTTGTTCCTGCAAGTTATATCAACATCAGCTAATATGAAGATGAAAATTTTAAAAATAAGAGTACAATATGGAGTTGTAATTTTTTATATTTATTTATTTTATGGATACACGGGGAATTTTGAATCTCTACTTAAAACCCGCTTTTTAGATGTTCTCATGAGATAAACGAGAGCAACAATCGTAAAAAACTGGATAATGACAGCATATGATAAAAAAGGGTGTAATCATTTTATTCCTTGCTGTCATTGCTGATGGCGTTGCAGAGGTACTGGTAAATCTTGCTAACACAATTGCATTTAGTGATAATTTACTGTAACTTTTTTCCATTGTTTCCTAGAAGTCCAACTTCCAGGAGTTTTTTCTGTTTCTTTCCTGTGCTAAATCCACACTGTGGATAGTAAAGCTACGTACATTAATCCACACAAATAACGTCACTTTTCAATAAGTGACTAATTGCAAATACACTTTCAGTGGCTGAGATCAGCGATTTGTAACAGTTGCCACATACTGAATAGGATATCGCAAATATTCTTGCCACGAGTTTTTTTGCAGAACAGATTTTGCTTCTAAAAACAGGTACTCGTGTTCTGTGGTCCCATGAAAGCTGGAAATTGGTCTCTGCTCTGAGGATTCTTTATAATCCCTGCAGATGATGACTGAATACTGCAGTTTGATAAAGAAAAAAGGAAACCTGTTTGAAACCTTGTTTCTTCTCTTCTTTTTCAGCCTAGTTGGAGAAGAGACAAAAACCAAAAATGCCACCAGCAACAGCAGCACCACAGTACCCACCTCCAGATGGAGGCTGGGGATGGGTTGTGGTCTTTGGGGCTTTTATCTCCATTGGATTTTCCTATGCGTTCCCCAAAGCCATCACAGTATTCTTCAAAGAAATACAAGAAATCTTCCACACATCGTATAGTGAGATAGCTTGGATATCATCGATAATGTTGGCTGTCATGTATGCAGGAGGTAAGACATTTGTGAAATTTGCAAATATCATAGTTTGGTTTCTTTTTTTCCCTATGGTCTTAAAGCATTTAAAGTTAATTACTACCTGATTTTATCCTTATTACCTAAAGAATTTACCAAAACACATTGCTTACTTTATCAGAGAGTCCTGGTAGCCACATCATCATTAAAACACTATTTGCTTTCACTTTTAAAACATTTTATATTCTCTTCCTTTTTGTTTTCCCCTTAGAGCCTTTTGTTTGTTCCTTTACCAAATTCTATTTTGCAATTTTGCCCCAAATTCACAGTTTCTGAAAGTCACATTTTCCAAAAGTCACATTTTCTAACAAAGCAATGCCCAAGTAACTTCTCATGGGACTGGGGGTACCTTTGCCCAGTTTCCTCTGCCTTGGTGAGATCTCTCAGATCAGACGATGGAGCTTCATCACAGAAAATTATTATGGCAGTGAGGGTTCATTAGTCAGGCACAGGTTTTCCTCTGTGGACAGGGGTTCTGTATCTTGTCCCTGTTTGCCCTAAAATAAATTCCTACTTTCCATTTAGGCCAAGAGCCATGTTTCATACATGCCATCTGTATGACAGCTAAGAGACAGTCTTATTCTTGGGACTGAAATGAACAGTGAACATAAATTCTCTGATATGTTTTTTTCTTGTGAGCAAGCAAGTGAAGAACAAGAAAATGATTTTAAAATATAAAGCCATGTTTAAGTACTAAGAGTCAAACCTGCTTTGGCAGGTTTTGTGTCTATCAGCCTCAAAGACAACTGTTAAATTCAGCTTGCTTTCTTCATTCTTTCAGACTAATTTTTTTTAAGTATTTGCAGGAGCTAGCTGCTACTTAGGCAAAACGCTTTTCCAGGCAGAGCAGAGGTCCGGATAAGAGGATATTTCAGGCAATAGATCTGGCATTGCCCTTTCGTTGGATGTTATGAGGTGACCACTTGGAACATCTCAAACTGTTTGCAGTGATGGAGCAATTAAATGCATACATTTATATACACGTGTGTATGTACATATGTATAAACATACATGCATAGAAACAGAAAACATTGTGCCAATAGCACATTAAGCTTCAATGTCTTTAAACACTGAAGAGCATCACTCCAATATTTTTCAGAAGTGGTATCTGTGAAATAGCAAAGTACGGTATTACCTGGTCCAGTAAACACCCTGTTGAAGGAGGCATGAAGTCTCATTTTTAGCATGGTAGTTTTTTATCTCTGATTTCATCCTACCTCAGTTTTGACACCTGAATGACCCTAACTCCTTTAGCAGTCAGGGAAGTGAGATAGGTGCCTACAGAGAGGAATTCAGGCTACCTGAATCCTAAGTACCTATTTTTCCCCTCTGACTATAAAAATGAAACTGCAGCCAGCTTGGCATTGTCTTAAGTACCTCAGGTAAATATTTTTCAGTTAATGGGGTGGAAAAATGGATCCTTTTTTCAAGTGCTGGTGGAGACAGAGACCTTATAAGGATGTCTTGACAAGTGGTGTCAATATCAACAAAAGCTTGCTGTTCAGATATTTTGATCACATTTTTATTCATGTTCTAGTAGAGAATCATCTATTATTCGTATACTACTAAAGAATCATAAAGGATTTTATAGGACCAGCAGCAATAACCAAGTGATTCACCAAAATTCACCAGGTGGAGAAGTAACTTGAACTAATGCAATCAAGAGTGGAGTGAAAGAGCAGGTGCGTCCCGTCGCATCCAGGTCCCCTCTAATGTAGTTGCTTCTTAAGGATGCATCGGCACTTGCACGCTGGAGTGTTCGTGTGTCACTGTGGAGGCCCCTGGACAAGGGCCAGGCCCCTCTGGGACACGGGAAGAGCACAGGTGTTGAAAAGCTGGAGTTTATTTCTGCTTTCGCTATGCTGTGACTTTTGATCTGGACTCTTTTTCACCACATTTTTCTGATCGGAGCTATGTTTTCTCAGGGCAGATTTGCTTTATAGTGCAGGTGCTGTTCTGTTGGTTTGGTCTTTGAATAACGTTGAATTTATGCTTTTTCTGCCATCTCAAAGTTCACCCAAGTTTTATTAACAGTACAGATGTGAATCACAGGTTGTTTACCTGTGGTCATTTTTATCGCCGAGGTTCAATGTGCACAACTTTTCATGTAAAATGCAAAGCATTCAGTACTTCTGCCTTTTCTCTAATACTTCTTTTACTGTTCTAAGTACCAGCATACTAACTTCACCTGTACATTGATATTAAAAATTAGAAAAATTCTTTACTATTCATTCTGCTGACACCTACCCCAGTCACCATGAAGATTATCTGCACAGGAACAGTAGGCAAAGTTGTTTGGATATCGTGTTCGAGACTCGTGGTTTTAAAATACTGAGAATGACGACCCTGACTGATATAAACAGTCTTTGAAGCCATAGCTTCTCTGGAACCACTTCCTAAAAAATAGGCCATTTAGACAATCACTGGCAGAATATGAAATAGCAATCAGGAAAAACATTTCTGAAGGAAATCACTCCATTGTTTTTACTGTCTGAAGGTGGTTTGATTCCTTAGCATTTGATGTGCTATAATATGAAATACACGTTCAAACCATGAGTACGAGGTGTATTGTTTACTATGAAGTGTGATACGTACGTCTGCGATGAACACTCTGTTCATCATACTGCTAATTAAGGTAACCTGAAAACATCTAAGATCCGTCATCCTCATTAGAGCTTAGCGTTCAACCTATTAATCATCACAGTGGGGTCAGTGAGTAAGTTAGAGTCTGTGCAGACACTCTTTGCTTTGGAGGCTGCAGCCTCTTGCAGTAATTAGCTGGCATCTGTGTTTCAGTAACAAGGTATTAACTTACCTTTCAATGCCTGAGGAAAAAAAAAAGAAACTAATAAAAGGCATCCAGTAAGGAGCTAAAAAATGTTAATTATGTTTATCACTTACTTCATACTTAGAATAAATGGCATTACATTATAGCAGACCATCTGGCAATCCATATGGTCTCCTGCAGTCCTGGTTAATTCCAGCAAATAGGTCAAGCACAGCATTCACCCCGTTAGGAAAGCACTAAGCAGAGGTGACAAATCTGATAAATCAATATGAAACTCTTTTCCCCTCTCAATCTGGCATAATAAGCATTTTCATACTGGTTTTTGTTGGTTTTGTGTTCGGTGGGTTTTTTTGTTTCTTTGTTTTCTTAAGCGCTCTCTTCCCCCCTGCCCCCCATCTCCTGGATGTTTGTTAGAGTTTACTAAAAAGCCACCCCAAAAAGCAAGATCCTGTGATGTGATCAAGGTTACGGGTATTGGACAGCCTCTACTGTTCAGCCTGTGCTTGAAAACAGCATCCTCTGGAGAAGAGCAATAGTTCAGTCTCCATGGCAACTCCGTCTTCTGCCTCTCTTGAGCAGAGACTGTCAATTGTATTAAATCAAGAGTGATGGTTTTGTGATGGGCTCCCGCACCCAAGGGACTGTGAGCGAGCCCACCAAACTTCTGTAACTGGAGGACAGAAGCTGGGATAAAATGGAATTAGTTGAGTTATCCCCACAGGGCAACTTGCGTTCCTCTATGTGTATGAACACGTATGTATATAAAACGTGTATGCATGTATGTATTCTTATATACATAAGCTATATAGGTATTCATATACTTATAGAGCCATATTTGTGCTCTAACACACACTAGCATTGAGGAATGCAAGAAAAAGATCAAATACATTTGACTTCAAGTTCTCTCAGTTCATTCTTCCCTTTTTCAAAACTTCACCCCTCACTTTGCGCAGCGTTAACAACCGAAGGTGATTAGGGAGCTTCTTATCGGAGCTCGATCTTGTTTCCAGTAAAAATGTTTTCATTCCTTTCAGTGTAGGTTTGATAGGAGCCTTAGTGGCAGCTATGAAAGCCATGTGACAGGTCCAGTGATTTCAGGCACATCTGACCTTGAGTTTTAGATTTCCTTAGGGAAAAAGCAGCTGGTTTACTCACTTGTTTTTAACTCTTTTTCCTTCATTTTTCCAAGGACAATTTCAGTTTGGGTTTTTTGTTTCTTTGTTTGGTTTGGTTTTGGTTTTTTTTCAAAATAACTTTTTGGGTGTGACATTGGGTTATAGAGATTAGTTTGAGAGCTGATAAATCCTTCAAGCCATACTCAGCTGTGAAATGTGGGGGCAACCTTGCTAGACTGAAGTTCAAAAAATAAATGTCCAGTTAAATTCTAAATGATATTTCTAAGTAAATAATTTAAAAAGCACCTTTGGACCCCTTTTGAAGAAAGGTGCTATCTAACTGTAAGTAGTGGCCATTACCGTTTTTCAAAACATGCATATAATTAAAAAAATGCAGCATTTAATAGTTTCCTCTATCTTCTATATTTGTTAAGTTATTCAAGTCTGAGGTTAAGTATTTCCAAATAGCAGCAAACCCTTAAAGGTTTTTTCAGGTGACAACACAAAGGTTACCTATAGACAAATTCTCATTTTGACTTTGTCAAAGATTAATTTGGAAAATAACATATCATATGGTATGTTCAAAATATTTGTGATTTTATCTCAGTGGGTGTTTTGGTGATAGTGCTGTGAAGATGAAATGGCGTGCACAGTGGAGATGACAGTTGCAAAATCCATGTAACACAAACAACAGATGGTTACGGATTTTTACTTTTGGACAGGACCTGGGCTCCTACACTTTTCTTCCTCCGTGGTAACATTTTCTTATTTTGGTTTTACAAATACTGGCAGAAGGAATTCAGTGGCCATGGTTAAGGAGACTGAGAAGCTTTCTTAAATTGACCTATGTCCTTTGTTGTCAGGGACAAGCGTTTTTCTCCATCAGAATATGCAAAGTGTTGAATTTTAATAACCTCATTTAGAGTGTCCTTGAAAGCAGAACTTATCAACTTTCCAAATGCCTCATGGGCATGAGGGAATGCTTCACATTTAGCCTAAAATATATGTAAACCATGTATGTCAAGTTAATTCGAAACTTGCAGAAAAAGGAAAAGAAGTCATAATGAGGTGACACAAGAACAGAGCATTTTGAATCTTACTAGCAAATGGAGAGAAGTACAAAAAAGAGGTATCAAGAATAACAAAAATATAAATTTAAAGTAGTTCCGGTTTTAAAAAAGAAGAGCTGAATGCTAAGGGAGCCTGATAAAGTCTCTGAAGGGTAATACAGCCCCTTCTTTCATTTCTTGGAAGGCTTTGAGCTTTAGTAAAACTGTACCTTCTCGGGCAGCGTTCTGCAGCAGCAGTGGCTGGTTTGAACAGAGGCCTTCCCTAATGTTTAGAAAACACTCTTTAAAATGGTCATGGGAAGAAAGATGAAAAAAAGCAGATCTGTTGCAGATGGTTTTATACATCGTTTTCAAACCGGTTTGTCGTCCTGTCCACAGGAGCAAGCTGGTTTTGTACTCTGCAAATTGTTATGTTTGGCTGAGCAGATAAGACCAAATTGTTAACTATTCAGTGGCTTCTGAGGATCTGATTTTGTCAAGTTATCATGAAGCATAGTTTTTAGTGGGGTTTACTGAGCCACAATCAGGAATCCAGTCTGAAAGTTAAGGATGCGCTGCCACTGAGAGAAATAAGGTTTTTTGTCTTTTATTGTGCACTTACATTAATCTTGAATAATTGTCAGAAAGACATTACGTGACAAAGAACTACCACTGTGCTTCTACGAAGCTCTTTCAGTATCCAAACTGTAGGTTATTAGTAATGATTTGATGCATATCATAGAAATATTTGTGGTAACTTAAATTTAATTAACTCAAGCCCTTTACTAAAACTGTTCTCATTTACATACAAGTAGGCAACATGGATTACATAATGAACATTAGTTAAGCACTCTTTTCCTACTTAAGGCTTTGCATTTGTCTTGACCTTCATTTGGTTTTATAGCCAGGGATTTCTATAAGTAGAGTAATCAATATTGACGCTTTTTTATCTGTAAAGAAGATTCTTTTTTCTCTCCCACTTAGCTTCAAGTAATGGGTCAAAGTCAAACAATAATAAATAACATGCATCATAAAATACATTTTCTAAGGGGCTAAAACTTTGGGTTTGTTTAAGAAAGATATCAAGGGACAAACTTAGTCCTTTGATATGTTCATTGAGCTTGTAAAACTTTGACAAAAGAATGCTTATTTTGTGTGTACTAATAACGTTGGATTAGTTCCCATATAGTTTTTCATATCACTGTATCATACAATGGTTGTATTTGTGATGTGTGTCGGGTAATTCAAAGGTAATGAAACAATGGTCTAGCACAACTGGGAATCATGAGATATTTAAGCAGATACCAGAGAAGTACTGTGGGGAAGGAAAAGTCTGTGTATACCATTGTATTCACACCAGCACTTCAAATGAAATAATAAACCCAACACTTTACAAAGAACTTATTATAGAATTTTACTGGTCCATTGTTTTGGAATGTCTAAGAACTATTCCCGTGTTTATTTTGAAGGGTATATTCAAGGGAAACAGAGTTGTACTGATATGTTTAGAGGATATTCTAAGCCAGTATCAAATAGCAACAGCTGAGACTTCTACTGTGATTCATAAAGATAGGTAGATCTACAGTCATCAACAGAGGTAAGTGGACCAGGGACTTAGGGACAGGTTTATGCTGATGCCAGGGGAATGACAAAAATTAAAGAATGAGGAGGTTTAAAATTGTCTTTTATGATTACTTCAAACACTCTTTTAATTGATTAACTGGTTTTGAAGTTTTTTGCAGAGATCAGATATGACACATGTAGATGAACATATATACCATACGAAGAGTTTTTTGATCCGTCAGAACCTTTTCATCTAACAGTGATATTAAGATTACGTATGTCAAAGACCAGAAACAACTGCAGCTATAGTAGGTAATATATATGTTTCATTGGTGCATACAGGCAAAAGAAAAACTTACTTTTCTTTTCCGCATATTTTGGCAGGTTTTTTAATTGTCAAGAAACAGTTAAACATTTTCACTGGAGTTTTACCTGACTTTTGTTTGGGTGAATATGTACTGTGACTAGACAACCAAATGAAAGAATGTGATTAAAATAGGAGACTGTGTTGTGAAATAAGATGTTGATTTCCTCATCTAGTTCAAACACTTATTGCAACACTTTCCCACCGGTGATGGGAACATGTGCCTGTTGGTTTTCTGTGTGTACTGCTTTGAAACACTTATAATTAAGTGCTTTGACTTTTAGAAAACTTTTTAACAATAATCACTAGGGATTATATGGACAGGATACATGTGTTTAGTCTTCCTCAGCATAGGCACCTACATCTGATCGAGTTGTCTCAACATTTTCTGTTGTCAGTCAATAAAAATGGGAATTTCTCATTCAACCCTTCCTACGTTATGTGTCCAAAACACATCAAATAAATCATGTTTTGGAAAGACTTCCTTGTCTTTTGAATGGTAAAGGAATCTAGAGGAAGGGGTCAGATGTCTATTTTGCACAAACCCGAGGTGATGCCACCCTACATGATTGTTGCCCAATACTAACACATTATATTTCGCTCCCGAGAGACCTTGAAATCTAAGAATGTTCCTGTTCGAGATACGCACCCATGTGCATCAACAGATCCACTGATATACATAGAGATGAATGACAGTTTTCACTGACGTTACACTCTTATCAGAGACATGGAAAATAACTGCCTGGGACTCCATTCCAAGTATGGGCACCGTGGTGCTAATCCTGCAATATGTGCTTAATTTTAAATACCTCAGTGATCTCATAAAGTTCAAAGTTAAAATAAATTTTTCACCTGCTTAAAGTCAACATATAAACATGTTTGTATATTTATACAAATATGTTTATCCATAGGTGTTTGTAACATCAAGATGTCTTGACAGTGTACTGTCAATGACTTAAGTGCTCCCAGAGGCACTCATTAAGATCTCATTTTTATTTATGTCAACCTTAAGAAGACATTATCCATAAATGATTCATGTCTTTTCCCCGAAATAAAATATAAATAAAATATAGAAGATTAGCTTTGAGGACTTAGAGTATTTGAGCAAAACTGGCGGTGCTCACTTTATTACAGTAATCATTTGATTAAACTTTTGACTTGTTTGTTGGTAAGCTTATCTCTGCTTTGTAAATAAAAAGTTATTTTTTATTATGGGCATAGTACAGTTTGATCTTAAGTATGAGTCTCCTGCCTTCAATTTTAATTTATTGGATTCCATAGAGTTCCAGTGCTGCAAAGTGCACTGAGGACTGGAGAATCAGGCACCGTGACTGTAAGGATTGTTCTGATTATTCACTGAAGCAACAACCTATGCAACAAAACACTTCCAGGTAGTGACCTGAAATTGTATGATTCTCATGTGAGAAGAGAACGTCATCAACATTAGGGATGGTTGTAAGGGGCTGATGGCCTGAATAATTGTTTTAGATTAACACCTTTTGGTTGTCATAGAAAGTTACAGAAAACCTAAAAAAAAAGTTTGACAGAACCCCCAACAAACTCCTCTCTTCTATGGGCTGGACTCGCAGAAGGACTACACCTCCCAGCATGTGATGGGACAATTAATCTTAGAGCGAGGTCCAATGTGTGTTATGTGACTGCATATACCATAATGAGCAACACAGTCCAGCAATTTGGCTTATACTAAATTAACAAACTGTAGAGCTGCAATTTTTTTCAGACGGTTTGGTAATGAACTGCAATATGGCACCGAATGACCTGAAACAAAATGTTGGCAATTACTTTGAAAAGCTAAGAGGAAGAATTAGATCATGAGAGTGCTAGATAGTTAATCATATTTCGAATTTGTTTATTTGTACGACAGAAGATGTTTGAGATATTTCAGAGTGACTTATTTGAGAAGTTTTAATTCAACTGAAAATTCTGAGACTTGATATTTTTATTT
Source organism: Sagittarius serpentarius (assembly GCA_034782735.1). Taxonomy (NCBI): domain Eukaryota; kingdom Metazoa; phylum Chordata; class Aves; order Accipitriformes; family Sagittariidae; genus Sagittarius; species Sagittarius serpentarius. The sequence goes on from JAVKLA010000005.1 coordinate 35,544,703, forward strand.
CAGCTTGGGAATAAAATGGATGTTGAAGCATAAGAGTGTTTCACGCAACGCTAGTTCTAATTTTATGTATCGTTCCTTAAAAATCAAGTAGCATGTCACAAAGATGGTACATGTGGGAGTGATTCTCTTGTCTTTCACACAGTGCCATAGTTTATACCTGTGCAAAGAGTGTGCAAGGTTGTATAAACCATTCCCATTGTGATTTAGAAGCTTTTCATATTTACTTACTCAAATGTAAACAGTAACCTGAGTGCAAAGCACTTGACCTTATGCCTAGAGAAACAGAGCTGAAGTGGCATATGGGATTAAGAGAAAAATAAATTTGTCTCATAGAATTTCTTATGGATCATTTCTCCTGATGTTATAAAAAATCTACCTGACAAGGTGTTCAGATATACATATTGCCTAGATAGTCAACTTTCTAACCAATTGCTTTTCAGTAAGATGTATTAAAACTTACTAGAGAAACATAGTTCCTCCTGTGGGAAGAAAATAATTCTTTCATTAGTAAACCTAAGTAATATTCTCCTCACAGGCACACTTGTTAAATCCTTGCAGAAGTGGGTATATTTCATTGCATTATTTTAATATGTTCTGGCTGAAGTATATCAGCATAACTCTTTAGATGAAAGGTGGCTCCAGGAATGCACGATGTTTAGGCAGCATCTGTAATACAAATCACGAGAAGCCTATATTTTAATGGGCACTAATTTATTTTGAATTTATGATGCATCATCTCAATCATTAGAAGTAAGTTGCTTGACGTTACTTGGTGGAGAATAAGGTTTCTGCCAGTGGTGGGTTGTTTTATTTCTTCACACTAAGTAAGAAAATACATCTGGTTCAAAAGCCACGCAAATATTATCTCCAAGTGCAGTAGGTCACAAAGCCACTTCACGTTGCTTTTTGCAGCAGAGCTCAAATATTCCCTGTTCAGCAAGCAGGCCCGATCTGGACTTTCCCCCCGCAACCCTCCACCCCGCCATTTTCAGAAGACCTTGTCTGTGGAGATGTATCCTCTGCTGCTACAAGGAAAAGGACTGTGTAGAGAACATTGTACGTGGTGTTTCCTCTCTAGTCTATGCAAAACGCAAATGCCGTAAAGACGTTTGCCCGACTCCCTCATAATATATTCCTTTTCCACTGCTTAAGTCCCAGGCTCCCTCTACTAATTTTTCATGATTCTTTCACCCCTTACTTAGTCATATTTTATGAAATACTGTTTTCATAGGGGAAGGCATACCTTCCCCCTCATTAAAGTCATCATGTTTTGGTTGATTACAGTCCATGGAAAGTGTATTTGTTGCTCCAGTCCACAAAAGAAAGGGCATGTGACTATACATAGGAAACATCTAAAAATTTGAAAGACCGATCAGATAAAGCTCTTTCCATTGTAGATGGAAATCTGAAAGTGTCATCTTGATGACAAATTCAACTCTGATGACAAAAAGTATGTGAGGTGGGTATGGGAATATGCAAAGGTAAACTGACATCCGCTCAGATAATGTATAGATTAAAAAAAAAGTATCTGATTTCTATTTCAGTTTTATTGGATAGAGTGTTATTCTCAGGCATGTGTATTTTGCTGTAAAAGCCTAGGGAGAAGCAAGGAAAAAAGAACAAGGAGAGAAGAGATTAGAATTCATTCTTAAATTATTGATTAATCAGTAAATATTTTCCTGAAGGTCATTATTTTTAAAAAGCAGTTAAATGTGGGTTGTCTCAAGTTTAAGTAAATTGGAAAATGTTCTGATCTGAACCTGTGGGATACTTTCAGAATTCTGGACCTGTTCACTAAGTTGTCTCCAAAGGTTTCACTTCCTCTAGGGTATAATAAAGACTACTGACTCAGGCACAGCTGAAATAAAGAAATGCATTGAAAGATGGAAAAGATCACATGAATCTTGTAACTATTGTTGATCAAGAGAATAATCTGTTGATAACTTCTGGCTTTTCATTATTCTGGGTTTGATTTTTTTCTTCATGTTTCTAGCCACTTAACACTTTATATTGCTTTTAGTCTTTTTACCTGGAAGACAAAATATTCAGTGTTACCTTTACTTAAACAGATTTTCTCAATATACGTACGTGTTATTTTTTCACTTGTCTGAAAACAGGAAAAATAACCACAAACAACCCCCCCCCCAAGATTCTCACTTTTAATTCACAACTGAATGTAGTTGTGTCTCGCCCCACCCCAGTTTCTCAGTCTCCCCTTTTGCAGAATGCTGGGGAAAATGCAAATTGTGTAGCTGTATGATCCCGTTAATATACTATCATTGTCTGCACTTGCACTCTAAATACTTTAGGTGCCACAGCCTAATGAGAATGCTCAGTTCCCATTTTGTATGATAACTTTGAAACAGAAATAAATTCCCTTCCCCCTTCTCTTTCCCTTTCCCTTTCCTTTTCCCTTTCCTCTTCCCCCTTCCCCTTTCCCTCCCTCCTCCCATTCCCCCAGTATGTTGTGAAGTAAATATTATTCACATATATTTACCTTACACAGTTCTTCAGACATGATCTAATTTATGGACCGTAAAGGAATTTGGGAAATTCCCACCCTTAAGCTTCTAATTTTTACCACTGGAAGTCACCATATGCATTTTATTGGATATTATTAAAAATACAATTATAATGAAAATAATGATAAAATAATGGTTTAGAAAGATTTTTTTATAAAGTACATTTTAAGCTTAATGATACGTATGTGTTAAATAGCAAATGCATTTGGAAATAATCTTACAATGTTATTGACAATGACCTAAATGTGATGATTTCTCAGGACACTGCCAAGTTAAAAATGCATCCAGATTTATACTTCTCGTTACATATATTCTGAATATGTAGATGAGATTTAATGATCCACTCATGATCCATAATTCACAGTAAGTGGTCCACAGAAACATCATAGGTAGTGGATTGAGTATTTTCAATTTGAAGTTTAATTATACAGTGCAAAATTGAGACCAGAAAGGGATACGATAAAGGAGCAACTAGAAAGAAGCATGTAGCTTGTGCTTTCTGAAATTACATATTATTGCCTGTAACAATACATAAGGAATCATTTCCAAGTTGAGTCAGTTACAATATTATTCTGGAAGAAAACAAACTGTAGGATGATGTGCAGCGTAAAAATGGGCTACTGTATGAACTTTAATATGATGGGCAATTTGTAGAAGACAGAGACATCCAAATGATGATATTAATCTTAACTGAAGTTGGCTAAATTTTTCATAGTGAATGCCTTATCTGAAAAATGTAATGATCTGAGCTGGAGAGACTATACCTTACATTTGTAAGAAACACTGACTAGCCTGTGCAAGGTCTTCTGAAACTGTTTGCTATGACATTTTCCTGTCTGCTTTGTATGCTAGGCTTCCAAATGACAAAGTATTGTTCTGCTTCCAGGAAAAGTAGCCAAAGATTTTTAAGAAGGTGAATAAAAAACATGAATGATAATAGGGAATAATAAATAGGAAGTAGTGAGTAATGAACATTTATGAATATTGTGTTCACATGTGCATGCACAGATTTGTAGAAAAGACAGTCATTCCTCAAAGAGGAACAAAAAAAAAAAAGGAAATATTTGTAACTAGCTAATAACATGATTTAGGAAAATGTCTATGAAGAATTAAAATAAATCTTTGCAAGCACTGTCTGTTTTGTGGGTTTTTTTCTTCCCAACAATTAACTGTGAGATTAACAACATATCTCTTATTTTCAAGTTGCTATAATTGTAGTTGTGACAATGGTATACTGTAACCTCTGTCTGTCTTTTCAGTTTTATGATCTGCAACAATACAGAAAATTGTCCTCCCTTTGTAGCAGCAGAATATACAGAACTTGTTTGGCAGTCTGGTTCAGACTGTTAGCAAGCTGTAAAGACAAGTTTTATAGCTCAAACTTGTAATCTGCTTTGGCAAGGCACAAAGTACTAAACACTAAGTCGTCTTCAGTTAGAAATTTTCAAGTTCTTTGAACTTGAAAGAATGAGTTCAGAAGTTTCCAGGTGAAAAAAAAAAAATACTTACAAAAGGGACAAGTACTTTCTATGATCCTAGCAACAAACAACTCATTTATATCAGTAGGAGTCCAACAGTCAGATGAGGAAAAGTGGCGGGGTTTTTGTGTGTGTTCATGTGAAGATGTAGTCTCTATGTCTGGGCATAACAGTTTTTTAGTAAGTTTATTTTTGAGATAGAAACACTAGTAGAAATACTGGATAGCTATAAATGAACCTCTGGTTTTCGTTTAGTATTAATTTTCCTTTTTTTTCCCTGAAAGCAGACATATTAGATAGGATTTATTTTAATCTTTTCAGAAATGTGATGCTTCTTTCCGTACAAGTGCTCAGACACTGATCTTACCAAACTGAACTAAGACTTTCACTTGCAGCCAGCCGCAGAGAAGGAAGGAGCAGCCACTGGGATGAATGGGTAACACCTCAAGGATGAGACCTCCGGAAGAAAACCACTAAATAGCTTCATTGGAGCATTTCTATAGTTAGAGTTATGCCTCCTGAAATTCCTGGTGAAACCCTGAAAAGGACATAAATTTAGCGACGTTTATTATTAATACCTTCGTATTAACTACTGCTATAGAGAATTATATTTGCTAGTATTTATATATCAGTATTATTATCTCTGCTGTATTTCTGGAGAGGAGAAATGAGTAAGTCCTTGTTTGGTTTTTCATTTGAAGGAGAAGTGTCCTTTAATGGCACAGGTTCATTCTGCTTGTCAACAGTATTATTATTTAAGTGAAATCCTCAGCACATTGTTGGGGTCTGAAAAGCTGTTTTAATTTTAGATTCACGCAAGCCTGTGAAGTCTATGAATACTAAGCTTTAAAAATTCATTGTCTTTTCTTCTGCAGGAAACTTTCATTAATTCTTCCAGGTACCTCATATTTGCCACTGAATTTTCTAATGTTCATGTTGATACACCACATGACTTTTACTGCTTAAGTTACAAGACGCTTGCATCGGTTTTCTGAGAAGAAAAGGAACATTTTTCTGAGAAGACCGTTTGCGATGCACGTATTGTGCTGATGCTATTTCCAGCTGTCCCCATGACAGAGGCATGCAGGCCACTTCGTGAAAAATGTGTTCCTGGGGTTACAATGTCACTATTTATATGCATCTCTATTATAGGTGCTTTGGTTCCATCTCATCATTAGCTTGTTCCCTCCTGTCTTCTTTCTTGTTTCTTGCCTTTTTCCAAGTTGAAAGGCTAGTTTTTGCAAATATCTGTGCATGGGTTTCACTTTACTCAGTGATACTGAAGGTAGCAGGAATACAAATACAAGGAAAGTTTAAAAAACCACTGAAATATTTTGCTGCATCTGACTTTGTTTGATAATAAATGTGTCAATGTGAAATTTGGGCAATTAGTTTTGGGACAGAACTTTTTTTTGTAGTCGGTGACCATAAATGTTCCTGAAAACTGCTGAGTGTTCAGCCCCTCATAGAATTCCACTCCTTTCCTATTAAATATTATGAAGTTTCATATTGCTAATTTCAAAAGAAATGTCATAAATCCTCTTAAATTCTACTGCTTTGTGATCAAGTGTTTTAGCCTTTCGTGAAAAAAATTCTGTAGCAGAGCATGCAAAAGATAATTAATACAAAGCTTCGATATGTATCCATGTAAATAATAGCCAGCATGGCTACTCCTTGATTAAAAACTGGGCAATTTTCCAACTTTTTTAAATTCATAGATATAAAGCAATTTTCTATCTTGAAGATGTTTTCTAAATTACATGGTCCGTAACTCCATATACATTCGCAGCCCAGAAAACAAGAAAAAAAACCCTGTAAGCCGGTCAACAGCTTTAATCAAAACACGCAGTGCCCTTGGTTCATGTCTCTGATGTATCACTGGAGAAAAAAAACAAACAACAAAATATCAAAACAGATCAAGGATCTGTAATTTATGCATAAAAGCAATACATTCAGAGCAAGCACCAGCACCACTGATTACTTATTCCGTTTCTTCTGAACCTTTCAGGAAAAAGACAGCTCATATTTGCAGCCAGACATACGTGTTCCTGACTTGAGCACATCAGTTCAAAATTACGAGATGTAAGGTTTTGGGAGGAGAAAGCATGAAGAAGCAGCCAGTGTGTTGGGGCTCTCTACCATCAGCCAGGCTCCCGTGGGTTTCCACACGCAGGATTACTGTATTTCTTATAAAACTCCTAAGGAGTATCTGGAGGTCAAGTTAATCCTCATTAGTGATCGAAAGACAGAAACTTAATAGGATTCGGGGATCCTTCAGGACACAAGTGAGGATGTGTGCGGTCAGGGTAACGACGCTGAGGACGTGCAGTTAGAGGAGGGGGAGTGGTGAGCAAAGGGTGATGGATGGCTGAACGACTGACTGCTCGCTCCTCGGCATGCTCTGCTTTCGGCTGCTGCTCTGTCTTAACTCATAGTTTAGCGACCCTAACTCAATGTTAGCCACTTCTTCTTGGTGATATTTATTGCAAGAACATTTTTTTTTTTCTTTGCTTTCTGTCAAGGTTACTATTTTATCGAGGTTTATGGAATCAGTGCAGCCAGTTGTAAATGTTGTATGAAACAGAAAAAAGCCACTGCCAAATGCACAGAGGAAGCGCAGAGGAGGCTTTCCAATGATTGTTGAGCTATGTTACCTTCACTGCTGTTACACAAACTCATAGGGTATATCTGAAACGCAGGTTACCATTCCCAGAGATGTGATAAAGAATCTTAGCACAAAAACAGTTGCATGGCATTTTAATATTTTCAAATTAATCGATACTTTTTTGGATTTTTTTCTGTCTGCCTTCCCTAAATGCTTGTCCAAGAGTACTAAAAGTATTTAGCCGCAGGTTTTTGAACTAGAGTTAAGACTGTCATAGAATGCTCAGTATTTTGACTTGGTCCTGCTTGAGAAAAGCAGCATATTTTTAAAGCATTTTCCAACTTCATGAACAGATTTTAAACATGATCGGAATCAATTTTGAGTTGCTTTTCCTCTGGACGCCAGAGATGACATTCCAACAGCAGTACTAAGTACTTGCTTAAAGCATTTGTGGTTGAAGGAGTTGTTTTAAAGTGAAAGACAAGAGTTTACTTTAGCAAAATATTGGGGATTCTTTGCCAAACAAAGCAAATCAGCTCCTGCAAGTGGATTTTATAATTTGTAAGAAACAAAAAAAAAGAAAAAGAAGAAGAAAAAGAAGAAATAGAAGAAGAATAAAAAGGAGAAGAAAATAAGAAAAAGAAAAGAAAAAGAGGAGAAGGTGAAAAAGAAGAAGAAAAAAGGAAAAAAAAGGAGGAGAAGAAGATGAAGAAGAAAAAGAGAAAAAGAAAAAAAAAAAGTCTTGACTGATAATAGCAAGTAGTTTATTCTAATATTAATTCTTGGAGCTCCTCAGGCTTTTCCAGCCTTGTAGGAAACAGAAATAAAAAATAAAGCCAGACTGGAAAGATAGCTGCATTGACTCTGCAGAGCAGATGGCTGAAAATGTACTTGTCTTTGAATCACTTGACTTGACAGGATGCAATCTACAATATTGCATTAGTGCAACTTGAAATATTATTATTGCATTTATTTTCAACTTCTTTCAGCAATTCCCTTTATTTAAATAAATGTCACATTGTTCAGATGGAGTCATTTCAGGTTGCTTTGGATCAATGACACTATGAATACTGTGTGACATTGTCAATATATGTTTAAAAAAATTACCATTATATCAGGAAGGTTCACCTCTAGTTCCATACTAAAAATAGTGCAGGTAGTAAAATAAAAAGCATAAGTGAACTGGCTGTATATGAAACAAATTACAGATGTGAATGATCTTTAATTACATCACTGTATTATAGCAGTGAGAAATCAAACCAGGACAAATATATTAAATACTAAATCCTAGATTATATACTTTTTAAAGAAACTTCCATTCCTACAGTGAGCATAAATATAGACTAGACCCAAAGATGACATCATTATGGACATAAAATAAAATTATGGCAGCTTGATACTGCTACAAACCAATCCTTACTATTGTAACCATTCTGACTAGATGTTGTACATTCAAGTTGAAGAACATTTTTTTGTCTCTCACAGAAAGTGGTGCCTATTTATGGGAGAACTGTCTAAAGTAAATATATTTTTTTTCATTTTGGTAAAAAAAAAAATTGATGGAAAAGAGAAAAGGCAGCAAGAATTCTAGTGTCCTAGATTCTCTTCCTCTTATAAATTAATGAAGTGTACCTAATAAATTTGGACTTATAAATGTTATTCTACCTGAGAGCTGAGCAAGATACAGATTTTATGCCAAATAAATCTTCCTTTATTCTATTTCATGGCTTTAAAACTGATCTGCCTCTACTATTACCTCAACGTGTTATGAAATGGAAATCTGGTTTGCATCCTTTAAGCTTTTAGAGATACTAGATATAAAGTTGTTGCATTGTCTCCAGAGTCAGATCATTTTTTGGAGTGTATATTTTCTTAGCGCTGAAAAAAGCGACTAAATGGATAGATGTGTGTACATGACTCTGTGTGTATCTCTGGGAGTGTAACTATATGAGAAATATTAAATTTCTAGGGCATAGTTTGAGCCCTCTATTAATTTCTACAAAAATATCAAGCAGTACATTTCTTTAAAAAGCAACTTTAACGTTTGAGTTATGCTTAAACTATATTAGCACAATAAGCATCTTTTAAGGGGGAAAAAGTGATGATTTCTTCAAACATCTACTTTTAAAATCTACCTATTATTCAGTTATGTAGTCTTTTTTTATTGGTTTTCGTTTACAACAGTATGGCTTAGCAGAAGAAGGAAGACTTAATCGGTGATTGAAAGGATATACTTGAAAGTGAGAGGCAAATACGGATTATTGATAGCTTTGTTATTATAAGAAATAACTGATCTCATTTGTAAGCAATATATTTCTTCCGGGAGGTCTTGGTGTTCATTGATGACCAGCGAGAGCAGCTTTGTCGTCACGATTTGCACAATACAGGTGTGCAAGTGAATGTTCTGCTGAGCCCTCAAAACAGAACGTAGGTGTCACATTATCATAGGCTTTGTGTAAAATACCATAAATGGCTCCCAGATGCACGAGCCCGTCTCTGCTCCCGTAGCTGAAACGGCTTTTGCCATCTTTCCCTTGACATATGACAACATGAAAAGCTGCTATTTTTTCTTGGCATCTTCTAAAGCATTTGCGTCCTGCTGCACAGCCCTTCCTCACACTGTGCGTCAGTGGCACCGGTTGCAGTTGCTGTCTTATGCCTTCTCACAGCCTGGTCATTGGCCTCGAACAGAAAGATATAAACCAAAAATACAGCCAGGAGACTGTTAGCACATTATGGTAATGGCCTTGAATTTGGTTTAGGGAGTGTATAGTCTTTTGTGGCTGATGGTTTGTAGGTGCTAGGGGAGAGATCAGAGTAAATATTCTTGTGGGCTTCCTGACTTAACATCTGTTATGTAGTTACTTCAGGCATCAGGAAAGTAGACTCGGAGATCCAGCAGTCCTTTAGTGCATTAACATGCATTAATGTATAGCATGATTTTGGCCGGGTTACAGTATTTAAACAGCTTAATCTTCCTTCTGCTAAAAAGAAAAAAATATGCAAGGAATGTAGAGACATGCTGGCATGTAAGCATTGCTTAAATAAGTGTAGAAGCTGTTAGATGTGAAAAGAAATTTGTACATGGCTATAAAATGTATGATGGCAGGCAAACAGCTTGAATTTATGTGGATTCCTATATGTTAAGGTATGAATGTGCATTATTTTATGAGACTCCAAAACCAAGTGTATACACAGATGTCACAAGAAAATATTTAACCTCATCAGATTGGATGGGTTCGTAGATAACTTAGGGAGTAAGCTTAAACTAACCTTATGGCTTATAGAACAATTAATACTTCCCACATGCACAAATTTTAAATCAAAATATTGGAATATACTGAAAGAAACCCCCAAATTAAATGGAGCTGTGGTGGTAAATACACATCATTAACTTAAGGAAAACATCTCAAAGAGGATATTATGTTTAAAGGAATTTTAAATTCATAATACATTCCAAATACTAAACAAATACTAAACAAATTTTTCATTTACAATTTTGTAAGTAATTCCATCTCATCACAGGAGAAAGAACTTGGAAAAAATTTTAAATATCATTATTTTGATATTTTTGAAGTGAAATACTGTGTGTAGCAATGATAACAATTGAATTTTTTTTCCAGAAAATTGCCTTAGATTTAATTTATTTTCAAAAATATAAATATTACTTGAGATGAAATTTTTGCTTTGAGTTAAACAAAGAGTTCCAGTTAAAAGGGGCTTTTCTGACCCAGAGAAAATATTTGTATTGTTCGTGTATTTCAAAAGGGCTTTCTTTCTAATTCAGACTACTGATTGTCCAAACATAGCTCTATAAATAAAAAAAATCATGATTGAAGTTATGCTTCAGCATAGTTATGAGAGCACGAGATTATAAAGACAGGAGAAGTAAGCATGATATATTTGGAAAGGGCTTGGAGTAGAATTTGTCCGTCCTTCGTGTTTCACGGCTTTCTCCATATGGCCTCAAGGGAGAAAGCCCACCTCGTCACTGTTCTGCTCAGTGGTTCCCCCACACGGAAATGAAGAAGCGTTCGGTATCTCGTAACAGAAGCTGTCGGTGAAATGTCTTAGTGCTTCATATGTGATTTAACGTCTTTTAATAATTCTCTGGGCTATTGTATATTTGGTGGGCCATTCCATGCTGGGGGTGTTGGTTTCAAGATACGGTCATGCTTAAGCTGCAGCTCAGTGAGCAGCAGAGCCTCATCCCCTGTGCTTGCGTGTCTGTAAGATCCGCCCCGATGCCTTCAGTCTGAGCATCCTTTACCTTCTCCGTAAAACAGCCACCCTGTTTCTCCTCTGTGCCCCCACCCACCTTGAATGGTAGAGCTGCCTGGGCAAGAAGACAGATTGCTTTCACTGGTGAAGAGCTGGGTGTGTTGGTGGGGGTTGGTGCTGCCCGGACAGGGACCCTGCCGGAGCTTCCCTCGGCTCCTTGGGGCCCAAGCTATGTAATGAACGCACAAACTGCAAGATCGAAACGTCAGTCAGATCTTTCCTTTGCAGTCAATTTAATTTCGAACCAACCTCTGGATTCACAAGCAGGCACAGGGCAACGCTATTCTAGAAGCTTATTTCTGTAAGGAAGTAAGCTAAAGATTGATCATTTGGCATATGCTTAAGACTTTTTGTTGGTATGCAAGTAGTAATTAACATTTACAGTACATCCATGAAAATACTTTTAATACGTTTAAGGTAATTCAAACAGTGGAGTCTAAAAAAACACAGTACCCATGAAAATACGCTTTTAAATTTGGTTGTATTTGACTTTTTCACATCATGGAGTATCTGGCATTTATCCCTTTAGATATTTATAAAAAGAGAGACTTAAAACTGTTTGCAGTACAGTGAATGATTTGCAGTGAAATCAGATGCAGAGCTTGGCACCCCACTTTATGCCAGGTGCCTGCTTTATCCTGAGTTTGAAATTTATTACTTTCTATTATGTTTGGGGTTTTTTTATTTTGGAATTGGATAAGTTTAGTTATTGCAAAAGCAGGACTATTCGTAATGGTTTGGGCCAAATATAGTGCAGTCAGATGGTACGCAGGTTTACCTAAAGAGCTTTGACAGCCTCTTAATCTTGATATGTAGCACACCATCTATTCTAGTCACGGTCGTTTAAAAAACATATAATGCATGTCATGCTAAATTGCACACTAGCTGTTTGTTTAGTATGGACGTAATTACACCATAAATTGAATTGCAGTTGAAACTGAAAACTGGACCTGTAGCAATATTTTCAAAGTTTATAGGTCTTTATGCTAAACCACATCTCAGATTTTCCCAGACAACCTATAGTCATCTTACTGCCCGTTAACACTCCTTTCTGCATAGGGTAAGCAGAAACGAGCCTCGGGGGCCAGAGATTTACATTCTGATTTGGCAATATTTTTCAGTCTACATGTAGTTTTAAGTAGGAGTCCAGGATGTGCTACTAAGGTCAGTTAGTAGTTTGCTTGCCTGGAGATTCCTCCTGCTCTGTGGAGTTTTGATACCTGTCTCATACTTGAAATACTTCAGTCCTTGCACTTTCAAAACTTCCATTGACTGATCTCAGTATTGATTGCTTGTGAACTGTAACAATCCCTCTTGGTTGTCTGATGTCTTTAATCTTTTTATCCATCTCCATGACTAATCAATTTTATATTGTCATGGAGGCAATATATCCACATCCAGGCTCACGTGTCTGCAAACTCACAGAGTGTGTTTGTAAGACAAATTGGTACAGAAACAGCTGAACATTTTCTAGGATGGAAGGGGAAAGCATTCCAACATATCCTAAATACAAAGACATGTATGATGGAGTTACCTGTTTCCTGTTAACATATTTTCTTTCTACCAACAGGCCCCATAAGCAGCATTTTGGTGAATAAGTATGGCAGCCGGCCTGTGATGATAGCAGGAGGTATCCTGTGTTCGTTTGGAATGATTGCTTCCTCTTTCTGCAATAGCGTCCTGGAACTTTATCTATGTATTGGTGTCGTTGGAGGTAAGAGTCCTGTTTAAAAGGTATTTATTATATAATATTATATTATACTATATTATATTGTATTGTATTATATTATATTATATTATGTTATGTTATGTTATGTTATGTTGTATTCTTCTGTATTTCATTATTTCTAATACTGTTCTACCAATGAGCCTTGCTGATCAAGAACCCACGGTGCAAGGCATTGTACAAATGCAAACCAAGAAGGCAGCAAGATCAGTTCATTTCAGCTACCTGAACTATCTAATCCTTTAAATTAGCTGGTATGATGTTAAATGATTTCTTAGGATAATTCAGGAACAACTAATGATTTTATTCAGTAAATGCTGTATGTATGTACTGTTCCACACTGCACTGTAATTATGGTATAAAAATTGATTGGCTCATGACAACACTTATTACAGTCCTTTGTGTAGAATTTCACATTCATTCTTTTAGTTTTCAATCATGTTGCACTTCAAACGGGGTGGCAGAGACTAGCAGAACTCTAGTAAAAATGCAAAAGCTAGTAGCAGCTTTCTGTAGGTTTGGACATACATACACTCTCACAGAAAAGTATACCAACTTTCAGCTCAATAGCTTTCTGTTTAAAATCCCCCAGGGTCAATCCCCAAATAAAATTATTCATATATCATCAAAGGCCTGGATATTGCCTAAGGCAATGAACTAAAATGATCATAAAGCCAGTAAATTAAATAACATCCTTATCAAAAGTTGTGAGGTGTTTTTTTTTTTTTAAACTACCTCTTCAGAATAAGGAAGGCAAGTGAGGTGAAATATTGAAAGGTAATAAATGAATGGGATAATACTTGTTCCTATATTCAAGCTCATCTTTCTTTATGCTGGGACTTAAAGAAGTCCTTCTTTCTTCAGTGATTATTTCTTAAAGCTCTTATTTTTCACGTCCTAAACTTGGGGCCCACTGAAAGAATAAAGTCAGGGCCCAGGAATGGGCCCATCAGAGATGAAAACTTCTCTCCTGTGCCATCCAGCAGATGCATAGCTCCTTATTGCTTATTGCCTAGATGTCTTAACACAGAGAGAAGGCCTAAGGTTCAGCTGAAGCGGACGGGTGGTCTGCTCCCTTGCATGTCCTCTACAATGCTTCTACCTCCAGCAGTGACTTCCATACCTGGGGACGTGGAGCTGAATGTGCGCCAAAATAATTAACCATTTTAAGCTTGACATTTGTAAACAAGTTTGATCTTAAATAGGGCTGGAAATAAGAAATGAGGAGATTTATGCACTTAAATACACCCTGCATTCATTGTAGCTGAGGTGACATTTAATAACTTCTGTGAAATGAGCCAAGAGAGAATTGCCTTACAGCTTAGTAAATATAAAAATGGTGAGTCAAGGCTCTGATACCATCATTCCTCTCTGATTCCCCTGTCTCTGTCATTGCTGAAACGCAACAAGGAGTTCTGGCTTTTATTGCAGTGTTCCAGGGGGAAATGGCAGAATGCCACCATGACACAGTCTTGGCGTTAACACACATAGCAATGAAGCTGTGTTTTGTTCTCTGATGCTAGTTGGTTTCTATCTTCATTGGAAACCACTGGATTAGATACTGGTCATTTTAAAAATACGTTGAAAGAGCTGTGATATGTTTTTCAGAGCATGACCTGCAATAATACTGTCTTTTGTCTGTTGTTTAGGTCTGGGTTTGGCTTTCAACTTACAGCCTGCCTTGACCATGATTGGCAAGTATTTCTATAAGAAGCGTCCCATTGCTAATGGATTGGCCATGGCGGGAAGTCCAGTGTTTCTGAGCACATTGGCACCTCTCAATCAATTCCTCTTTAATGCGTTTGGCTGGAAAGGAAGCTTTCTCATTCTGGGAGGACTTCTTTTGAACTGCTGTGTGGCTGGGTCACTTATGAGACCTGTTGGACCGAAACCAGTCCCTCCTGTGAAAAAAGATGTTGAAAAAGGCACAAGAGATTCTACCTTGCACAAAAACAACAAGAAGTCTTTTTGGCAAACTATGAATAAATATCTAGATCTGTCCCTCTTCAAACACAGAGGGTTTCTGATCTATTTGTCAGGAAATGTCATTATGTTTATTGGTTTCTTCGCTCCAATAGTATTCTTGGCTCCTTATGCCAAGCACAAGGGAATTGATGAATATTCTGCTGCTTTTTTGCTATCTATCTTAGCCTTTGTAGACATGTTTGCTAGGCCTTCAATGGGACTTGTAGCAAACTCCAAGTTTATCCGGCCAAAGATTCAGTACTTTTTTAGTTTTGCTGTCTTGTACAATGGCGTCTGTCATATCCTGTGCCCTCTGGCAACAAATTACACTGGCTTGGTGATATATGCTGTATTTTTTGGGTTTGCGTTTGGAATGGTGAGCAGCGTTCTTTTTGAGACATTGATGGACCTCGTTGGGGCTGCCAGATTTTCCAGTGCAGTTGGACTTGTCACCATCGTGGAATGTTGCCCTGTGCTCATAGGCCCTCCTCTAGGAGGTAAGAACCTCTTTTATTCCATTTTTTCAGACGTTACAGGATAATCATGCAATTTAGCATTGAATTAATATAAACATTGTTCTTAATGTTATTTAATGTTTTCGCTGTGACAAGGAACATACTGTAGCGGCAGTGCTCTGCATCAGTTATCTTTGGGCTTTACAGCTGCAGATCCACACGAGAATCTAAAGGCGTATGTTGTGTGCTTGTGCAATAGATAGATTAAGAGCGTTCTCTACTGGCCCGTCAATCCAGGTGATAAGTGTATGTTTTCCTGATAGCATGTAGTGCTAACTTTGCGACCTTAATTTACATGTATTCAGCCCTGATTTGCTCTTTGCCGACACAGTTCTTGCTGTCTTGAATTGGCTGAATCCACCGGTCAGTTTTTGTGAAGATCTCACAGGGAGGCTTATAGTTTCTCCAACGTAGCGGCAGCCAGAGGAGCACTCGCTTAGATTTAAAATAGCAACTTCAGTTTGTCTAAACAGAGAGGACTGGCATTTTGAGAGAGAAGAAACCGGCAGGGAGGTGCCAGAAGGGAGAGGGGCGTGCTCAGAGCAGCCTCGGCAGGCTGCACGCCCGGTGGGATTCCAGCGCGGTGCCCGGGAGCGTTGTGCCCTGGCGTGATTTCACACCGCAGCCCTGCTCGCGGCCAGTCCTTTGGCCTGTTCCTGTAGCCAGCAGCTACGGGTAAGGCAACTCCGAGTGTCAACTGACTGAAAGATGACGACGTTCCCAGCTTCACTCTTGAGTGTAAAGGGAGCCTAGGTGTATAGCTTGGACTATAGTCACAACTTTTGGGCTTCTAGCACCAAAACCAATGAAGAGTCTTATCTAAAGTATTTTCTGTTTGCTAGCTTTTTAGTCAGTATTTAGTAATGCTGTTAGTAAGTTTTATAAGTTTAAGGTTTCTGATGACATAAAAGACTAAAGAAATAGATGCTCAAATCTTATTGAAAAGTATTGGTTACGTATGTGTGTGCGTATTGCAGTGTAAGCCCAACAGTATGAAAATATAAAGTCAGTGAGATTAAGAGCCTTGTAAACATACACTCTACCCACATAAACAGTGCCACGGAAGTCAGCAAGGTTACATGTGGCTAAAACTATTTATACATATCGAAGTATTTTAAGGGTTGCTGTCAGTATTTCTATGAAAACAGTATTGTTGAATAAAGTTTTAAACATGTGAAAACAGTTCCACTCACTTTAGTACAATAATATTTGTACAAGTAAATGCTTAATAGTCCTTGGGGTACTCCATCTCCATGTTTCCCTCACCTGTTAACATGCAAACTGGTTTCGGTAGTGGTAGAACAGAAGATACTCTTCTCGCACAGACTCTTCCTGTACTGCCTAGTGGGGGAACTGAGCCTGTGGCCGCTGGAGTCCAGCTAGGCTCTGAAATCAGTATTAATATTAACTCTAAAGATGCTAAATCTAGTATTTATGGAGCAATGGTATACACAACTATTTATTTTTCAGTATGTTAGCTTTGCAGGAGTTTTGAAAAGCATGTGTTTGTGCTATAAAAGTATGAATAATTGATTTATCTTGTTAAGTGGAGACAGCAAAGGGGATGAACACATGGAAAAGCTAAATTCCAATTTTGACTAGTTCATATCCTTTAAAATATTACACTGAAGTAATGTTAATGCAGAATTTCATTTTTAATCATCAGTTTTATGAGACTGGATCATGGATAAAAACCAGTAAATTCTACTGTTTACACTAATAAGTGAATTATATGCTTGCAGTGCTATTTGAGTTTTTCCTAATACTAGGCTTGTGAAATAAAGAAAAGACTAAAGTAATTTAATGGCTTGTAAATGTGTATCAGGTGAATAGGTTGGCATTATGGCTTCAACGTGGGAAAAGCATTTAAATACATACTCAAATGAAGTGCGCAGGTTGTCCTGTGCATTTCAATGACAGTGTAGCAGAGCTCAGAGCTAAATACTTGGATGCGTACAAACGTTGATTTGGGAGTTGGGAAAATTTAGAAAGAATGGCTCATAAAGTGGAAGAACAGTTATATTTTATTTTCCTTGTCATCACCAAATTAATCTCAGAGGTGCGGATGAAATTTTTAGGTACAGCCTTCATAGTTTAAAACTCAGCAGTTGAGCATGGTAGCTGAAGGGACGAGCCTTTCTATCTCTTTCACCAGTCACAGGAAAGTAAAAATGAAAAGCAGGCCGTTGATGCACAGTGACAGCAGCCTAAAAAGGCACATACCTCTTCATCCCATTGTCTGTATGCAGCCTCCGTGAGTGTCAGTCACTCCAAAACAATAGGAAACTAAATTAGGAGGTGACTAAAATAATAAGGCTATGAAAGAATGAAAATGAAAGAAGTAAAAAACTGTCTGTCGTTATTCGTTAAGCTTTGCTTACTTTGTTCTTCAATATTTTATCAGTCAGTGATTCCAATCATAATTGCTACCTCGACTAATCCAGGTTTCGTTAGAGTTCTGCTATATATGTTAGACAATTTGAACATGTTGAAAATGCTTTTCTGCTCCAACTTCAAAACCAAACAAAATATAGACACTTCTCCGAGGGAGAGATCTGGATTGTGTTGGGTATCTTATTCTAAAGATTCCATTTCTCTCTTCTTGTCTTTGTATTTCAGGCTGGTTAGTGGATGTTACCGGTGAATATCAGTACATGTATTTCGTCTGCGGAGTGATTGTGATTGTGGCCAGTATCTGGTTGTTCATTGGCAATGCCATTAACTACAGGCTTTTGGCAAAAGAAAAGAAGTTAGAAGATGAGAAGCAGAAAGCACAGAAGAACGCTGACTCAAAGGAAGCGGAACCATTAACAAACAATGAGAATGAAGATGCTGCCAGCAGAGCTGATAAAGCTCTTGAAGATCCTTCAGAAAGAGAAACTAATATTTAATCTGCCATATAGCTCAGAAGGCAACATTTATGACTTCCATTAGAAATATGTCTTCAAGACAGAGGCCAGGTTTTGTGGTAATAATGATCAGTCACATTGGATGGGAACAGATTTTTGCCCCGTGGAAAGACTCTAAGTTAAATTACTATCTACCGTTTATTTATTTCAGTGATACAAAATTGAGATTACAGAGGTAGTGACTCCATGCAAATGAGTCCATCAAACTATGACTCTGGACAATCAAGAGTCAGGTAAACCAGACTATAAAGCCTTCCAGTGACAAATGGTTTTGTGTCAAAATTATATCTAATGCAAAAGTATCTCCTGCTTTTATTTGGGTAGATACTTTGTGTTCATCTTTAGAGTATTGTTAAAGTCTGTTGAAATAATCTGCCCAAACTGTACTTACCGCTAATATTAAAAAGAATAGAAGCTCAAAGATTTGTTTCAAAAGAGACAGACTACCTGAGTGAAGCACACTGAAACTTTTTTCTCTTGTATGCCTACTAGATCAAAAAGATACATTACGTCTGTATAAACAATTATAATATGGATGTAAAAGTTAAGGCTAGAAAACAAACGATTGGTGGGCACCATCTCTAAAATACAATAAACAGGTGAATTACAATATATTCCAGAAGTTGTTTCCTCCTGTGATAGCTGACAACATTGTACTTCAACATACACATTTGAACACAAAGTACGCTCAGACCTCACTTATTCAAACCAAGCTAAAATCTGCCTGTACATAAGAGGATGTAAACCCAAGATTTACATTGCTAACAAGAGTGGCAATTTGTTTGTTTGTTTATGTAATCCTGTATGGCTGAAGGATCTGGACTGTGAAGGCTTCTTCCTAAAGGGACTCGATTCGGAACCTGTTACGATGTTCAGAGGATACTTACCCTTGGCTTTTGTGTCCTGAAGCAGTTTCATGGCAATGAGTTCAAAGTAGATGCTTGGGTTTATTGAAGTCATTAGCTGATGGTCTACTGAGAGGAGATTTAAGGTCTAACTTCAGGTATTTGCAGACAGGTAACGTCATACCAGTTCTCAGCTCCCTTTCCCATCTATTTAGTAAAAAGCTACTTCTTTTTTGTAACGCCAGCTCAAGCAAAAATGCTGCAAGGCACATTGACATTGCTGGTCTGGAAGCTTTGTACTGACGTATCATTTTTGTGCAGGGTATTTGGTCTTGTGTCTACAATTTCGCACAGACACTCATATAAATTAAAATGTACACAATTGTTCCTCTTCCT
The DNA here is from genome assembly GCA_034782735.1 of Sagittarius serpentarius. Classification (NCBI taxonomy): domain Eukaryota; kingdom Metazoa; phylum Chordata; class Aves; order Accipitriformes; family Sagittariidae; genus Sagittarius; species Sagittarius serpentarius. Next base: position 35,563,945 of record JAVKLA010000005.1, read on the forward strand.
TTAGGCAAAAGAAAGCATAAATCTACAGTTTTACTGTGCAGAAATTATTTAGCACTGCATTTGCAAGCTAAAAGTGCAAGCTTCTGAAGGTATTAAATGAAAATATTTCTGTTCTGTTTGTAGGTGAGGAAAGGTGCTATTCGTTTTGGAGAGATGCATATAAATGCCTCAGAAATGGTGAAAATTAAGGGTCTGATTCATAAAACATTTATGCACTCTTTATGCAGGATACACATACACCCAGTTCCGGGAAAAGAATATCATTCATTTTAGCCCTCTTTTAAATCTCAAAAAGTTGCAAATATATTGGACAGACAGCTAGCTGTACTAAACACACTTTGAAGCACAATAACAAAAGAAAAAAAATTAATAGCAAAATCTAGCAGATTTTAAGATAGCAATTTTTTAAGAAAGCAATTTCTTAAGAGTAGTGTTCAATATTATTATTTTCATTCTTCTAAAATTTTTGGTAGTGCTTCCTTCTGTTTTGCTGGGTTATCGTCTTATATACTATGAAGTTCCACAGTAATGCTGAACTTTTTCATTATCTCAGCACTGTTTTGAGGGAGAAGCATCATGAATCTACTCACAGCATGGTACAGAAATGAACACCTACTTTTTACCTAATTATATGAAGGAAAACCAAATATCTTCTACAAGTCCTGTAATTTTATAGGTGCATCAGCAACAAAATATGTGCATTTCAGAGTTTTGGGAGAAAATATGAGTTAAATGCTCAGATCTGAGTGGCGAACTGTGTAAATGAGAAAGATTTAGTCCCAGTAAAATTACAGTTCCTCTCCTAGCCCCCCACTTCAGAGAAGAAATAAACACATTGCACCTCCTTCCGAATCGCAGCCCTGCCAGCAGCCCATGAGGTAAAAGCATTGCTGTGTTTCTGGCTGTGCAAACATATGGGGTGAATTAATTCCAGGATCTGTGAAGGCCCTACGTGCCCAGAGCCAGAAAGTGATTAGGAGTTTCACCGATGCTAAGCTTTCATACAGCGAGGAATATCAGTTATAAATACTGGATTGTGAAAGATGAACTGAAATTTTCACTGAAGACTAGTCATCAGGAACATCACTCTGCTCTTGACAGCAAAAGGTAGAAAGGCAGAGATTATTTGAAAAGAGATTAATATAGAGGCTGAACCAGAATGACTGAGGCAAAATTCTAGGTGCTTATTATCTCTTTGCAAAAACCAGCGTGATTAAGAATACAGGGTAGAAGACAGCAAGTGTCAGCTTTTGACTTAAGTCTGTTGAAAGTTGCTGTTGAGTAAATAAAGGACTCAGAAAAAAGATGATTAAAAAAAGGCTTTCAGGAAACCTGCAAGCACCTTACCTGTTCTGTGCAGGACCGCCGAATACGATGCAATGTGGCATAGGAAATAAGGGAAAAACAAGGTTCCTCGAGCCATAGGCATACCTGACCACCAGTAACAAAAATTATGTTACTATCTCAGCGGAAATAAAAGTTTATATAAAGACAACCCTCTGCAGAGATACTACTCTTTCATCTCTGGTCAATTATGTTAAAAAATAATAGGAATGAAAGAGCTGCTTCACCACCACTCACCAATGTGCAATTTTTAATCCCATAAGGTAAAATGATGTAGCAGAAAACTGGAGCAATATAAAGTAGGAACTGAGTCAAGTGAAACATTTCCTTACACCTCCTTCATTACTTTTCCTCTTATTACTAGCAGCAAAATAAAAACCATCAGAATACTCTTGATATTACTGAATATTAAAGAAGTTAAAATCCAGAGATGAATGAAGAAAATTGGAACCATATCTATGCAAAAACTGCCTGGAATTAAAAAAACTGTGTCTTCCAAATAACAGGTCCTAAAGGGGCAATTGCCTTTTATAGGTAGCTCTTATTTCTAAAAGTAATAATAAAAAATTGCCTTGAATCAACTTTATACTGAGCAGCGAAGTAGCAAAATGTGTCTAACTTGCCTTCAAACCCCTGAATATCACTGTTACTTGCACTGAGCTGTAATTTGTGCTGCAACTCATTTCATCATTACATTTCTGCTTTCAGGATAAGACCTGGGTATATACCATCCCTCTAAATTCCCCTGGTTTCTTCTAATTACCTTGCCCCCAGTCCGGACCACTGCAGGGTCAGGACTAAGAGATGCCCCTGCCCTTCAATGAAGAAGTGTACTCTCAAACTTCAAGACGCACCGCACGCATCCGTTATGCACTATGGAGTCTGTAGACCCTGTCAGTCAGTGCAAGCAAATCCTTGATTGGTCTTAATCTCATTTATACTCATGTATACTTCATCCTTTTCATTTCTCTGCCACGATGTCACTGAGCCTAATTATCATCTTGCTTTTATGTGATCAATCAAGAAAAATAATGCCAAAATTTTAAAATTAGTAGGAAAGGGGATAACATCAGTAATATTTTTCCTATTTAACATAGAGGTTAAATTTCAAGTAGTTTCAGAGTACACATCCAGATACTTTTATCTCTTTAGGGTTTTCTGACATTGTACTCTCTAGTAGCTGGACGGTTCTTCTCTATTGCCCTTTCCAGCTCCAGAGAAAGACTTCTCACCGGTAATTCTCAGTACTTTTTCAAGAATATATCAAAAGTTCAGCCCTCCCACCTCTCCCTATTGAACTGTGGTTGCAACTGTTGCCAGTGCTGTATTTCCATTAAGCTCACAAAAGCATCTTTTTATATGAAATCCTGTAGCTAAGTAGTTAGACTACAATCCTTTTATTTCAGGAGTGTGATTTGTGCCCTGTTTTGAAAGAGTTAGGGAAAGCCTTATTTTATCTTCAGATAGATTTTTCTTTTTAAATTGCGCTGTCCTTACGAGAGAAAGTTCAACTTTACTTACTGCTGAAAAAAATGGCGGCAGTTTCACTGACATCATCATTCAAAAATCACATGAATTTTAATAGTCTTCTTGCATATCAGCATGCAGTGTGCTTAAAAAACATTTGGCAGTGTGTACATAATTGTTAGTCCCAGAGAACCCTCGTTCCCCTTGAAGGTTCCCCACTCCCACCTCCAACCCCATTTTGAGGTAGCACAAAGAATTTGGACCTGGAATGTTGTGATTTTCCTTAAATGCTTTTGTGTCATTCTCTTTCCTCAAATGCCTAAGCAACATTTTTCACATGCTACCTTCAGGTCTGGATGGTTGCATTAGTGGGGAGGTATTACTCAAGATATATGTAATAAGCTATAGTTACCACATACAGCCAGATTTGGGGCAGCCATCAGGATTTCACTAAATGAAGCTAGTGACCACTTTTCTAGATGAACATGTTGTAACTGATACTGACAGTTTTGCCTATAACCAAATTGAATCGAGGCAACTTTTGTTAGTTTCTCTATAGATGACTATTTTTCTACTCACAGAGAGGAATATAAAGGAAATTTTTAAATAATTATTTTCAGAGATGACATATCAATTTTAACAAGGCGCTCTGGATTTTTGGGGGGGGAGGGTGCTTTTCTGATATTTGTGCATATATATCTTGAAAGCGTTTGCATGTATTACCACCTTTTTGTTCACAATTTGCATAAGCATTGCTGTGTAATTTCAACATAATTTGCATGTTGTTGTTTTGCAGTTCAGATTTTTCTCGTCATCTACCTCTCAGTTGAAGTTTGGAGACTTGCACGACCCTGGAAGAATACAGTTAACAAAAAGCGTAACGATAAAACTTGTACAGACTATTAGAAAGTCTCCCAAATATTTGAAGCTACCTACAGATCTGTTTTTAAGGCAGTGCATATTTATGACCAAATTCTTTGTATCAATTGGCGTAGCTTTATTAAGTCTAAAGACTTAACCCATCCTGGTGTAGTTTTTACATCACTGAACTGGTATAAAAACTCAACGTGTCATTTAGATATCCAAAGTCTACTGCCCTTTCTGTGAGATGCTGGTCCTCCTTTGTTTGTTTGTTTCTTTCCATTTCTGAGTTAGTGGAATTAAATGGAAACATTACACAGCTAATACAGCTGAACAGTTTTGAAAAGTATTACAGAACACTTTGCAAATTTGCTTCCCTGAAAAAAAATGTTTGTTTGGTTTAGAAATAATACAGTATTTTAGCTTGCTTTCCCTTTTGTGCGGCAGTTGAGGGAGATGGTCACAAAATGTTGGATTGGGGTCAAGGAATAACAGTTGTTCTTCATATGCTCTTTACAAAACCAGAGATGATTGTTTCTTCAAAGGCTTTCTTCTTTTTAGTCTTGCAAACCATTCCTGCCTTCTAGGACCTAGTACAAAGAGCACTGAAGCCAACATAAAAAACCCTATCAAAGAGCTTTACCAGAGACTGGAGGTGATGTGCCTTCAGCGGAGGCTTCAGCCTTATTTTCTCCATACCAAATCTCAGGAGTATCAGCTATAACACAGCAAATGCAGGATTTGTTGCAACTGGCAAATTTAGCTACGCTTGCATACTATTCCTAATGAATCAGTCCCTAAATTAACGCACAATATGTATTATTTCCGTAGCCTATGTAAATAAAAAAAAACCCACACCGTAAACTCTGAATGTAGATTATAAAATACAGAGGATATATTTAAATATCTGAACAAATCTGTTTAGCCCCAAAGGAAATTATCTATTTCCTTTCAAGCCTTCCTTCAGCAGTTTGTAATCTTCATTTTTCTTATTTGCAGAGAAAATAGTTTGTGTCTTTTGGGAATGTATATATAGACATATATATAAGGGAATATATATGCATATGTGTGTATGTGTATATATATGTATTCCCTTATATATAAAACTCTAATTTATATATATTATATATATTTATGTATATATAAAATATATATAATGTTTTAGAGTAAGTTGCATACTGTGCCTGATAAATGAAACATATTTGTAAGCAAATAAAAGACTTCAGCAAATGACAGAAAAATTTAAAGGTTTTTCTGTAAGAGTATATTTTATTATTTTTCAGTTTCTGCTGGTTTTATTTATAGTAGAAATTCATTCAGAAAACTGCAATACTACATAACACCGGCATTTCAGCCACGACTCAGTTCAAAGTGGCCTAAAATCGCTGAGAATTCTCATTGTTGTTAAAGTGTAAAACCTACGTTGTTGGTGAGGGGGTTGGTTGGGTGTTTCTGCCGTGGAAATATTAACTAGATGATCTCTGAACAGGCTGCAACACCCACACTGAGTTTTCTTCTATAGTAGTATGTATGACAAGATCGTACAAAGTATTGCCGGACATGATATTCTTGTAAAAAGTATGGAAAATGAGAATACTCAAGGCCCTGCAAACAATATTCCCGTTAAATTATTACAGGACACTCTGCACAACACTAGGCTCTAAAAACACTGACCATGTTTAATATCTTTTCCAGGTTTTGTTTTTTTTTTATTTTGTCTGCAAGTAGGCAACCCCATGAAAAGTCTACATTTGCCTCTGACTCTTTAAAAGTTCTACCTTAAAGTTATTGAGAGATTTTTTCAGAGTGGTACATAAAGCACTTACTTACATAAATACCCTTCCTGAAGTGTGACATAGGTGCACTTTCCACTTATAGCCTACTTGGAACTTTCACCCTACTTGCAGTCTACCAACAGCACTTGGTATTGCTATGCAATAATTAAACATGCAGTAGCCATTGTTGATGACTAACAAATTTTTTTCTTCCTTTTTGTATTTTGCAATACCGTACGGTTTTTACTTGAATATATTGGCTAGATTTTTTTTTTGACAATCATTTATTAGCTAGAGGTGCTATTTATGTTCCAAAGAGATCTGGGTGAATGATAACATTCTCTTTCTAAATGCCAAATCCTTTTTTTGACCTGACAAAATTCATTGTTCATAATGTATATTAACCCTGTAAAACGCTTATGCACTGCATTACATTGTATTTAAATGCATTTTTGTTCATTAACTTCTATTCCAGGCTTGTACTAGTGTCTAATATGTCAAGTTTGTCCATATATATTTATGGAAAATTACAATGAAAAACGTGTATGATAAACAATTGAAAAAAAAAAGAAAAATGAAAATAAAATTTCCATGTAAAGTTTCTGAAAGGATGTAAATGCTGTTTTTTTAGACTCTTTAGTAGTAAGTTATTTACACTTTCAAAGTGTGCAAATATTAATAGATGTATTTATTGATTCACTATTCAAATGTGGCTAAGATCTCAAAATCACTTCTCCCTGCATACAGAAACAGAACTGGAAGATTTCTTGTGTAGGAAAGACGCTACTAGCAGCAGAACGTGCTACCAGTCCCTTGCTATTCCTAATTCCACCATAATTATGATTTAATCTCATACATTACTCAAATACCATCTAGACACACAGGATTTTTCCCCGTTACTCTGACTGGGATATTTTTCTATAGTCCATGTACATCCTATATCATTCATTTATTGCTAATACTCGTTTGCAGACAGAAGAATTTATCCATGTGGCTTGAAATAGTGGATGTAGATAACTGTATTTCCTCTCATCTTTTATAAGCATTCCCAGATCCTATGTATTTGTCAATTGACTTAAGGTTATGATTGCTTGCCCCAGTTAAATTGGTGTTTATTTATAGAACGTGATTGGATATTTAAAATTAGAGATATTAAGGAGATATTAGAGTTAATATTAATATTAGAGATACATCTTTTGCATGCTGTCTACACACCTTTTACACAGAAGCACAATAAGCTACTAGGAAACAAAGGTGTAAAAGATGAACTATTGAATAAGAAATAACTGTCTATGAAAGCAAATGGTCTTTATTTTTATATTTCGAATAACTGTAAAATCTATTTTCAAAGAATGTTATCTCTATGTTATCTATAATCTTCTTGATACAGAAGTGTTGATTTAACTACCAGAGTATATTTAGATTTTCTTTAGATTCTAGCTCCTTGTAATATTTCCATATTTGAGTATTTGTAATATTCATAAGTAATCCATTTTCAGGCATTGACCAAGCAAAAAATAAAAATGAAGTTTAAAATACATAGTGGCAAAATTGTCCCTTTGGCACAATGAACCAGTTACGATATTTAACCCTGCTCAAAGACATTGCTGGTATCACTTGCATGCCTAAAGATATGTTGCCTCACTGAACGTGACTGCGTGACTAGAGTACATTGCTGCGTTATAGACACTGAATTCAGAAAAGTCATACCTGTTCCTGAGGTTTGGTGTTTTGATAGTTCAGTGGCAAGACAGATGGAGACCTCAATCTGTATTTTGTCTCTAAGGTCAGCTGTTACTGTTTTCCCACAAATGGTGTTTTATTCTAGTAATGAGCCCTTTTAACTCTACAGCTTATCCGAAATTGAGTTAAAAGGTTACATTTACCACTGCAGCTCAGCAGTAATCACTTCCACAGTTTTATTCCTCTGATCAAGACTTAAAAGCATTGCCATTCAATAAAGTTCTTAATCCATAATATGCATATACTATAATACATATAATTATATCCCTATATATGTGTATGTGAACATTCATTTTTCCTCATGCCTCCTCTTCGTAGGCCCTGGTGTACATGCATTTGCCATCACACGTTGCGCTTCAGTTCATCTTCTTAAATTGAGATGAGACAATCCCCTAGAGATCAGAGATACCAAGTTTAATGCTTAAATATAAAATCAGAATCATAAGCCAAAGAAAAATAAGTGGTATATATAGTGCGTTAAGAAGAGACACATAATTGGTGATTGACATTCACTGGTTGAGTAAGTAGTTCAATTTTCATTAAGTAACTTCTAATTTCCAGTGCCTGGTGACACCAAACTGTAAGTAGATCCCATGAGGTAACAAGTATTTGGTTAGAATATATCCACCCCTTTGAACAACTGTTTTTCTCATAGAAACTTCCTGCAGGATCCTATTGTATAATGTAATGATGTTTTCACCTCAAAACAGAGGTTCTGTTCTTTCTTTGACTAGCATGAGACCTCAGTCTGATAGTCTTTTCTGTACAAAGGAACTCTTGACCTAATCCAAAGTTCACTCTTTTTCTCACAAGACATAAAAAAAAAAAAGATTTACCTGGAGAAAATCCAGAAACACTCACGCAGAATGATATTTTAAAGACACTTAACCCACTTTTTGTCCATTAGGACAGATGCATCTTAAAAGACCTGGAACCGTAGTTTCTTCAATTCAGTTTAAAATTTTAGAATTGCAGATTCCAAATATTATTTACAAATTACCTTGAATCAATATTTCAAAGAAGTATCTGAAAGAAAAGTAAGTTGTAAAAACTAATATTAATCTTAAATGATTTTCTCTTAGCATTTTGTCAAAATTTAGAGTAAATGGTCTTGGATGGTAATTAAGTTACTTCCTCTTTTTCATGTGCTCTTCTCCTCCTAACTTTTTCACTCATACTGACCATGCTGAAAAAATATCCATTGAGTAAAGTAATATATTTTAGCTGCTAGACATGGATCTTCTTTTTAAAAAATTATAGCTAAACAACAACAGTAAGTAAAAAAAAAAATTTGGAAAAAAAAAAGTTATTTTCCAACCATTTGGAAAAGCAAAAACTCTCAGATCTTACGTGATAAAAAGCATCTCTGAGAAATTTCTTGGAAATGGCCAACTCTCCATAAAGAAAAAAGTGAATCAAAATGCATGACTGGAGGAGATACTGTTCAGCATTTGCAGATATCGTCCTAAAATCTTGCACAACCTATTTCAGTTAAAGATAGAATGAGATGCTAATGTCTGGAAACTGACAATTTTGAATGCTTTTGAGCATTAATACCTATGCAAAGGTTTCTTTTGTTTTGTTACATATGCTATGAATTATTTTTCTTTTGATATGTCTACTTTTTTCTGAATTTAAATATATTTTTCCCCCTGGAAATTGCGTAATTGTAGTTAATCAAGCAATATATATTTTCTGTATAAAACAGTCGCAGGTTTATTGTGACAGCAGAAGAGCTTTGGTGCCTTCTATACCGACAATATACAGTCCCAGTCAAGTCTTATGGCTGTTCTCCTTCCTCCTTCCCCTTCATATCATTTCTCATAAGCTGGAAATGTGCACAATCTATGTGAACCCTTTAATGTTTAAGAAATTGGAATGGGAAATTTGCTAATGCCATTTTCCTTGTTTCTTAATCTAAGAAGTTCATCAGCACAATCTATTTTGGTTTTATTGTCCTCGTCAAAGTTGATGGAGACCTACAAAACCCACAAGCATTTAATAAAACTCTTCATATGGTATTTGAATTCTGAGCACAAAAGCCATGTGGAATATTTAGGGAAATGTGTTATTCAAACATCTTAAAACTCTCAAAAGTTTCTGTTAATGTAAGTTTAAACTGAATTCTAATAGGAAAGATTTGTCTTACATAATCTGATTCAGATATCCATAACTTGTATGTGCTTGTATTTTCCACAAAATAAATATTTTCAGAAATGGTCCTGTAGAAGCCCTAAAGCTGTAGCTAGGTACCAAAAGAAATGGCAAAGTTTTCTGGAATATCACACATGTATCAGTGTATATCACTGAGAAAGAGTTTATCTTGGAGGAACAGTGATTCATTTTGCCAACCATCATAACACGCTTTGATTAATAACTGCAATTCCAGTTTGGCCTGAATGATAGATGAGTAGCAGTTAGGCATGATAATTATTCAGTTCAACCACTGAACTGAATAATTGGGGAAAAATGGTTGAGGTTGAACTGAAGGGTTTTTTTCCTCTGCGTGGAAAAAGTGTTTCTTTGCCGTACTTAGAAAATAAAGGGTTTTGATTCCATTTTGGACCTTCTGAGTGGAAATAAAGGGAGAGTTGGATACCATTTATGAAACAATAGGATTCGGCAGTGATCACATTATTGATCAGACATACAGAGAGACAGATTCAGTTCTTTCTTCTGCCTGACTTGAATGGACCCGTGATTCCCTCTTCTAAAGCTGCTGGGGATTCAGGAGTGAGTTGCTGTCCTGCTGATAATTTTTACTGCCGCGGAGACTGGCAATCTTTTGTTCCATTTCGCATGGCAGCACTCTAGCACCTGGACTTTATGTCTTCCAACAGCAAATATTTTATGCAAAGGGAAGGAGCATCAATAAAAGAAATTGCACCTACCTGCACACCAGAAAAATCCTACGGAATTGCGCTTGGGGAGTATCATAGGCAATGCATTGGTTTGAAAAGATAGCGTATCCATAGCTTTTGAAAGACTGATATAAAGCAGATTGGCATTGATAAGCTCCTCTTTCTTTTTACTTAGCTGATGTCCACTGCAAATAAAAGGTTTTATTGCGTTTACACAGACGCTGGATTTGTTGTATCAGAGGCACAGTCTGAGTTGACTGAAAATGACTGCCTCGCAGAACTTGGTATTTATCTTCCCATCCTCAAACCTGGAGGCACGGAAGTTCAGTCTGGATACAAAAAGTAACTGAAAATGGGAAATAATGCCCCAAAGTAGCAATTACTTTCCAGGAGAGGTAATCTTTCTAGCAGTATTTTTCCCACAAGTAACAGTGTCCCTAAATGCTCTTAATTCTGGGTTCTGCTCAGGTTTATTAAAGCAAGATTTTGTCTTAAAATTAATCAAGTGAAAAGATATTAAAACCTCATTCTTAAATTCTGCCGTAGCAACAGCAGCAGCAGCAACCCCGAGATTCAGCGCAGCTGGCAGAGGGCGGCAAGCGGGCTCTTAACAGCAGCGTGTAGTCCCAGGGGCTCAACAGTGCGACGTACTTCATTGCCCTCAAGGATCTGAGAGTAACAGGAGTTTGCAGCCAGAGGACTGCTTTAAGTTCTGCAGTTGGTGCAGGGCATCGACAGCAAGCGCGGAACGCCCTGGAAACCGTTTACAACTCCATTTTGTGTATCAGTTCATAACTTATTCCCACATCTGTGTCATCAGACTTGGCAATGTGTTTTCTGTTTACCGAAGGAACAGTCACTGAGGGGCCTCCACCATAACCTTGCTCCTTCTCACCTTCCTCCGAGCGCAGAGCAGAGAGCTGGCTGCGGGGCCAGGGGTGGAAATTGCTTGCCTCACACTTTTTGCACATTACAGTGAAGCAACGCCCTGCTGCGGCCCTGCAAGGTGCTCATCTCGCTGGCTGACGTCAAGAAGCAGCTGTTTTGAACGCAGTCCAGATTCTTCCTCACTCTGCCCCGAACCGTGTCAAGGGATGACCTCAAAACATTTACGCTGAACAGTTTGTGTGGTTCTTTCTCTCGTATTTGTAAGCTTCGGTGTGCATGGATATAATCCACTGGGAAAATTTAAATTTTAATTTGGGGACTTCTCTTCCTGATGGATTTTGTCAAAAACCTTAAGAACCGCAGATAGAACCGATCAAAAAGCTTTGTGAATAGATTTTTCCACTTCAGGATGCCTGTCCTTAGGAGGGTTTCTCTGCCAAGCAATTTTCAGTCACTTTATGGAAAAAAAAATTCTGGAATTATTTTTTTGACCAACATATGTGACTGAAAATTCTAAGCAATCACATTGTGGAAGTGCCTTTGGGTGGGTGAAAGGAACACAAAAAAACTTCAAATACAAGATGACTCAGGAACAACACACTTGAGAGTCTGTCTTCCACTCCTAAAAACCCTTTCCCTTTTGATACAGACTTTATGGGAAAGCTTGTATATTTAGAAAGTTGTCCTTTTAAAATAGGGCCAGAGAAAAATGAAACTAAAAATTAAAATTGAAACAAAATTAAAAAAAAAATTAAAATGCAAGATAACTGGAATTTGTTTCACGTCTGTCCTGTGGATTATTTTAGGAAATTTCCAAGCAACTTTCTGGACTTGACTGTCTCTATTTTCCTACCTTTCTGAGCATATGAGAAATCATGTCTTGAGACCTTTGCAAAGAAAGGTGAAACCTATGAAGTCAAGGTGTAATATCAGTGACTACTAATATTTTTATGTTCTCAGGACTCATACTGTTTTCCTTGTCACCTTCGTAGCAGCTGAAGAACCACTTGCCCTGTTAGAGAATTGCAGGCACTAAGTTCTCAGCATGAGGTTGCTAGCATCCCTGAAGAAAGAGTACCACACAGCTACTCGCTTTCTAACACCTCTGGCCTAGAAATAACTTCATAGTTCGGCAAAATTCAAAGCCACATATTAAATTAAAGGCAACTGTTTCTCTACTCAGCTGCTTACTTCTAGGTGGGGTTTATTACCATAGGAAAGAAGAGATATGGACACTGGTAACAGTGCTAACGGATTAACCTTTAGCATCTAAAGAACATATAATGCTCTGTGAAGCTAAAAATATAAATCAAGCACCAGAGTTTCAGCGACAGCACCTAATCCGTCTGAGAAGTCATCTTGCTCACAGTCACCATACCTCCTTTTCTACCGTGAAAACAAGTATCTGTAAGTCCAGCTGGTTACCCCTACATTGTGTTAACTGGTTAACATCACACAGCTTTGCGGACCTGCGGAGGATGTGGAGCAAAGGGAAGGTCCATACAGCCTCCTACTCCCTTGAGTGTTCCCAGCTGCTGTGTTGAAAGATGGACAGCTCCTTTTTGTCAGCAGTGGCTGAAGAGAAGGTCATGGGCTGCTCAGCTGGTGTGATGTGTTCTTTTCCCACTACATCTTTTCCTCCGTTTCGCAAGATAAGGCATGCTTTCGTAGTTCCCAGTCTCGAGACAGGATGCAACAAAGGGGAAAGGCTCTGCTTTCCCAGTAACGTGTGAGTAGCGCCTACCCTAAAAGCCAGTAAGCGGAGTCTGGGAGCGGGTCCTTATCTGGCTGGCTCTTCTCGCACTTTTTTTCCTTTCACCGGGGCTTTCCAAATGCACGGTGGTGTCTCTCAAAATGCTCTCTAACTGAAAATATACGCGATTGCTGCTGAGTAGGAATCATCTTACTGCAGTATGGTTCTGCTACTGCATGGCAGGTTATGATGTATTAGGTTGTAGTCGTTCAGTGAAACGTGTATGGCACAGTAGCCACTTGCATCAAGATGGAGAAGTAGATTACTCACGTCTCATCGTCCACGTCATCTTTGTTCTACCTGCTGTCCTTAAGCCTGTCCGGACCACATCACCGAACAAATAGCTCTCTAAACCACATGACATTTTGCTGTTTCCATCCACCTGAAAGCAACTACTTCCTGTACAAAGGTGAGCAACGTTGAACCGGGCGTGTGTGAGGAGTCCTCACGGGCAGCATATGTCTGATGAGCAGCACTTCAAACTAGCTTCTCACTCTTCGTTAGTAAGGCTAGGAGGTGAGAAGGGAGAACGGGGAGGTCTTCCAGCGCCACGTGCTGGGACTGCTTCAGCTTTTCCAACCCACGTACGCCTGTACACGTGGCTGTGAGACAATCGGGTGCAACGCAGTGTTTCTGCCTGCTGTGATGCAATTCTGAGAGGCGCTTTTTATTTAAAACATGATTTCCATTATGTTACAGAAGAGCTGAAACAAACCAACCTCTAAGAAGCTAGTTTATGGCCTTCTACAGTTAAGCTTTTAATACAGAGCAAGAATGAACGCGCCTGTTCTGATGTGCATCCAAACCTAGCGTTGGATTTACAACTGAATTTCTGAATGCGTATGAGAACCTGGGGTCTTCATGGAGTTCTGCAAATGTCAGCCTTGCCCAGCAGTCTTTGTTGCTTGATTGCAACCTGTTTTAAATGAGCTGGTGATACGCAGTCAGGAGCAGTGTTGAAAATACCAGCCATATGTTTCACTGGGTAAATCCTACCATTAAAATCTACCAGTTGGATAGGCAGGTAACAGTTCTGGAAACTGACTGTGACTGCAGTGAATTGCAATTTTAAATTAATCCCCAGGAACTTACCTATATATATTTATATTACAAACATAAACAGGAAAAATATGCATACATTTGTGAAAGTTGTTTTATCACATTTGTATACACATCTTATTTAATGTTCAATATCTTGTAAATGTCCCTAAAGACAAAAGAAAAACAATAATTTGCTTCAGAAAGCAGATACTTTTCAGAGCTATTTACTTGGTCTCCTTTACATCTCATGAAAACAGGGCTATAAAAAAGGTCAGACAAGTTTTCCCTCAGCACTAAAAAATTTTCTCATCCCAATCAAATAATTTAAAATTCCAGTACTAAATACAGCCTTTATATCTCTTCACTTTCATTTTCCCTAGCATGTATGAGTGAAGGTCCATAGGAATCTGCTGTACTGAATATACACTTTCTGTGGAGCTCTCCAGGTAACTTTCAGCTGAATTTCCACTTGATTCATTTCCATTTTGAAATATTAATTATTAAAAAAATGTTTCATATTTCAATGTTTAAAGCTTTCGTGCTCATAGGGAACAATCCTCATTTAATTCAGGCAGTTTCTCTATATTCATAATTAACTGTCTATTTTATATTTCATCTCCTTAAGCTCTTCTGTTAGGAAGATTATTAAAAAAAGAGTATATATGAAAGTGTCAGAACCTTAGTCTGCTTGCATTGATCAGTAAATGAGATCTATCCTTATAATCTGAGTCATCAAGAGAATCTTCTCAGAAGATTAAAGGAACGGCCCTGAAATGTCCTGGTAATCGAAGTCACGTAAAGTCAAAAAGCATACTTGCTGCTCTGTTCATTAAATCCATACTTTAACAAAAGAAATGAAAAGCATCCTTGGCTTTCTCAAACTTCAAGACTGCAGCTTAGAACTGAGCTGGGGAAAATAAAAATTGAAGTTTAAGCCTTTAAAGAGTGATGCAAGTCTTCCTGTAAGAAATCCAGTTGGGGCTCTACATCTTTTAAAATAGTTTGAAAAGGCACAGTCAAGTACCACAAATTGTACCCCCTACAAAAAAAAAAATCATATTTAAAGCTCATCAAAGGCCAAGTTAACGTGCTGAAGCAACTTTTCCTGCAGCGATTTGAGAATTTTCAATTTTATGGCCGTCTACATCTTTCTGACCCTTCAGCATGTCTCTGTTAACCTGATCCTCCATTGCATTGCAGTAAATACCTGTGCAAAGTCAGTAATCCTCCGGTTCTGATTCTTTTATTTCCATGGCATTATGGAAAACGTCACCATCATGACTCTCATCTAGCAATAGCTTCCTTGCACCCCAGTAGCATATGCTTTTCCATGAAATTTCTTGGCTTTTTTCTGCTAGGTATTTGTATTCAACACTGTGAGGGAAAAATAAATTGTTGACGGAATGCAAGAAATAGTTTAAAAAATAAGATTACCCTCCCAGAATTAAATGAGACTTGACTGGTACATAAAAGAGCTATGTCACCTGATATTTGACCATTTGAGGAGCTCGCCATGTAAGTCATACATCATCTACAGCATTCCAAACCTGGTGCTAAGAGCTGTGAATTTGTCACAAATAATTTGGGGAAAAATGTGAGGATTTGATGTGTCATGTGTCTAAACTGTGAAACTGATTGAATGTATACAGAAAAGTGAAAGCGTGTGTTAAGGCAAAGTAGAGCCAAGTAAAACTATAACCATAAGACTTGATTGAATAATGCTTTTTGAGAACCCAGATCCTCGTCTGATGTAAATCAGCACTATTACTATAATTTTGCTCAGCACAAGCATAATGTATTTCTTTTTTTAAATTAGTTTTTTCCTATACAATAACTACACTCAAGTAACAAGAAAAAGAGCAAAGGTTACACCACAGGTTTTATGAAGAATTCATAGTAGAAAGCATTCCAAGAAAATAAATGGAGCTCTTAGTCTCCATGAGCTCAATAACTAAATCCAACATTTTCACTAGAAATGCATTAGCTACATGACAGATCTGATTTTGTACCCCTACTCACAATAAACCTAATGGTTATTTATGCATGTGTTGTGCTATTGAACTAGTTTTACACTGTTTGAAAAATAACTCTCTACTAGTATACTCCTTGTATTTGATACCTCAGCCATTTGACACATCAAGTCACTTTTTCTTGTCTTTAATTCTAGAGGGGGATTTCTCCTGTCCTCAGATCTCAGATTAATTACTTTTTAGAGATGCCTGTCTCTTCCTGCACGCTGTGGCTGTGGAATACCTCTCCCTCTCCCGCTCCCTCTCCCGCTCCCTCTTCCACTCCCTCTCCTTCTCCCTCACTTCTTTTGTCCCTGTAAAATGTAATTGTTCTTCACAGTGTTCAGGTTTCACTGAAAAAAGACAAAAAGTTGTTTTCATCCATCACCAACAAAAAAATCAACAAAACCTTTAGCAAAGTGAAAAATCCTATAAGAACTACTTTTTTAGCAAGCAGTAAGATCCAGTATTATCATAAACCCAGTTCACCCCTGGGATAGAACTAGATCAGGCTGAGGTTTGTAAATTTATTTTTCACAGAACCCTGATCCTGATGGTGTTTTGCACAGACCAGTCTTCCTGAGCTGTTTTTACTCTCATCAGGAACGGTCTAATGGATTTTGGAGTACAGTGATCACCAGCACTAATGTGATAGCTGAAGTCTGGTCTAGGAGTCTTTTTCCCTGTAACATTAGTGGCAAGCAGAGGAAATGATGTAATAACATTCACATTCCTTCTGTATCTTTTGAAAACCATCGTGTTTAAACTCTTAGTTTTTTCTTGGCCTTGACTAGATTCAATATTAATATTCAGCAGGTTGAGAGGGAGTTATGATATGATATGCTGACTTATTCCTGTTGAAATATTAAAATGAAGTTCTACTATTTGTTTGCAAGTTTACTATTCCCCATAACTTTACAGGGAAGTGGATGGCTGTAGATTATTGCAAGTAATTCTAGAATTCAAGACAAGACATAAATAGGACTACTGAAGAGTAATGACTACTGAATTTGCTTCTGTATTTTCACATTAATTAAAGTACATATCTTTATAAATAACAAAATACTGAAAGTAAAAATACAGAAATCAAAAACTTTCTAAAAAATAAATCAAGCTAGAATTCATTCATCACTCTTATTTAGTAAGACAAAAATACATACATTTTCTGACAGCGTTGCTGGCCATATCTTAAATAAACAATACACTGTTTACAGAGAAAATTTCTGTTGATAAGGCCAATTAAAGCACTCACAATTAGGGACATTTAGACCTGGACTTTGAGCTGACACTCCACTTCACTGACTATGTCTTTGTCCTCTTTATGTTCTTTAAACTCAGCAACAGAAGATAAAGCTGGACAGTCAGCCCACGTATTCCAGCTAGGCTGGGAACGCTAATCAGGTTCCTAACATTTTTAAAAACTAAAGTAGCTGTAATTGAGCTAATACACTGATAATCTAGAGACAAAGCCATTAGCACAGCTGTCCAAGGGTCAACAAATGAGAACTGCTGCATCCTGTGTGTTTTGAGACTAATCTGCCTAATTGGCTCATGGAGTCTCACTTCAAAGATGTACTTTTCAGTGATAAAAGACACATAATTACTAAGTGTGAGATTGGGTCAGCCTTGGTGAGGAACAGAAAGAAAAACAAAACCGCTTGGCACCGTATCTAGTCTCTTTGTCACTAAAGAAATGACTGAAATCTGTATGACTATTTCAGTCTTCCAATTTGTAAATATTCTTCCTTCTCTCACAGTCATGTTGCTATGCTTGCTTCTCTCTCCCTTTTTTTTCCTTTGTTTTTGGACTTCATCTTCCCAACTCCACAAGCGTGTGCTGTTCTTAAATATAATATCTCAGAGATGGAAGGAAAATAATGGTAATTATTGTTTCCTCTTGATCATCAGTAAGAGTAAGATTCTGCTGAACCAAGTATAAGACAGTAATCAAAAAATTATAAAATAATACAGGAATCAACTCATATATATCTTCAAATCAATCAGATTTAAGATCTTGAATTTTCTAGTTGCAAGTTTTTTTCTAGTAACTAATTTTCTTCTCAGTTTATTCTCATGCATCTTCTACTACAGAGTTCTTTCCAAATCTTCTATCCCACTGAAATTATTTTCTCAGCAGTCAGTGATGTTTTATAGGGTGTGGGGATACTGGGTTTATTTTTTGTGTGTTTGTTTGTTTGTTGTTCTTCTTTTCCTTGAGCTAGGAAAATAAAATGGATAAAGGGTAACTGTATCAGAAGTTTGGTGGAAACGAAGTATCCTACCATGAAGAAAAACGGCATATTTATCTGCCTCAGAGATACAGGTTGTGCCTTGTGGCAGCACCGTTCTTGGGCAGCAGAGGATGGATGCAGGATGAGCTAACGCTCACAGCAGGAAGAGTGAAGTGCGGGTTGATTTGTTGAACTTACATTTAATAACAGGTGCTTAAATTTGTCCATTATTTCATTTGAGAGGAATAACATAGCTAGGCCAGATTAAAACATCCCTTTGAATGGGACATCATAAGAGTCAAATCACAGGATTGACTTAAGCCATTTTTACGTATTCAAAGGGAAGAAAAAAGCTTTTGTTTTCACTTGTTCCTAATTCTGTCTCGCTTGTCACTCACACATGTAAATGACTGCAGAGTGGGCAAGGATTGAGAGTTTTGAGAAGACAGAGCAAAGATAACTCCCAGCTGTGTACCGTGCTGGAATCCCTGCATTAATAGTTGAAAGTCTCTTTCCCATCACTGGCCTTTGAGTCACCCCTCATAATTTCTCTAAATAAAACCCCAAAATAAGTCATAAATTAATCCTTACACCTCTTAAGGGAATATGTGCTTACAAAATACAATTTACTGTCCTTTTGTAATAATCAGAAGGAAGTAAATCTGGAACTATTGCAGAGTAGGATGTCAATGTACTATACTGCTTATTTAAAAAGACATAAGGCTTCCTAAATAACCCCTTTGGAGCTGACCTTTGGTTTTGATTAGTATGAATAATGGAACACTATCTTGGATGTGGTTCTCAACAAAATCCTAAGGAATATCCCCTAGACAAAAGTACTTTTAGTAGAAAATCCCTGTTATTAGCTAATTAATGAATAAGGGATCAACCAACTCAGATGTGATGAGGTTACTTCTTTAATTTTAGTGAACTATACTTACACAAAAATGGCTATTGCTTTATGTTTCACCTTCTTTCACCTATTTGCTTAATTTTAAGTCTATAATTTTATTTGAAGACATTTTTTCTTCTTACTTCTTTTGTAGAATTTCTCACTCTTCTTCTTTTTTTTTTTTTTTATTATTGACTCTAATCTGCCTCTGATATAATGGAATCTGAAAGCTTTTGCCTTTAATTGTTAGTAAGAACAGAATACACTTACAGGATAAATCATGGCATTCAGGTAAATATATAAGCCAGAAGAGAAAAATTTATTATCAAAATTTCTATAAACTAAAAAAAGAAAGCAAATACTGAAAAAAAAGAAAAGTCCTAGCTAGAAAAGCTATAGAGTATATATATTGTTATCTGACACTTCAAGGAATGGGCAAATGTAAATAGAGGAAAAAAGAATGTTAATATTTCTAGGAGCATTCCTTTGTGTCCCAGGGGGGTTCCACAAAGACTCTCAAATATAAGATCTTGATTTACTTTGAGAAATGGAGTCTCATCAGTTGCATTTGATGGGCCTGAGAAAATCACTTCCAAGACAAGAATATTACATTTGCAAACTGTATTTCTTCTTTTAGCCAAAATAAGGAACTGTGTGTAAAGGGTAAAGCACACGTACTCCTGCACTTGTAAGCCAGCTTAATTTGTGGAATGATAAAGAGATCTCAAATCTATTAAAAAAGAGAGTCCTCTTTGAGACCTTTGCAGATTCACACACACTTGGAATTCTCTCAGTTTGGCAGAGCGGAAGAGAAATGGAGCTTTCATGCCACCATTCTTCAGGTGCTTCTACCGACCCTGCCCGTGTTAACCTCAGTCTGATCTCATGGGGTGCTGAAGGGCTCCGCCTCACTGCCAAGACGGAGCACCGAGGTGTGATGGCGGGGGGGGACCCCAATGCCCCAGTCAGAGACGGGACCCCCACTGCAGCCCCAGGGCCGCCCCAGTCCCACGTGCCGGGGGACACCCAGCACCAGGAGGCAGGGAGGAGGCTCTCTGGGTCCCCCGGGGTGCAGGGTTCCCTGGGGGG
>JAVKLA010000005.1:35591130-35615920 GCA_034782735.1 Sagittarius serpentarius
TTCTCTTATCCCCCTTCGAAGGCTGGATTTCCATGACAACTGCACGTACTGCAGTCCCCACATTCTTGCATATGGGTTCGTACTGAACAGCAGGATGTCCTCACAAGCCAGGGGTCTCAGCAGCTGCAGGAGGTTATCACGAGCCAGATATCTGTGGCATCGTAGTTGTCCTGATAAGCAGGGAATCTTTGTGACAAACAGTTCAGTTCAGTCTCTCACAAGCTGAAGAGAGGAGTGAGAATAGGTGAGAGAAACAGCCCTGCAGCCCCCCAGGTCAGTGCAGAAGGAGGGGCAGGAGGTGCTCCAGGCGCGGGAGCAGAGATTCCCCTGCAGCCCGTGGGGAAGACCCTGGTGAGGCAGGCTGTGCCCCTGCAGCCCAGGGAGGGGAGTGGGGGAGCAGATGTCCACCTGCAGCCCGGGGAGGACCCCACGCCAGAGCAGGTGGGTGCCCCCCAAGATGGCCGTGAGTCCATGGGGAAGCCCGCGCCGGAGCAGGCTCCTGGCAGGACCTGTGGCCCCGTGGAGAGAGGAGCCCAGGCCGGAGCAGGTTTGCTGGCAGGAGCTGTGACCCTGCGGGGGACCCGCGCTGGAGCAGTTCGTGGAGAACTGCAGCCCCTGGGAAGGACCCACGATGGAGAAGTTTGTGGAGAACTGCAGCCCGTGGGAGGGACCCCACACTGGAGCAGGGGAAGAGTGTGAGGTGTCCTGCCCCTGAGGAGGACGGAGCAGCAGAGACAACGTGTGATGAACTGACCATAATCCCTATTCCCCATCCCCCTGTGCCGCTCGGGGGGGAGATGGTAGACAATTTGGGAGTGAAGCTGTGCCTGGGAAGAAAGAGGGGTGGTGAGAAGGTGGTTTAAGATTCAGTTGTTAATTCTTATTACCCTACTCTGGTTTGTTTGGCAATAAATAAGTTAATTTTCCCCAAGTCAAGTCTGTTTTGCCCATGACAGTAATTGGTTAAGTGATCTCTCCTTGTCTGTATCTCGACCCACAAGTCTTTCATTATATTCTCTCTCTCCTGTCCAGTCAAGGAGGGGGAGTGATGGATCGGCTTTGGTGGTTACCTGGCGTCCAGACAGTGTCAACCCACCACAAGGCTGAACAGGTCTGGTCTCCTCAGCAGTAAGGTGACATATCACACTGAACCGTCACTTCTCCACCACAGTTTACTTTCCAGTTCCCTATAAACTTTTAAAAGAGAGCTGCCCTGAAAATTGTGTTAACAAGAATAAGTTTTATCTGAATCCAGTCCTTCCTAGACAGGCTCAATCTACCTCAAGAGTTTCCCTATTGTCTAATAAAACGTCATAAGCGGTTGTAAATCACTTTATAAAAGGAAATACAGCAAGACAGCATTAATCAACCATTTATAATTTTGTCACAGAGATTCAAATCTGAAGTGTAACATTCCCTGTTTTGGTAGTCTCCATTTTGTTGAGCAATATTACCATAGATGAGGCAAGGGTGTATACCAAAAATGTGAGTCACGTACGCAGTGCCAGTGGTTCTCGGTAATCTGTTTCTTGTCTAGTGAGTCACACACTGTGCATCTCCCAGTCCTGGGCTCAGACATTCAGCCTGTCCAGTAGCTGGGCCTGGAACCTTGCTCTCCCCAGGTGCCTACTACACTGCCTCCAGTACACATCCACATGCCCATCTCCCAGACACCCCCCAGCCCCCAGGCCGAATCTCTCACTTGCTGGCTGGTCCAGCTTGCTGTTGGGCAGAGTCGCGCACTGACAGCACACCATGCTGGCACCATGGGCACATGGGACTCCCACTCTTGGTCCACATCTGGCACTCAGCCCCCCCTGCACACAGCCCAGAGAGCCCCGCACCCAGGAAAATCACTAGACATGGAGTTTAGTGAGAAGCCGGGACAGACGGTGCTGGTCACGTGCAGGCATGGCCAGACAGGCGTCCATCCCAGCACCTGTTTGCGGCACGACCGGCTCCTCTTCTCCCCTTCTCCATCTGTTTTCCCACGCTTGCTCCTCCCCAAACCATTGTGATCTGTCCTTTTCCCCACCTTCATTACCTACCCTAAACATCCTATAGTAAGTCCTGTGCCATCCCGAAATGCTCTTGCCTGCACCCCTCAGGGAACCCTGCACTCCAGGCAGTGCCCGCAGTCTGTGGGGTGACCCAGAGAGCCTCCTCGCTGACTCCTGGTGCTGGGTGTCCCCTGGCACATGGGACTGGGGCTGCCCTGGGACAGCCCTGGCACTGGGACAGGGGCTCCTCTCTCTGACTGGAGCATTGGGGTGCCCCCCCACCATCACACCTCGGTGCTCCTTTGTGGCCATGGGGATCAGCCCTTCACGGGCTGACGGATCCTGTAGGGCACTTGGAGGAACTGGGCAGGGTGGTACTGGGATTCCCCCAGTTGTGGTGTTCCACTGCACTCCCTTGGGGGGTGGAGAGGCACAGCTTTTGTCCTGTTACCTAATGGGACACTTCGTGGTAAGGATGGCAGCATTAGAGGCACGCACTTCTCAGTACAGAACTGTGTGTGTGTGATAGTATTGTCAAAAATATGTGACTGGAAAAATCCCATAGAGGTCAAAAATACTCTTCTGTTCTCATATAGAGCTATGAAAGTCAAACTTTCTTGAGTTAATTTGCCAGCAGTTGACTGATGCAACAGTGCTCTAACTCCACTGATTTACATATTTCTACTATAAAACTCTGCTTTTTTCCAAGCAGAAATATATTCTCCAAATACAGACACGCACAATGCTAGAGACTAATGACACTATCAATCAATACCTCTTACTTAATCACTGAAAGCCTTTGTTCACATGCTGTCTTGCTTTACAAATGAAAATGAGAGAGATTAGTGTTTCCAACTTAATCGTTCCTTACAGCTACATCAAAAGACCCCGAGAAGACATTCGTGATGGTTAGCCTTTTACTGTGCGTCCCGAAGATGAGTCACACCCCGCTTCCCATGGCAGGCTCCTGTGGTTACCTTCAGCAGTGCTTGCCCTGTGTGGCAATGTACATTGCCAGACTTCTTGAAATTCAATTTTATTTCCAGGAGTACTAAATCCACTGACATTCTAAGTTATAATAGTAAAATGGTACAACTTTTTTTTTTTTTCTGTAGCCTTACTTCATTAAAAACTAATAGTTTCGTGATTAAATGTGGCTTAATGCCTTGTTGTGGAATTTTGAGATACAGACTATGCCAAAGATAAAAGTTCCTGAGAGTCATGGCACTGAAGTCAAATAAGTGAAGTTATTTTGTTGAGAAATGGTAGCTTGACATGTCTGTAAAATTTATAGGAATGGAATCATCTTCAAAACCTCCAAGGAGTTGGGGAAGGAAATTGCATTTGATATAATGGGAAACATTTGCGATTTTTTAATGCAAGGCAATGTATTCTACATGCTTGCTATCAAGAAACTTTTTCAATCTTCTCCTGCCTTTGGGATGACTTCTGATGACTTTTAAAATGAGAGAAGAAGGCTTACTCTGTATTGGGGACACTGGAAATATTTGTATGCTTGTGATGGAAATCTGCTGTCTGTTATGAAGTTTTACTGGCAAGTTCATGAGAAAGTTTCCATATGTATAAAGTTTTAGAGAATTACAGAAAACAATTTGATTTTGATCAAAACACATTTGTATGTGATTGCATCACCAATAGGTAAGTACAAAAAAATAGGAATGAAGATTACATATCTGTAACAGATTTTTCTCTCCCAAGGATTTTGTGGGTGTATTTATTTATTTAATACACTGTACCTTAGAGTGGAGTGAAATGAGTACACTTTGCTATGGAGTTCTCTGGCATGTAGATCAAATGTTTTGTGGGCCCATAGAGATATAACCTTTGACTGCCGTATTTATGACTTTAAATTGCTCCTGAAAATGAGTTATGAATGCAAAACTCAGATGTACCTTTGGGTGTTGATAGTATTTTTTTAAAAAAGGATGTACATGTTTGCATAATAAATGCATTTTATTTTTTCTCTATACTTAAATTTTCTTTACTATGAAATAATAAAACCCATATATGATTCTTCTAAACATTGTAAGATGCTCCATGAATCTGAACATAAAAAATGTAGATAATACTCCATTTAGATTATGTCTGAGTTTCCATAGTTATGGTCATTTTTTCTAAGCACTTCCAGGTAAAAATGTAGAAGGGAAAAAGAAAGATAAAAGAAGATGATGTCATAAAGTTTCCTTGTTCATTTCCACAGGAAGCTGTAATACTGATATCTATCCATGAGCTGAGGCAGAGTAAGGCTAAAACTCATCACTAATAACACATTCAATTGCTAAGGAATCTCTCTGGAGACTTTGCATCCAGAGAACATCTACTACACCAAAGAATGGTTTCTGAAGGTAAGAATGAGAGGTCCTGTTCATGCAGTATACTGTACTGAAGTTGATTTCTCTTTTTAAATCTTACCCAGGGACAGAGCTAGTGGAACTACTAAGAGAGCTGTCCTGAAAATTGTGTTAACAAGAATAAAGCATAAACTCTGTTGTATTTATCAACTTTTTGTTGTTGGTGTTTTTTTTTTTTTTGCTTGTGGACTCCCTCACAGTTTTAACACCATGGAAATAATTAAGATATCATTATGTATTAACATTTTACTGTGCATTTTTTGCTTCACTCCTCAAAAGTTCTGAAATTTCATAGCTGTTAATTTAATTGGTGTTTCATTCCATAGCAAAACTTCGGGTAAAGACCTAGAAAAAAAATAGGGTAAACTTTTCCATTTAGCACCAAAGAAGGAGAAAAAAAGAATCACCTTCTGAGCTTATCTCACAGATCTCAAAACAATCACCTTCTTTTCTTAAATTTTGAATGCCTACAGATCCAAACCTAACTAATATTTAAAGACAGATTTATGAGAAGAGTTCCCATCATTAACATTTAATAAACACAATATAAATCATACTAAATAAAAATAATACCACAATAAACTGGTGGATGAGGGAGCTTACCCTACCATATCCAGGTATTAAAAGGGCTATAAATAACAAGCAATTTATTTTTATGACCTTCCCTATTAATTCACCATTGAAATTCTTTTTGTCTGATAAAATTCAGTCTACCCTAAATTCCTAGGTATGTTTTTTGTTAAGTCAAAAAAAACCAGATAAAAATCTGTGAAAAGGATATTGAAATGAGACTTTATTTTCTCTCTTGACATAAATCAGGTCCAGGGCTAAGAGCCAGGTCCACTCATGGCAGGGTCTGAGAGATTTCTTTTAGAGAGAGAGAGGCTCCCTGTATCGTGTGGGGATGAAAAAACAAAAGATCCAGAACTTCAGTTGTTACCATCTGAGCAACTCATGAGAGTTGCTTCTGGTGAACTACTAGGAAATGGAGTGAGCTACCGGTGTAGGAAAATACTCAGATTCATGCCCCTTTCCATGGCACAGGCAGCATAGGAAGGGCCTTTGCTGACTTCTTGCTAAATTCTGTGTGGGCTTACCCTTTCAGGGACAGAGCTTAGACTTTCCTCTCCTCAACCCTTCTTGACATTTGCTGCTTATTTGGCTGATGCTTCTGATTTTTCCGTTTTGACTCCTTTGAGCACTGCAGACGGGACCAGTTCCATGTGGGCCAGAGGGTAACAGAAAAACAGATGTTAAAAATTCCTGGAAATACTACATTTAATTTACCATTGGGTCATTGCACTATCAATCAACTTCCAGCTGTGAACAACTTAATATACCTGCACAGACTTCTGGAATATTCAATTTCTTTCCTTTCCACTCCTGGGTTATTTAATTACCTCAGTTACTAGAACACCATCTGCAGCTCTTTGGTCCACTTTCTCATCCCAATGCCAAGGCTGTTCCGTTCTGATGTTAAGGCAGGAATGCCAGCTGAGCCGCAGCTATGGCATCAGCACGAACTCCTCGCACGTCGGCGGTTTGCCTTGGACTTGCCCTCATCCAGGCACTGAGCCTCCATGGAGATCATGGCTCCAGCTACAGTCTACAGCTACTTGGCTACTAGCTGCTCTTTCAGAAGAGTGGGAAATGGCAGTAAGATCTGATTTATGTTTTTCTTTGCCTTTATCCAAGGGATCAGCCATGGTAAATCTGACACACTAAGGAGGTTTGACTGGTGCCCTTTAGCACAAAATTGCATCCAAAGCAAGAAATGAATGGAATGAAATAATATAGTAAATTCGGTTTGGGCTTGTTGGAGGGTGATTGTTTTTTTGGGTTGGTTTTTTTTTTTTTGGTGTGTGGGGGTTTTTTGCTTTTTTAGGTTTTTTTGTGTGTGTGTTTGCTAGTGCTGCTACAAATCCAACAAGGGTTCCGAGTACAAATGCCTGAACTCCTACTGATTTTATTTCATTTGATAATGGCAGACTTTTGAAGCTTTCTTTACCTGAAAGTGGCATCTTTCAAACAGAGAATCGAGACACCAGACAGAAGCACTTGTTAATGTTTACTATTCATTTTTCATAGCAAGAAAAAAGAGCACAGAGGAGTTTTAACACTATCATCTGTACAAGAAGATACATTATTGGAAAATGCAACTTGCTGTTATTGCTGGTATTATCATGAACAATGTATCCATTATCACTTTGTAGAGGGCTTCTTATCCTGTTATCTTGCTTTGAGTCTTGCAAAGCGTACTTATTGTGGAGGGCTTGCTTATTACTCAACTTGTAGTATACTCCTGCTTTTTTTTCAGCCTGTCTTTCATCTGAAGAAAACAACAAAAATGCTTTTTTTAGGTTGAGAGGCAAAGGGGTTGAGTTATTTTTACTTATTTATTTATTTTCTCACGTGCTTTTTTTATTGCAATGAGTTCAAAGATGAAAAAATAAATCTGGTGTGAGGTAAAAAAAGGGAGTTATGAGGGGATCTTATCTCATGCCCAGCTTGCTGCAGAATTTAGTTATTTCTTTGTGTCATGGAAAGGATCAGGAGTTTGTTTTAGCTGTCAGCGCTGCTCTACCTGTTTTACCCTGTTGCCCTGCTCTCCAAATGTATTTATTCTCACAGAGAAGCCATTATCTCTATTTCACAGCTGACCAGCTAAGGAACAGCATACTTTGGGACAAACTTAGAAAAGTAAGTGGTAGAGTAAATGATTTTATGCAGGCATCCTAATGATCAAGTCCTTTATCATAGTATCATAGAATCACAGACCTGTTTGGGTTGGAAGGGACCTTTAAAGATTATCTAGTCCAACCATCCTGCCATGGGCAGGGACATCTTCCACTAGACCAGGTTGCTCAAAGCCGCAGCCTCGAACACTTCCAGATCTGCCCATCTGCATTGCACAGACTGATGATGAAGTCCTTCTTATCAGTGTATGCACCGTCTTCCACACATACACAACAACCCTCTGCTCAGACTGTTACTCACTCCTGTTTACCTTATTATTCATGGAAAGAGAGCAAATTTTGTTGGGAGAGAATGTACAGCTGAAGCAAAGCAGAGTTCAAGCTCTCATATGTCTTGCTGTCAATAAGCTTCTGCTTCTACAAAGCATGCTTGGTTTATTTTGTTTAGTTAATTACATGAGTTACCAGAGGTGGAGCTCAGATGCTGTACCAGCAAACCCATTACATTTGGACATTATACTAATTGCTGAGGTATGCCAGATATAAGGGCTCGGTGTATTAGGTTGCTAGAAAGTAAGCTAGAATCATCATGCTCATTTTACTTGTAAAAACCCAGGCTGGCAAGAAGCTGAAGCAGCACAGTAATGAAAGGCAGTTGCCTAATTAGCTTAGCAACAGAATTTCACTAATTTATTTAAAAGTAAAAAAAAAATTAAATGTCCTAGGCTGTGAACCATGAGCATTAAACACTTTCCAATTAGGAATTCATTTAAAAGAAGTGCTTTTATAGGACTTTGTGTATGTCTAAGGCTGTTTTTTCCTGTGAAGAATAATTTAAAATTCTGTCAGCATCCTTTGAGACAAAGTATTCAGAGCAACATTATTTCTGTGCAGCAGTGTGGTGTGGGCCAGGTTTGTGACTCAGGCTTTCTGCGTCACTGAAGGTTCATAGGGGGGTCACAGGACAGCAAGGAAGGTGCAAGAGAAATTTCCGCTGGCATGGAAATCCTTAATTGTTCCTGGAAACGCGTGGCAGTTACTTGCCCTGCCCAGTTACAGTTTAGGGGCAGCGCTCCGTTTCTGTTCAGCCACAGAAGGACCCAGGCTGCTCCGAACAGCGCGGGGGGCTCAGGTCCGTCCCAGGAATCAGGAGGCAAAGCAGGAGCTTGGTATCGTGGCAGCTCTGCCGTTACACCCCCGGGGGCACCTTCTGTCCCCAGTGCCTGGAGGTGGGCTGGGGTGCTCCCCCTTTACTAGGCACATCACTCCCCACTACTGCCGCTTGTGAGGGGGTGGTGAGGCAGCTTCCCCAGCCTTGCCACGGGCAGTGGACACTGCGGACCTCGTAGCGGGGAATGCCCCATGAGCACACCGTCTCCTCTCCTCCAAGGAGTGAGGGCTGTGACCCACGCCAGCCAGGACCAGCAGCTGAGGGAACAGTCACCTCTCCGCAGTCGGACTAGCTGACTGGCTTTTAGTCTGCTCACCAGTAAGTGTTTTAAGGACATGGGCAATGGAAGACGAGTGAAAAACTATTCTAATTTACTGTGCGACTGACTCAAAAGTGCAAACAGAGTGACGTGACACAACTTCAATACCAAACACTACAGGACACAAATAGTTCCTAAGCTTCTATACTGAAAGTAAGTAAAGATGTGGCTGAGATTGAGCTGATGTTCTTGCTTGCCAGAGAAGAGTCCAGATTCCGCATTATTTCTCAGGTTCTTGTTCTGTTTTTTTTGGTTGGTTGGTTTTTGTTTAGTTTTGGGTTTTTTTCCTTTTAGGTCAGAACTTTTTTTCCTGTCCTCTCTTCTTTTTTCATCAGCCTCTTTTCACCAGCTTTCTATGCCCAGCTGAAGCTTTGCAACACCCACCACAGCATCTCCTTCATCCTTCTTGTGGTTGTGACTACTGCAGCACCTGGTCTTTCTTCCTACCTTTGTGTGGGTTTGTATGTATATGTGCACACACCCCCTACTTTGGTCTATGTTAGTAGTAGTACAGATTGAATAAAAGTCACAGGTTATATATTCTTTATTACAGAATCAGCTTTTCTTTTTAGTTCCTTTTCTGACAGCTGTCTGGACAGTTTATTTTTGGATATACATAGCATCTCAACTTCACAGCTGCATCTAACTTTGATTTAGCAGATAGAAAAGATGTTTGCCTAAAGACACCTAAAGGGACAACAGATAAGACAGTATTTCTTTGCCTTTCTGTGCTTGCAATGATGGGTATTCATAGCTCTCTGAAAATACATTGTAAGTGTTGTTGTCCTAGCTTAAAGCCTTTGTTAAAAAATTAGGAACATTGTTTTCTAAATTACTATTTGGGAATTAAATGAGCTGCCCTTCAGAAGGTGAGATGCTAATGAGAACACGGTAGGACAGTATGATAAAGTATTCAGCAGCTTTTATACCACTGGAAAGGTGTTACACAAGTTAGAAGAAGTAGCGTTATACTGTTTCTATGACCCCGTTTCCCCGTTTCTTCCTGGTTTGGCACTTCCTCCTGATCAAAGAACTGTGTGTGCTATTTCTCCTTCCCATCAGCTCTTTGACTAGTGAGGAAGCCCACAGCCCATTGCCTTGTGCCTGCACAAGTGCAGTTATACAGCGTGCATGCTGTGCAATGTCTCATCTTTCAATTGGTCTTATGATCCAGCTACATGGCAGACTCCTGGTTTGAAGAAGAACAAATGCTCTTCAGCAAAGGAGCCTTGTGCGCAAAGGATACTCTTCATATTCCTCCTCCTTCCTTACACGTTTTATTTGCTTGTTCGGTGGCTTGGAAAGCTCACTTCCTCCTCTTGTGGTAACACGTGCGTTTCGGACCACCCGAGGCAGGTATACAGTGACAAAACCAGTGTTTGCACTCTGACATGCACAAATTGCACATAAAATCTCTTCCTTAGATATTCTTGCAAACAAACAAAATAACCACAAAACCACATGGCATGAATGCCAGTGGGATAACTATCAGTTTCACAAACACAGGTGAATTAAAATAAGAAGGTACTCATCAATAATGTATGTAAATCTCACAATATCCCTACAGCTTATTACATTTCACTAACCTTAAAAAAAGAAGCATTAGGTACTTGTTTCATTAAAAAATATTAGGATAAATTTGGTTTATTTTCATTTTTTTTCTCTCCTCAATTTATAAGTTTGTGCCACCAGAAAATTAAATGCCTGTTTTCCTGTCCCCCACATCAAGACAGCACCAAAATTTGCTTCTCCTTAATTGGCTGAAGAATTATGTCAGTAAAATAATCAAACTTTCCTTGAATCATCAGGTTTCTCAATTTGCTTGCTGCATGAGTGAATAAGACTGTAATGAGTCCAGCCAAATGATTCCATTCAACAACTGAGTGGAACACTTTACATTGCTTCATCTCTTGCCACAACAGTTTTCTCTGTGGGAAAAGTAATGAATCCCTTTCAGGTCAGCTCCACAGAGATGATTTTTTTTTTTCTTTAATTCTTTTTTATTTTTTTTTAATTATGGGATCTTTAAGGATTGGGAGGTGTGGGGGGACATTTCTTTTCAACCAGAAACAGAGGGTTCTGCAAGAATTCCAATAGTTCCACACTTCAGAATTAAATTACTAGACCAGAAGTTTTGAGCCTTTTAATATTTTAAGGCAACGAAAATGGAAATTTAGGAATGGACTGAGATCCAGAATTACACTCTCAGTCAAGTATTAGATCTTTGTGAAATAAAGTATACCATTTCTAACAACCCCATCTCAACTTCCGTAACACATATGACATCAAGGCTTCAGCATCATGTGGTTTGTTCTTGAAGATACACTTCTGTTACTCCTGTGACTTGCTAATGTAGACAGAGCTGGAGATGGTTAAGGTTTCCTAGGAGGATCTTAAGTAGAAACTGGCCTGCAGTATTAATCCAAGGGCAGATTTCTTAGCAGTAAAGTTTCATTCTCGGATTCTAACTATTTTGCAAGTGTTTCAATTGAAAACAGGGACTCTTCTGATTAAAAAAAAAAAGGGGTGTGTGTAGAATCAGGGAAAGCAACACAAACTGCACTCTGCAAATCATTGCTTTCTGTGGAAGGCTGCCTGTTGCTTATTAGCACTACGAATTAAAAGTCTAATGTGTTTGTGTGCTCATTATAAGCTAATCTGTCACATTAAATACAGTAATTTTTTTTAATTTTTTTTTTTTATGCTTCATTGTCAAGGTGGCTGCGTGCCATCAAGAGAAAGGAGAATAGAATCTGAGCCCCTATATACTGATTAAGCCAGATGGTTGCTTATCCTAGAACAGATATGATCAAGTATTAGTCATTGGGGAAGCTACAACTGCCTGGAGTCTCTTTCTTGGAGTCAGTCCACACACATTGTGTTGAGTACACCAAAAATCAACAGGACAGAGACAAAATAGGAAAAAAGCCCCTAACCGCAGAAATAAATACTTTGTTATGCTATTTGAACTAATTACATACCTGGAATGCATGACCTCAGAAGATCTAGATGCTGTCTCTGGATCTGACTTTGTTTCATGACCTTACGTTAAGAGACAGCACGGCTTCAGGTACGCGAGTCTCAGTCCTCTAACAGACTGCAGGATCTTCAAAGAGTGATTCAGTGTTCTTGCAGGCTTGGCAGGGAGCCGCTACAACCAGCCAAAGAGAAACAGTAGGCGAAGAACATGTCTAAGGTGATCTTTGATGCCTTGATGAAGGGCTGCTCGTTAGGAATCTCTGAGCTGGGTTTCAGAATAGGCATAGGAAACCTGAAGAGAAAAATATCCTGCTTTTGAGTACTTGAAAAAACAGAGAAACTGCCATTAGATAAGGGTGACGGGAACTCCATTGGTCAGAGAGAATTCAAACCCTCCCTTCCAGTATTATTCTCCAGTTATGGGTGAGACTGTGACAAGCCACCTTTTCCCTGCCAAAGGCAATTCTGCAAGCTCTGCAAGATTTATGGGGCAAAAATAACAATAAGCAAAACCAAGTTTGACTGTATCCCAGTGGCCTGAGGACTCCCTGAGTTCTGGTCTCTTGGAAATCCTTAGACATATTGAAGAAAAATATGCGTATGCTACCCTGGACGCAGGGACAAGAAGTTACCCTTGAAACCATTCAGTGAAACTGTTAGTTATGCTCTCTCTGCTAGTTGTTACACACTTGAATGAAACCACCATGACCGTGAAATCCTGGACAACTGTGCTTTAGAACGAACTCGGCCCCTTTTCAGTGGTCTTTGCCTAAGTGGGGACATAATCAGTGCTTGTATACCTCTCCCAACCTATCTTTGATGTTGTTTACAAAGAGACTAAGTGGTTAGATGGTCATATGCAAGGGTGTTTGGGAGCCAGTGGGTAGGGAAGTTTGGGATCCACAACTGGAGTCTTCTTTTACTCAGAGTGTAACCAGGGTTGGAGAGTATACTGTCTGAATTTGTCTCAATTTAAGCAGATTTTGGACTGTCTGAATTTTATCCTTTGTTTGTTCCACCTCCAGTATGGAAAATTCTGTAGCCATGTCTATTGGTGGTTTATAATGTTGATTACTGAATGCTATATTAACCTTAGATTGAGCTTCTGGGTTTCACTCTAATACAAATTATAAAATATCATAACTGGAGTATTTGAACTGCATGGTATTTTCTGCCTTCTCTTGTCCTGGGCCTGGAAGCATTAGGAAGGTTCGCAGAAGAAAAATTCAACACTACAATGGCTCCAACTCGTAGAGGCACTCCTAATTTCTGTTAGTTAAACTGAATGACTGAGCTGGACTTGGGACTTTACCTCACAGAGGTAAATGCTAACGCATCATTCATATAAAGCAAGTGCCCATGGGTCAGAGAGGTGGGGGTGAACCTGAGAGCTTTTATGCATATGAGTAGCCCCACCACAGGCCTTACTCAAGCAGCTTTTTCACACATTCTTGAGTTTTACAACTTGAGCTTTACAGGTAGTGATAATATGCCTTTGCAAATATAAGCTGTTTCAAATGAGCAAAATTGGAGTTTCTTGCTACATGACTAATTAGCATAAGCAATCTCTTGTCTCATAGCAACCTAGATCTGATGATGAACACCTGCCAGCCCAGATGGTTTGGGGAGGAATTTTCTAGTTTAATAGAATAAAGTACTGTTGCTGAGCTGCCTTAAACTATTATTTAACAGGAATTTTGCAAGAAGTTTGAAAAGTGATTATTGTGAAATCTTAACAAATAAGCATCTCCAAAATTGTCACATTCAACTGTCATCACTTGTCAAGGCATGGCTTTTAAATAATGCATGGCTGTTACATCTTATTCTGTCTATGTGTGCTAACAATAGTATCGAATAGGCACAAGCTCAGGAATACTGCAAAACCAAGAGGACCTGCAAAGTTACAAAACCTGTTCTCTCATAACAAGATTTTCTTGCAGTCTACAGTTCCAAAAAGCTGTAAAAACAAACTTAATGAGTTCTAGTAGAAGAGTTTTGTAAATTTGCAGATAAATGGTCAAATATGTTAACTTTTAAATATTTATTGAATTGAATCTTGTAACTTATGGCAATAGTTCAGTACAGATATGTAGAGAACTCCAAAATACATCTGTGTGCTAGAGATACTGTTGCAGCAACCTCATAACTCACTGCTGAAATTCTGATCTCACTGATGTGAAAACTAGCAAGATTTCAGCCAGCAAACATGTGGAACCTTAAAAATAACAACAATTTTTTGTTATCTACAAATTTTTAGAGAAGATAAACTTTTTTTAAGCCCTTTCCTTAATCCTATTTCTTAAACTTTGAAGAGATTAAGAAATCTCTCTGAAGAAAGCAACATTATTAGTTTCAGTGAGAACTCTGTATCATGGTCATTTCTGCGTTTTAAAATCTAACACCAGATTTGACTCAAATTAACAGATTGACTTTTCTGTGGCTAAATACTTCGCTTCAGTTTTAATACTATACCTAGAAAACTGAATATTTAATAATACAGAGGGGAAGCAAATTCCTCTTGGAAATTTTGTGTGCTCTGTATTTTGTCTTAGGTTTCTTTATATGATATAGAGTAATCAATATCGATGCTTAATTTTAGAAATGGTGAGGCAGATTGATGATAAAAATGCTTACGGTTGAAAAAAATTCTTAATGATCGTCCCACTTGCCCCTGTGTGTCCCCTTCTTTTTATAAAACCATTCAATATGAAATATGAAAGCTTATTTAAAAAGATTGGTTTACTCTGAAGCTCCAGAAACAACTTTGGAAGGCACTACATATGCTAATATATTCCCAAACTGGAATTTAGCAGTTCTAGTGATCCATGAGTCAGAAAAAAAATCAGTTTCCGTTTGTGATTCAAGTATTGACTTAGCAGCATTAACAATAAAGCCTTGGCTTTTCTCAGTAGTCTAAACAGAGATCCTTGAGAAAATATGTAAGGCGCATAAAGGCTTATACATCAATTTACATTCCCTTCCCTGATGGAGTCAACACTTTAAATTATACGTAAGATTTCAAATGAGGGTATTTCACCATTCACTTACCATTCATTGCAGATCTAGTGTACAATTTAATCTCCTAACACATTCCAGAGGTGTACTTGCTAAGAGTCTTCAGCTGAGAAAGAAAAATAGACCATATCATTGGCCACTTAGGACTGGAAGAACAATATCTTCATAATATCAGAGAGAAATCCCTATTCTCCCCAAAACACCCGCAAACCACACAGCATAAGAGAGAGCTACACTGACAAAAAAGGTACAGCGAAAGCTGGGATGTGTCTCGCCGCAAGAATAGCTCAAAGCATTTCTATTGGAACATAGAATACATATTTTGGTTAAGTTGCAGCAAAACTAGCCAACTTTCACTCAACAGCTTATTGAACTACCACAATTTACACTACAGGATTTTGCTTAAGAATATTTCCTCTTTTTTTCCCTTCTCTTTTTTCTTCCTTTTCTTTACAGGAGAGAGAAGGAATGGAACTGTACTATTTTAAAAGTTTCTTTTCTTCTCTTCATTTGTTTTTACAAAAATAGCAGGTGTGATCCTATGATTCAGAAGTGATAAGTATGGAATTCAAGCCTCTGAGATACATCATCTGAGGCACTGCTTTGCTCATTAATTAACAAATCAAGAACCCTGATTGTTCTGTAACACACATGCTGGTTCTTTCTTAAAATAAGTATTATAAATTCAGAAAATACCACATGTAACTGCTTACTAATAATGTTTAGAGCAAACTCACAGTAGTGAGCAAATTACAAAAGTGCCATTAACTCAATTCTGCCAGATCATTTAAAAAAAAAAAAAGGTATTGAAGATTCAAGACTAAAGGCTAGATTAAAACAGAGAGAGCATTATACTTGTAAAGGTTCTGAACAGAAGCTGACAGGGAGGTCTTTTCTTTCCCACTTTCATGTTGGATATCTTGCTGCATACTACTTATCTCATTCTTAGACTATTTGATGACAAAGTTCTCTCAGGTTTCATTTAAATTGTGGCCTGAAGCACACAGGACAAAATAGATGTCATCAAAATCAAGCCTAAAAGACATTTCAGAAGGGATGTGATGAAAATAGCACAACTGTCATCCAAGTATTTCTTCAAACCTAAGTCCTTGGAAATGGCAGAAGCCCTCAGATACGCATGTATATGCATGGGGGGTGCATACACATACACACACATACATATATATGTGCGTACGTATTTAACACACAGTAAGGGGAGAATATTCAGAACAGGATGAGCCAGTTTACTTTGGATGGCAGAGGGCATTGTTTAGGCAAATAATGTGACCAATTGCTGAGATTTCTGAGCAGGCCTCCATACCTGATCTGTTTTCAGGTTCTGTATCAGGTTAAAAATTGAGCTAGAATATGAATTTTCTCCCAAGATGAATGGATTGGCATAATACCATTATACTACTGCATGGGAATTCTTGTATAAATGACTAAATATATATAGACTCACATACATATTGTGAAATTATAATGTATACATGAGTCAGGACTGCCAACATCATCACCTTTCCAGTTCAGTACAGTAGATCTTAAAAATATCTTTCTCCAGGATAGCATGGAGAGGCCACTGTATTCCTAAGGAGCAACATATGAACCAGGAATGATTCTTTTAGGAAGTTAGACTGTCATGGGTGCATTTGGGCAAATCAGAAGTTTTTTCTTCTACTGTAATTTTTAAATTATATTTCTCCTTCCTTCTTGATTCTTTATCACATGTAAACATTTTTTTCTGTGCTATTCATTTTAGCAGTTGCTCAGTGCTTCTGCCTGCTCCCTGTTCCAAGAACCAACAGTTGCCTTTGCTGATGGTCAGCTCTGCTTACAACTTCTCTTCAGAAATTATTCCTCTTTTACTGCAGTACCATGATATTTTCAAATATCTACTCTCTCAGATAAAGGGAGAAAACAAAGCAAAATAAAAAGCATCTGAATGCTTTCAGAGCTACATTAGATTTCTACATTCCTGTCTGGTCTGCTTGGGACTTAATATAAATAGAGGCAGCAAGGCAATTTGAAGAAAGAGATGAATTGCTCTCTGTCAAGCTGCATGAGACATAAAGATATGCATCTAGTGTCCTTGTGGGGAAATTATGAACCACTGATTTGAATTCTTCAGCTAATGGTCAAACTCCCAGAACAGCATGATTCGTAACAGCAGTAAGAATTCAAACTCATGAGTCAGTCTAAAAAACGCTAAAGCCATTTTGTTCTCTATCTAGTTCCTTGCTATATTCATAACAGTAATTTTTCTGTAAGCATGGAGAGTCAGTTCTAAAAGATTATATCAGAAAATGCATTTAATGCATCCTGTGTCATATGTTCCATCCTTCAATTAATCAGAAATATAATAAACATGCAAAAAAAGGCCTATCTATGATTCGTTCAATGTACTCTATATTGTCTCGTTCATGTGAGATCATAGAACAAAATTCTTTTAGTGAACACTGTCAAAGTAAAACCTAATCTACCTAGGACCTTTCAAAAAGAAGTTGCAACAACCTAACACAATTTATTTCATTTTGTTAAAACAGAAGCAAAAAACAAAACACACCCGTAAAGAAATTCAGTGTTCAGTACTAGAACATGGGTGTTATGCCATACCTATAAAACCACATTATTAAGTTCAAAAATCTATGCAGGTGTTGTCTGTTTGTTCTACAGCTTCAGAATGATTTACCAGGGCCATTTGTAGGAACAATCTCCTTCTTTTCAAGTTTATTTAAAGCTGTTACTGTGCAATGCAGGCTGAAAGGAGTGGGCACAAGATGCAAGGTAACTACTTTCTAACTTGGTCTCCTTCCCCGCTGTAGGATCAAGTTCTGTCCAGGATCAGCTCCAGTTCTTAATATTAAAAAGAATATGGTGAACAATACAAAATCTCTTAGGAACATTCTTTGGAATTATAAATTAATCCATTTGGCCAAGTTCTAGGTTTTTTATATTTGCTTTCCACAAACATTGGAGAAATGCAGGTTACGGGCATGAATGCTATGGAAAGAAGTGTTAAATTATCTTTAATGTTTGTGCTGAAGGGGTTTGATCTCATCCAATCAGGGAACAGAAACAATTCACAGACTCAGAGAGTCATAGAATACCAGGTTGGAAGGGACCTCACGGATCATCTGGTCCAGCCTTTCCCGGCAAAGGCAAGGTCTAGACAAGATGGCCCAGCACCCTGTCAAGCTGAATCTTGAAAGCGTCCAATGTTGGGGAATTGACCATTTCCCTGGGGAGATTATTACAATGGCTGATTGTTCTCATCGTGAAAAATTCTTTGCAATTTAGACAGTTTCACTGCAGTATGAAAATTATAACAGTGTAATTGAATTTAGAATCTTCTTAATTGATCCAGTGAGTGCAAAACACCATTATTGGACAGATACACTCATAGCAACAAGACAAGGAGAAAAGATAGATTCATTCAGTGAAATGTGTTAGTTAAATTATCCATTCTGCTATGAAGATAGGAAAGTCTGCTTTCTGAAGCTTTCTTAACAAGTGAATGGAGCAATAACAGCCAAGGAATAGAGAATTAAATTTTATGGATATGTTCTCTGACTCTGTAAATGAGGGCAACAAATCAAATAGAACAAAATAAAAATGAGAGAAATTCAAATTCACTAGTTGTTCCAATTATTGTTTGTTTAAGCACTTCCTGTGCTTTGCCTAACATGCCAATCCCTTCTGAGAGCCCGCATAAGAGTTACCTTTCAAAAGAATCAAATTAAAATATACATTACAAGCACTATCTTTCTAATTTGATTGAGTGTGGATGACAGTAAGAGATGTCAGGAAACTGTCATAGGAAGGTTATAAGAAAAGGGTCTGAAAAAATCAGGAATGCTGATTGGATGAAATTCAAAGGCATTGAAATTGTAATTTGAAGGACAAAATCTACATTTCATCTCATATGCATATCTATGCTCTGAGCTTCTTTGTTCTGCAACCAAATAAAAATGCCATGAAAGTACAGACTTGGCAGGTCTTCCAGTGCTCCCATTACTGGTAGAACTGGAAATACAAAGTTACTTGAGCTTTTATTTCTTGTAGGACTTTGCAAGCGGTGAAAAGTCTGACAGCTGTTGAAATCTTTCAGCTGACTATTCTGCAGCCACAATGAAATGAAAGGATAAAATCTTCTGCTTCATAATTTTTGCATATAAAGGTGGTACTGGGTGGTTGCCTTCTGTGAGATCTAGATTTCTAAATAGTCCTCCTGGATTAATACTTGTGTATCACTTGGAAATATGCAAACTGAGGTCTAGATGCACTGCCATAAAGTCATGACAAAGCTCCTCTGAAGAAGTGGACCAAAGTGGCTGTTTCTACCTGAGTTTTGGATTCAATCAGTATTCACTGTAGAGATACAACTGTAATTTTTCCTCTTCATTTTCACTGGTCACAGATGGATCTGTAGTGCAGTCTCAGGACATCTGTCTAAGCTTGTAACTTCAAGCCTAATGATATCTGTTGGCTTAGAGACTCTGCAATGATTTATTCTGGTCCCGCTTCAGCGCGACTGCTGAACAGAGTCTGGATCTGAGAAATCTTACAAGGTAGCAGGATGCGCAGTCTTTGCAGTGGAAGATATCCAAACTGAGTGAAGACTGTAGAGATCAATTAATCATATTTGTTCTAGGCCAGATCTCCTGGGCGTAGTCAAGTTACATGTATTAATTACTAGAAATAATCTTTGAAATGTTTACATTACACATCCATTTGCAGCAGTGAATGACTGTACCCTTCATGCTGTCGAATAAACTTTCCACTTTAAGCATAAAGAGCGCTTAAAACATTAACGGGGAGTCCAGAAGTCCTGCAACCAAAGAAGACAAAATGCAATATCACTTATATTTTTAATGATAGATAAATGGGAGGAGAGAAGCCTGTTTCCAAACACAAAACCACCTTTCAGACCTCACTTACATACAATAGTCTAAACATGCACATATTGATCTGATTTCCAGTCACCACTCATAAGTCAATACTGTTTAATAAAAGCACAATTTCTTCTACCCTAAACAGTGTACAATGTACTTATGCCTAACCAGTGTATGTGGAACTATTCTACAGGAAGGGAAATAAGTATTAAAAACTAAAGTCAAATTCCAAAGTCCTCCTACTCGGTCAGTGAATGAATCGGGATGCAGAAGTTACCCACACAGAATCCACAATAAAGAAATGTTAGTTATCAAAACCTTCCATTCTCTGCTCGTTGACATGAGAGAAACCTCCCTTCTTAAATGGTACTTAAATGATTTGCAAAACTTACCTAAGAGTCCTGGACCTTGACTGGATTGAAATTAACATTGCTACCTCATTCTCTCCTACGTAATCACAAGAGAACCTCTGTTCCTTTACTTGGTTCTTCTCACAGGATTGCCTCCTACTTCTCCTCCAGTTTGTAAATAAAATAAATGGACCTAAAGATTTTCAATTCTACCCTAACTTGTCCATTATTTTTCTCAAATTGTGACAAAATCGCTTTCTAACTACCCAAGAGCATGCCATAAAAAGCAGTGTATACTTCACTAAAATATATCTTTGCTAATGCAGCATGATTGGAAGTGGAAAATTATGGAGGAATGTAATATTGTAGTTCATGTTTTAAGTAAAAACAAATCTAAAGGGAAGCTAGTAAAAAAAAAAAATCACAACGTTCCTCATAAATTTTATTTCTAAGTACCTGAGTACTGTTTTATGGTACATTTTTTTGACTTTGAATATGTTTGCCTCCGCATCTTTTCTGGCTGTTGCTGGTTCAAATCTACAAGGTCTCTTTGAAATTTAATGGGAATCAAGGTTATAATATTGCAACTGCTTCCATGCACAATATTTATCATAATGGACTTTTCTGAATTATCCAGAGGTATATCTCATAAATGCTTCTTAGGCAAGGAGCTCCAAACTTTGCTTGTCCGTAAAGTGCTGGGGACTACCACAATTGAAACACTGAAAGATGAAATGACAACAGCAGCAATAGTGACAATAGCAAGACATGCTGAGTCCTGAAGTAGGTTTGTCTTGAGCTGCAGAAATGAAGGTATTCCAGGGCTGCTTTTATAAAATTCTTGTGAAGTTAGCACAGCCTCTGAATTTGGAGACAGAGTGTATTGGGGACATTTGGGCATTGGGAATGATGATTTCAAAAGAAAGATATAATTTGCAAGCTGTAAATAAATATGTGTCATAATACATCACATTACAACTCTAGTAATTCAGTGCCACTGAGCTCAAGTCATTCCCTAGATACATATACTCAAGGAAATGAACAGTAAGCAGCAAAAATGGAGAGAATACCAAAATCTGGAGACAAAGTGACAGGACAGGGCACACTAAGAAATGCTTAACTGTTGTGTTGCATATAGTTACACAAGCAATTTCATACACTAGAAAACATCTCAGCAAAATTACAGTTGGTCTGGAGATGTATGATCATTTTATTTTTAGGCCAATGTATTATCATGAGCAACTGGTATCCAGAAGAACCAGCACTCAGGAAGCAAGCAAGTTAGAATAGACTAGATAGGAAATAATATGAAAAAAACAAGTCACTAACTGAAGCAATGGACAAGTGCATTGCAGTAAGGTCATTTGCTATCACTATAATAAGGACAGAGAAGGGACAAATGTATCTGAAGATCCTTGTATTTGAAAAAATTTAAATTCACAGAACTTCAGTATAAGAAGTTATATCAATAAATATCCTATCTTGTACGTATGTTTCTTGGGGGCTGCATACTAGTAACTACTGAGGCTGCAACAATTAAATGTTTTCTCAGCTATAATGACAATTTCATTAATTAAGGAGATGCAGCCTGGATGTGACTTGGAAGGAGCAAAAAGGGTATATTTTGAAGGCACTTATAAAACGTCAATCTGTTTGCACTGAAACTAGTCACAATACCAACATGTCTGTAAATGTTGATATTACTAAAGTAATGATTTAACAGAAAAAGAAAGAACCAAAGATGGAAGCCTCTTCTCCTTTTATGCACCTTCCAGTATGTGAAGCAGGACTGTAATATATTTTAACACATGCTAAGAATACAGTCAGGAAAAATGTTTCCAAGTGTCTGGAAGAAGAGAGAGACAACCGCAATACCTCAACATACTGTATGTTTCTATACGAAGAAGATAAGGAGAAGATTGACCTTCTTTTGGAGCAGGTATGGGATGCAACTAGCATTTCTGGAGGGAGGAAGCTATTGGGAGCACCACGAGCCAACTGCTCCCTAAGGGACAGAAGCCGCACATGACTCCTAGGCCAGAAGACTTACCAGTGAGGACCCATCCCAGAGTACCCAAGCAAGGCAGCAGGACAGACCTGCAGGTTGTAGTCAGGTCCAAGCAAGAGTCCTGATCAAAAGGCAACTTCGTGGTGATGAGGCAGACCCAAGGTCAAGCCATTACGTTAGCCTGAAAGTTAGGATAAGGTATAGCAATTGCCAGGCAGATACGTGGTAAGGCAGGGCTAAGAAATCAGTCTATCAGTCAGGATGAGTATCAACAGGACCCATGATCAGGGTATAGCTGAGCTAGGGACTACGACTTTTCTGGTATAGCTCAGGCAGGGACTGAATGCCCCAGGCTGAGCTTAAATACAGTTCCTGGGATGGCTGGTGTGGGTGGAGGCTCCAGGTGAGGCTGGTCAGCGCCCTGAGAGAAATACTGGTGAAAGAGAAGATCCAGGTTAGTAAGCTCTTTTGTGGTGGTGACATATTTAGAGAGTGTTTCTTGGTATAAGAAGTGGAGCTGGACAAAGTACTGGAATAGAGCAGGCAGAAAACCTAGGTGAGCATCTTTTTTTCTTTCAGTAGAACAGATCTAAAGTATTGAGAAAATGATTAAAACATCGGTAGAGAGACACTAAGCTTTATTTGGTCTTTGCTTAGAAGTGAGAAAGTTTGGCTGTTCTGCTAGCCGGGAAAGAAATGAGGCAACAAGAGAGGCAGATGTAGAACTTGTACGCTGTCTGAGAAGAAATTTTTGTAAACAAATTAGCAAAGGCTTCTTTTTTCTCACCTTTTCTATTTGATAGGTGGTACAATGGTAAGTGCCTCCCTGAGAAGTGCATAGTTTAACTATTATCTTAGTCAAAAACACTGCTCACATTTCAAGAAGAAATGCTGATAGGACAGGGACAAAGCTGAAACGAAATTATTTGCTAGCTACAACGCCAACATCTTTAAGGCATTGCCCAAAGTAAATTAAGTTAGAAAACCTTTTTTGCATGAGGTAGAGCTGCAGACTCTCAGGCCTTCAGGCAATTAGATCTTTCTTGGTACTGTTGCCAAAGGTTTGATGAGTCAGTGGGACTGACCCCGTAGGAGGCCCTTCTTTAAACCGCAGCAAATCCAGAATTCCTGCTGGCATTTTTCACCTGGTTTGCGCTGTCCATATTCTACTTCCTGGTATATCTTTCTTCTGTAGAACAAGGTATTACAAGTTTTTGTGATGTCAGGGTATTATTCCCATCAGGCTGGAGGAATTTTATGGCTAGAAACTTCAAGGTATTGAAAGAATAGTAAGGGAGTAATAAGTATACCTGCTTTAAAACAGTGTTTTCAAGAGGCTATTTCAGCTTTTAAATTCTCTTAAGATATTTTCAAATAAAAGCATCTTATTGTGCCAAATTTTATAGCAGTGGTGTTCCCTTTTCTTCCTCGCTCACTTCAGCTGAAGATGACAGGCTTGCTTTGACAGGATTTTAATTAGTTTCCATATGTGATCTATTTGTACCATGTGGCTCTGAGATTTTCTTTGTGTACGGAAAAAAAAGCAATTTAAGCAACTGCAATTATTTACCTGCGTCAGTTCTAACATCCCCAAAACAGATGACTGACATTTTTTTATGTAGGGGTATGGTGGATATATATAAATATCTATTGTTGTTATATATATTTAACAACAATGCAAACATATGTTACGCATATATATGTATATAAAACCAATACAATATACATACTGTTGTACATATACAACATATTGTTCTTGTATATGTGTGTGTGTGTATGTATGTGTACTGTTGCTGTCATTCCAGATTGTCTGGATAAACTTTTTGCTCTCTGAGCAATTGTATTAGAAGAAGAAACAAAGATAGACAGGAGGTCAACTGAAGGATTTTCAGCTGTTAAACTCTATTACGAGCAATGACTGAAATGAATATAAAAATGTCTTTCCTGAAGGGTGAATGTACTTTACTCTCCAATATCTGATGTGACAGCGCTTGGAAGCCCTTTCTGAGATGAACTGAGCTCTGTTTATTATTTTATTTGTTGAGAGAGGAGTGGGGCTTGTTGTTTTGTTTTGGGTTTTTCTTTTGCGTCAGTTCCCTTCAGTTTTCATGGGCGGACTAAAAAACCACTGTCAAGTATACAATAGTTTTCTGTATTCCCAAGATGAGCTATTCATCTGACAGGAGCAATTAATTTACAATACACGAAGCACAAAAAATGTTTTATTCAAAGTTGCAACAATTTTAAACAGCAAAATGAAATGTCAGAGGACAATTTGGTATAAATTACAGAGGAAGAAACCCAACACTTATTCTCAAGGAAAAGCGATTGATTACTTTTTTTTTTTTTAAACCCATAAAATTCAAATAAAAGAAAGATGTTTTCCTTTTCAAGTCCTTTCTCTGATTCAGAATATAGGTGCTGACATATTCCCAATTATATAATTATCTGCTCTGCACAGTCTCCAGGTTTGTAGACTGCTTGAGACTGCTCATTATATTCTTTTTAAGTAATCACAGTGAAAATATTTGCATGTCTCTACTAAATCCATAATTAAAAGTCTTTGGAATTACTTCTAAAAATGGTATTTGCTAGCTACAATTTAGACCAATTGTATTTTTGGTAAGGATTTTTGTTTGTTTTTTTTTTAATTCACAGAGTAGTGTTCCCTTCTCTCAGGAATCCTCTACTTGCGACAAAAATAACTTTAAATCTTAGAATCTGGTACAGAATAGCACTTAAGCACAGACTTAAATCTGTCACAATTTAAGATAACATATTAGCACGTTCATACATTTTGACCCTGGAAGCAACAATTAGACCATCTAGCCTGACACTTTATATAACAAAACTGGAAAATTTCATAGAATGGTTTGGGTTGGAAGGGACCTTAAAGATCATTTATTTCGACCCCCCCTGCCATGGGCAGGGACACCTTCCACCAGACCAGGTTGCTCAAAGCCCCATCCAGCCTGGCCTTGGACACTG
>JAVKLA010000005.1:35636299-35652542 GCA_034782735.1 Sagittarius serpentarius
CAGGCCCACTTCTCAAGCTTGTCCAGGTCCCTCTGGATGGCATCCCGTCCCTCAGGTGTGTCAGCCGCACCACTCAGATATTCATAGGTCATTTGAATTCAAGGTAA
Organism: Sagittarius serpentarius; assembly: GCA_034782735.1. Taxonomy (NCBI): domain Eukaryota; kingdom Metazoa; phylum Chordata; class Aves; order Accipitriformes; family Sagittariidae; genus Sagittarius; species Sagittarius serpentarius. Next base: position 35,636,407 of record JAVKLA010000005.1, read on the forward strand.
ATTTAGCTCAGCCTTTTTAAAATTCCTGACAGGAGATGTATTCTCCAGAGAGCATGTTTCAGAGCAGATGTGCTTTTGTCTAGGTGGAGTTTCTTTATTATCCTGAAATGGTCTTCCATCCTTAAAATATCCCAAAGAAATTTACATAATTCCCTAAATTCTATTCTTGCCTGTTCATCCATATAAAGACACTGCCTACATGTCCGTGTTAAGATTTTATTTCAGTCTCATAAAAAAAAAAAAATCCTGTTTTTCCAAATGGGATAAAAAGCATCAGCAGATAAACTCTGGTTTCAGAAACCGATTTTTTTCTGACTTGGTTTCTGTTCCAAACCTGTTTTACATTTCTTTTATTGATGAGTTTTACAGATTGGGTTTTTTGATTGCTATTGTTAAGGGTTTGTTAGGGTTTTTTTTAATTTAAGGGACAATTTTAATTGCAGACAAAACACTTGTCACAGAACTCTTTGCTCATTTATTAGGTGCCCTCCACCTGGCTGCTAGAAATCAAAAAGCTTACACTATTTTTAAATCTCTCTCATTTTTTCCCCATTAGAAGTCCTGGAAAGAAGAGTGTATGTCAACAACTTTGCCTAATTAAGAATATTTTATGGTTATTTGCATTATTTATACACACACACATTCTACAGGCTATTCTTGTAGTTCATTGTTTTCCTTTGCCAGTGAACTTGGTATGGATATTGAGTTCCCTGACTGCCATAAAGCTGTCATAGCTGTAAACCACAAAGGAAGGCATTTTCAAACATAGTAGGAAGAATCCTTTTTGAACCCAGAGTAGAACAAATATATACAGAAGAGTTGTTGTACTGGTTTTTTTTATGGTCATGCCTGTGCTGCCTCATCAGCAATCCAGTTATCCCCCACTAGGCACTTTCAAGCACAAAACCAAAGTGAGTAGAGGTTAGCCTATGCATTTAAATTTATGACCAACTCCATGAAAATATGTAGATACTTGACTGCTATAAATGGACATAACTTCCAATCAACTTAAATAAGAAATTACGAATTTAAAGACAGGTTACAACTTTTGTAGATCTGGCTCCAGGGAATGGAACATAAGAGAGTGCAGAATGTGCTATCAAAGATATTCAGCTGTAATCTAATAGGAAGCATTTATCTTCCAAAGTTTATAAAAATGCACTTGCTCCTTGCTGCTCCCACCTGACACAGTTTTAGGTTTGCTAGAGAATAATTTCTGCTGTGATTATTTGACAACAAAACCCTTTCCTTAGACTGGCATATCTCTGCCTACTGTTAAATGGATTCCATCTGTGTTTGTCAACAGTGTGCACAGTTCAAACTCAGCAGCCTTACAGTCCACTGAAATATTTTCTTTATATTCCTGAGTTTATGTAAATAACCTGCACTTTTATGTTCAATAGCTTGGTCAAGGACATAGCTGGCTGTTTTCTGCGTCGTTCCCTCTGTACAGCTGACGATATAGAGCTTATCACAGAAGCCTGCATAGAAGCGTTTATGTCTGTTATGGGGTTGGCTACTTTTAATTTCTAGGAAAACTCCAGATTGTGTTTCATACTGCTGGCTGGGGTATGTCATTCGAACAACTCATAGTCAGTACCTATGCAAATATAACATGATAGCCTTACAAAACAAATCACCAGAATTCCTTAAAAGAAAAAAGGTCTTAATGTAATGTACTTTTCATTTCATCTACCAGTAATTCCTTTCAAAATGATCTGTTCAGAGACTGTAAACAGTAGAGGACTTGCTGCTCATTGTCTCCAGTGAAATGATCTGTCTGAAGAGTGCTGATTAACATTCTTTTAAAGAGCTCAGCTTGTTTCAATGAGAATCATGATTGCTTTTTGATATGGCAGCTGCTGTGAGTATTTACACTTCTTCTCACTTCAGCTCTATGTTGCTGGAGGCTTTACAGTCGCATCCAGGCATGACTTAAACGATCTGAAGCCATTTGTCACATATCCTGGAAAAATTAGGAGCCTTAATGTAGAGGGATTTGAGTCAATAATTTTCAGTGGATAATTTATTCAGGAAATGTAACCTCTTTCTTGCTTAACTTCTCTGTGAACAATGGTTTTAGGAATATTTGCTCTTTGTCACTGCTGAAATAATTATTTTTGTAAAAAGATCCTATCCTCTACTTTTCCTCTTCATTGTATGAAGTCGGTATTGATTGGTTGAGATAAGTTACTTTTCCTTTATTCTTTAGTATTTCTATTCCCAGGAGATTTAGTATGTCTATGAGTAAACTAGTCATTGGATGCAGAAACAGATGCTAAAAAGAGCTGTCTTCCAGAAAGTCATGTTAGAATCTCATGTAGGCCTAGCCAACATCCAGTATACATACCGATTTGCATGGCCAAGTAGCTTTCCTTATTCAGTACTTCAAGCAGCGATGGTTTGGGGTGAGAATAATTGTGACCACCATAAGAGATGAAGCCCAAAGTCATGGGCTAAATAAACTCAATAGACATTTTGTGGACATTTCTGGACATTTTACGGACATTTTACAATGGTAGTCCATAGACTAAGGGAATGATATCTATGTATTATATCAAAGGATGGGAAGGGGTAGGGGGTTAATGAGGATGTATTACATAGTATGGTACCTGAGCATGATGTAAATGGTATGGCATAAGGGGTGGAGAACGTGCTGGGTTTGGCTGGATAGAGTTACTTTTCTTCACAGTAGCTGGTATGGGGCTGTGTTTTGGATTTGTGCTGGAAACCGTGTGGATAAAAGAGATGTTTTTGCTACTGCTGAGCAGTGCTTGCACAGAGCCAAGGCCTTTTCTGCTCCTCACCCCACCCCACCGGCGAGGAGGCTGAGGGGGGCACAAGGAGCTGGGAGGGGACACAGCCAGGACAGCTGACCCCAACTGACCCAAGGGGTATTCCATACCATAGGACATCCTGCTCAACATACACAGCTGGGGGAAGAAGAAGGAAAGGGGGACATTCGGAGTGACAGCGTTTGTCTTCCCAAGTCAGTGTTGGGCATGACAGAGCCCGGCTGTCCTGGAGATGGCTGAGCGCCTGCCTTCCCGTGGGAAGGGGTGAATGAATTCCTTGGTTTGCTTTGCTTGTGTGCACGGCTTTTGCTTTACCTATTAAACTGTCTTTATCTCAGCCCACAAGTTTTCTCACTTTTACTCTTCCAGTTCTCTCCCCCATCCCACCCGGGCGGGAGTGGGCGAGCGGCTGCGTGAAGCTTAGTTAAACCATGACAATAACAAAGAACTGAAACAGGAAGAAGGAAGAACTAAACCACACAAACTCCAGTTTTAAGAATCTAATTTCTGGTTGAAAAACTGTCCAGCAGTACGAATCTCAGGCTTCCCTTGCAAGATGTCTGTAAATTAGTCATTTAAGTATTAAGTCCATACACAGGCAGGTGCTTAAAGAAGGCAGAAATCAACCCATGTATTGAGAAGGTGGTGGTATTTTGTAGTGGGAACATACTGCTCTTGGAGATGATTACTTCCACCAGCCTTGCCCTGCAAAAGCAGAGGGAAGATAAAGGTGTGATGCCTCCTTTTATCCAAAAGTCAGTGTCTGGATCACTGATTCAGGATATTAGAGGTGTAAATCCCTTTTCCACCTGTGGTGATCAAAACCTATAAATAATTGGTAGAGTGGTGGTATTTGTGATATGATGTTCTTCACAGTCTTTACGGATTTTTGCTCTTCCTCCTCTCCAACAGCCTAACTCTTTCTTTCCTGTATCAGTTGTCAGAGCACCAGTTTTAAAATGATTTCAGGAACACTTTTCGATTATGAATGCACTTGCAGGAATGTCACATTAGTTTCCTGTGAATGTTCTTACTGATAAAAAAATCACTGACCTGACTATACATGAAAAAAAGCCTTCATGAAGAGACCATTCTTACACTACTGCCTAACTCCAGCTTTCCTCAGGGGAATATGATGTCAGAATGGAGAAAGTACACTGCTTTCATGCTACTGAAATACCACAGCTGCAAACCATTGCTACTGTATGTGACACAGCAGATGCAAAAAGCAACACTTTGGAGGGTAAGCATGATGAGATGTTTGGATAATGCAACAGTGCATTCTAAGATTGTCATTCACAATTAATTCAGCACCAGTGGTTGTCTAGACAAGTGTCATCATGTTTTATTTACCTCATCCAACACCACTGCTCCTTCTGAGAAGCTCCTTATTTCACACTTCACAGTTTGTCCCGTTCTTTGTACTGTTCAACATGAGCAGCGGGAATCTGGCCCCCACTGAGACACTTGTTTCACCTAGTGGGAAAGTGCATGTATTACTGAGAAAATGGTATGATCTGGGCTATGTATTTTAAAGATTTTCTTTCACACTGGTGTTTCATATTCATATTCTTTTGACCTTTTAGGATTAGCATTGCCTTTGAAGGAAGAGAGGAGAGAATCTTGTTCATTTTCATCAAATTTCACAGTCACTTCTGGTTTTTTATACCCACGTTCTCAAGTTTTACAATTCCCATTTTTAGGAGTTTCTCTTTTCTGCCTCTATTTCAAAGTGGTAAACATGCTTTCTTTTTGTTCTTTTCTACTCACACAAGAATAATCCCTTTTTCTTGCCCACAGCCATATATATTCAAACTAAAACTAGTACAGTGCATTCACCCCTTATACCTCATATATCACCTTGGCTGATCTTGAGTTCTTTATGCTCTCTTCTTCATTGTTTAATACTACTGATTGTTGAAAGTACTGTGGAGTCCAAAACTTGTCTTAAACAAGGACCCAACTAAGCTATTTGCCATGACCTGAAAGAAAAGTCTTTTTAGGTCTATGTGGACAGACAGAAGAGAGAGTATAAAAAAATTAATCACATAATGTAATAACAATTTTATATATTTTTTTTAATTCCTGAGAAGTCAGCAACAGAATTGAAAGGAGTCAGGTATACCAAGATGAAAAGTAGGCCAGAGGTAGGGGAAGTGTGTGAGCTATCATAGTGAAAGAAGTAAAATACAAGAGAGTTAAGAAAAGCATTGGCATACATTTGTAAGTATGATCTTAAAACTGCAGTAATGTCTTTATTTCCACTGATTATCTTAAGCCACATAGCTTTAGGAAGAGACAACTTTTAAGAATTTTCTCTTCCTGAGAAACTTTCTTCTATATATTGCAAAGATTAGACTTAGACTTTGATTAAGAAACGGCAAATGAGCATTCAAAACTAAGTCTGAAAATTGTGCCTGTTTTGCCCTACAGCAATTACTGTATGCAATGCATAAGAATGTCTGAAATCGTTAGTACACGTAACAGAAATCAGACAGCAGGATCTATTCCATACTATGAATGTTAATAAAATCTACAAGATATGAACCAAATTCAGCTAGGCCAAAATATTACCTCTATTAACATGTAAGCCTTGGCTGTGTGGTATAAAAGTTAGGAGGATTGATTAGCAGAGGTTCTCATTTCATTGGTATTTCTGGTACCATCCCCTGATGATTACCTCTTTACATGACAGAGATGGAGGACTTCCTTTTAATTCTACTGTGAGTATATTTCAGCCTTGTACCTCAGAACAACGTGTGTGTCTGTGCATGTGCATGTGTATGTGCACATGTATGGCTGCATCTGTGGAATACAGGTTCAAGCATATATAACAGAGAGGTTACAATTTCATCCACTGTTTTTACTTTGAACTTTTCTGATACACAGATCATATTTTGGCTTTTCTGAAATCATTACACAGGACCTACCTTAGGTATGATACACTTACTGAGACTTAAATGAAGGCTTAACATCCAGCCACCTTGAAAGAAAGCTCCCATTAAAACTGAAAGCATTTAAAACCAGAAGGTTTATTCTATCATCAAGTGTGACTTGTGATCTACTTCTAATTTCTCATTCAATGTACAGAGATTGATTCCTAACTCTGATTCCATGAGCTCTGTTTCTATTACTACTTATTAGATTTTCAGATTTGTTTTCCGTGGTTTCTTCCGTACTTTTTGAGTTCATTCTCTAAAAATTACTTCAAAGCTACCAAGAAAATGTCCGCCTTTGATATGATGTTTGCCACAAGTCTTGACAACTGTTAGGTTGACAGAAAGTTATCTGAAAAACAAAGTCTCTAACTTGTGAGGAATCTTGTTTCCTGAATGCAAGTGCAGGTTTCATTGAGCTTCAGTCTAAACCAAAAGTGGGAAACTTCCAAGAGAAAACCTGGAAATACAGTGTGTCCTAGCAGCAGTATGCTGCTGCTCGACAACTTCAATCTTTTGCACTTCTGTAGTCTGTGGCTTTGGGAGACTCCTGGGGTGAGCTCATTCAGGGCTGAGGACCCAGCATTGCTTGTGTTACCACTCTTGGAGTGGCTTCCTTGTAAGAAACCATGAGGTTCAAGGACTTAAAGACCTAGGTCCCAGCCCCCTGACAGCACTCTGGGAGTCCATAAGCGAGGAGTATGGGAGAGATGACTTTGTTCCAGCGACAAACATTTCAGTCTCAATGAAGCTTCCTAGTGCTTGGTTTTGTGGGAAATGTTCTAAATGGTTCTTAGCCCCTTACCCAGCATGCTGACAAACACTACCATATCCTTCTTGGTTTTGTCTCTTGGCATCTATCCATCTAACTTTCAGTTCCCAAGCTCTTAAGGGCAGTCACCTTCATTGTTTTGTCTGTACTGCTTTGAACACAGAGTATGTACCCACCATTGGTAAATGATGCTTTAACGCTCAGGTTGAAGACTAACAATCTTTCTACTTCGTACACTGGTAATTTAAATAGGAAAAAACAATCATACAACAAATGAGAGTATTCCTCGTTTAAAAATTTATGTTAGAATATCCGATTTGCACATTAATTATATTCTAAATAAAAAAAATGTTTTCCACACATCTATTTAGTCACTTGTGCTTATTGCAACAAGAGGAGGTAAGAAAATAAGGACTTCATTCCCCTCTTTCCCATTACATGGTCTGATGGAAAAAGCAGTGGACAGTTGTCTTCCAGAGACAAGGTTACCATCTCGTCACTATCACACATGAAAAATATTATCTATCACAGGGAAATTAATCCACCATTGTTTGCTTTTCCTCTTGTCTTTTAGCAGTTGATGAAGTTAAACTCTAGGGGGAGTCTGCTACCTACATGAGTAACTTTATTTGCTACCCATGACAGCTTTGCAGAGCCACGGGAGCTTTGAATAAATGGATGGACTTTTTTAGTTCATTCATTTTCAATGGCATTGGGAAGTAATTTCTGCTTATGAAGCTACCTACAGGTACATTGACATTAAGTGATGCTATTAGTTATACATGGCTACTCACAGAAGGTTTGGGTTTACCTTTTTTTTCTGCCCCACACGTGATCAGCTGTTGAGGGATGGTTCCACATTGGCTTGGAAAGAAAATACATCATTTTTGCACTATTTTTTATGGAATATTGGGTAATGATTTGAAATATAGCAGTTTTACTAAAGAATGTAATTCATATATTGTTTTACAGTTGTAGGAAAGTTATCCATCAGAAAAGTAAAGTTTAAAAGGAAATTCATCAGTATTTCCTCTCTTCTGCAAAGTAGAAACCTGAGAAAATCAGTGCTGAGATACAAGCCTCTTTGAAGAGGACTTTGCAGTAAAAACTATGATAATTCTTTGACCATAGGTTCCCTGTGAGACATAGTATATCTATGGCTGCAATGCTATAAAATACATGCAGTTATTCGTGGGTGACATGAAACATATCCATAGTTACTGTGAAATACTATGCTAAATAAACTCAGTATCTTTTTGACAAAACTAGCAGTTAGTACCCTTAATTTCCATTGGAATGGTCCTGCCTTTTTTTTCTATTTAACTGCTGGTGAAACTCTGAGTAACTTTCAGAAATGTTGTAATGACTGATGTATAGAGCTGTCAGATAAAAACAGATCCTCGTTGTGCTAGGTGCTGTGTGGATGGACTGCTTAAAAAAACTTACCATTGAGAAGGCAAGATGCATACAGTGAGGAAAGGAAATCTGTTTCTAATTAAATTTAAAACATCCATCTAAAATAAGGATGTAAATAGGCTTTGTAAATGGTAGTCCTGTTCTTTGAGCTGCACTCACGTTCTTTCAATACGTACAAATTATCTTGAAAGGTAAGTGAACAGCAAGCATATATACAGCAGTTAAAGTGGAAAGTAATTCACTTCTGCTCTACTTCTGGCTCTCTCCCTCTCTTCTGCTTCAGTACATCCCAAATTTCTGCTGTCCCAGCCTGCCTGCATTCAGAAATCCTTTTCATAGAGCCAGTGAAAAAGTGAACTGAGCGGCTCTGATGACCATGATATATTCCTGGGTTAATGGATTCCTACAAACAGACCGCAGCTCTGCACTGCCGTAACTCTCTTCTCTGTACACATACCAGATGCAACTGGTGGAGCTGAAAAAATTAAAAGGCTAAACTGTAACACTCACATTTTCATAACTCCCCAAGACAGATACTGCTTTATAAAAATGTGTTACTGTTTCTGACACTCAGTCAGTGAATCTAAATGAAACCCAAACAATCTATTTCAAATCTGTGTTAGCATACAACAAGTATTCTTCTGTTCTGCTGCACATATGGGCTTAGTCAAAGTGGAGACGCAGACTGGAGACACCGAAGGACAGGCTGACAAACACCACACATTCCAGTTCTTTACAAAACATGCCTTGGTGGTGGACGAATGCTCAGCCACTGTCATCTTCAGTTTAAAGAAACAATACTGTTGAGGAAATCTACCAATTCCTGCGAGGAATCATGAACATATCATCATCTCATTTTTCTCAAAGGTAGCTGGCAAAGCTAATTAAGCAATAGCAATCTCGTTTCTTTTGGCATGGCAAGAAAATGCATCTATGTTCCACAGCCACGTGGAGGTCAGAGCTGGCTCCTCTAAAGGAAGGCTGGCCCAAGGATTGCAGATACTGTTCTGGCTGCTTACACTACATTGTTTTTATGCACTTAGTTTAATTATCCTTATTTCTATTAAAGCTGTGTGATAGGCAGATAAATGTATTCTATGTACAGCCCAAGTAAAGCCTATGTCTCTGAGTATATACTGTCATTTGTTCTGCCAAATACTGACTTGAAGTTTCTAACGTGCAACTGCACCGGCAAATATCAATAATGGGCATATTGTGATCATCAATGTCTGCCTTACTCAGACACAGTTTACTATTCATAACAATCAAATTTAATCTACACTATTGTCAGAAGTTAGAAACATCCACCTACATTTTTTAACAGAATAATATGAACAGCTATCTCCCATACTTTAATTATGTGAAAGATGTGAATAGTCGTTCTTTTTATCTTCATGTTTTCTTCTCATGTGGAAGATATAATAATATGGACATTTATAGTAATATGGATATAGTATAATAATGAAAGTATAGTCATTTGCAAAACTTTAGATAGGTCTACAAATGTCAATGAGATGAAGTTCATCTTTTCTAAAACTGAATCATAATTTTTACCTTCTCAGGCTTAATATTAGGTAAAGTTCATACAAAGTAAGTAGCTTTGTCCAAATTCTAAATTATGTCCTTACTCAGCAATTATTTTTTCTGAGGTAAGAACAGCTCTTTCTGGCATTTCACTGAGATCACATCTTCATTTATTTCTGAATTTCAGTACATTTGTATCAGCAATGCACTTACCATTTCTACCTTTCCATCAGCCAAAAGCCAACTTGTTATGCACCTAAAAACAATGGCTTAGAACTTTATTTTTTCTCTCTAAATTTTTATATGTAATTCCATTTACTGATTGCACGTGTGGAAAGTGAAGAAATTTAGTCTAAACAGATATCCTTATTCTCTCCTCAGGGTTTCTCAGAGATGCTAAAATATCCATGTGTTTGGAGAAAGAATTGTTGCCACTGAATTACAGGTTGCATGTTATTAAATTATATGTTAAGAGCTGGCTTACACTTATTAGAGCTAAATATTTCATGGCGATATGATGTTAGCACTTCTGATGGGAAAGCCGCACAGGAGATGAAAAATTCCATTAGAGATTTGCAAAGAAAATGTATATTAATAGTTGATTGAGGCACATCTATTTCTTTGTCAGAGTGAAACAAAGCAAATCATCTGAGAAGCTGAAAAAATATGTTTCCAGGAAACAGAGAAACATGTAGTGTGGGAAACTTATTTATCCTCCAAGCATTTTTGGTTGTATTACTACCAAAACAAACAAACCAACCCCCCCGACACACACACACCAGCACTGGGTGAAACAGAGGTGTAAGGATGAAAAAACATAAACATAATCCTTAATACATTTAAGACAGATGAAATAGTTGCAAATGTCAGATAATAAATTTTCTTACTGTATGGGTCTAGTTGTTCTTCTAAAGAAAATATTTAGACCTCGATTCTGAATGATTTAGGTAATGTGTTGTTTTTCCAAGTCTAAAAAACGTTACCCCTAGAAACCCCAAAGGATTCTTACTAACAATGTTCAGTTGATACCAGCTACACAGAGCCTGCTACCTAGAGCCAGCGGTCATTCGCATTTTGACAGTAAAATGTCCTCAGGGAGGTAAACCTCTGTTTCCAGATATACATGTCCATGCTCTCTGATACTTAGTAATAAGAAAGGCCTTGGGCATTGTAAGTGTGTGTGCACAGAAAACCACCGTGCTTATGATGAGAGTCCCATTATGCTTGCAAAGCAAAACTTCAAATTTTTCAAGCAAGCTGCTCATGCAAAGACCAATTATGCAGCACAGCGGGTTAAATCCATCTGGCCTGTGTCCTGCTTTTCAAATTGGGGGCCTGGCCCCAAGGTTGTGAGTAAGATTACCACAAGTGCAGTGTAGCCAGGCATCTTTCCCTCACTGGTTTCCTATTTATATCTTCTTAGTAAGAGTCTTAATGTTTAGAATAAAATGTTTAGCTTCAGCATGGGCAGGGGATGCTGGTGGAATGGGGTAGATTCATGTTGTGTTTCGTCAGCATGGCTAATAAAGCAGTGATTGAAAGACAGATATATTGCTGAAAAAAATACGGTCTCAAGTGCTCTCAAACATGAAAAAGATTTTTCTTGGAGGTATTCTGATTACAGTCAAAAATTCTTACCGTATTTTTTTGAGAAAAGTCCAGTGGACATATCCATTGCCAGAAGACACTTATGGAGCAGCAGTTCTATGTAGCCAGAGGCTTCATCCCAGAAGTAAATGTCTCAGATGCATCTAAATTGCTGAGCAGGCTAAACCTCTCTTTTCAACTGTTTTGATGTCTGACACATTGCTCTCCTCTGGCTGCCTGTTTGAGATGCTCAGAAATACCAGTGGCTAGCATTTCAACAGCTTTTTGCTAATCCAGCCTACGGTGCTAAATTCTGCAGAATAAATTTTTCATTGATACTACTGCAAGTCAATAAAAAGACTGGAGGATAGACTAGCTGGAGAATATGGAAAGAAGTTTAAATCTTTCCCTGTTTCTACTATATTTTATATTCTGTTGAGAAATTCAGTCCATTAAACTAAGAAAATTCACAACTAAGATTAAATAGTGCCATATTCTCTTGAGTATATATTTTCCTTTACCCTTCCCGCAACAGAAACAGTTGGCATATGAATATTTTCTACCTTCAGAGTGCTCTAGGGTGATTTTTTAGTGCAAGTTAATCTGTGAATCTTGCTTAACTACACTTTTCAAACCTCAATCTCTATAGTTTGCACCAAATAGGCAACCTTTATTATGGAACAAAGAGCTAATACTAGCATCACTTTGAAAAGTTGCATACGACTGAGACTTCATTATCATGACAAAAATGCTACAAAAGTAAACATAAATAATGCAAAAAGCATTGGTCAAAATCTGATTTAATTTCACCAAATGATTCTTTACTGTACAAATAGTCTTCTAAAAGTCAAAGAGACAGAATGCCATTCAATGCACAGCTATCATAACTTGGCCCCTAAATTAGTATCTTGCAATTAAAAATAATAAAACCCCACGCTAATCCCCCCCCCCAAAAAAAGCCAACCAAACCTCAAACAAAATGGAGAGAATACATTTTATGATGCATAGTTCTCATCTTTTACTCACTTGTGAACTCATAAGAGTAATTAATTCACAAGCACTCAGCCATCAGTCAATTGTTACAGAGAATTTTAAAATTGTGATTTACATGTAGTTTTGGTTTTAGTTGTGTTAACAGTTACATTAACAGTTAATACTTGACTGGCATTTGCAAAAATCTTGGAATACTTAAAAAAACATGCTTAATATAGTTTTCAGTTTAGAAATAGCAATAAAAAAGATCCTGTAACACAGTAAGATTGAAGGCTGGATTCGCATAACCCCACATTGCCTGTAAATGAAGGAGGTGATGTTACTAATGAGCCAAGAAAGCAGCTCAAAAAAAGCTTTGTAGCATCTACAGATGAATATAAGAAGAGTTCAGAAAAGTGAAGGAAAAATCTTATTCCTGAAATCTTTCTCTCATTTATAGGCTGACGGTGGAGACATCCAAACTCCACAGGAAATTAGGTTTAGTCTTTCTGCCTTAGTTTTTAGAGAAGTGAGTTATACAGTTGTACTCTCCATATATGTCTGCCTATCTGTCTGTTAATCCTTCTAATAAATTTAATGGCTTAAAATATGTTCAAGTTAAAAATAAACATTTATATTAAATTTCTCACTACTTCTTAATCTATTTTACCTCTGGACCTGATGATAACACTTGGCTTTTTAATAGTAGATATGAAAGTGTGTTACGAAGGAGGTTAGTATTGTTTCTACAGCATCATAGATCAGAGCTTGAAAGGTCATCTAGCCCAGACTGCAGATCCAAGGCAGAATCAGCTATAACTTACCCACCTAAGACACATATTCATCTAATCTGTTCTAAAAAATCTTCAGTGATGGAGAGTCCATACCTTCCCAGACAATCTACTCTATTGCAGATCTGTCTTCAAAGCTGTCAGTCTTTTTAAATGCCTCCCACAGTCATCTTTGATGAACTCCAAGTCCATTATTTCTTATTCTGTTTCCAGTTAAAAAAAAAAGATTTTATCCCCTTCTTCTTGCAGCTCCTTTACACATTAGAAGACTCTTACCATATCTCACCTCAGTCTTTTTCTGTCTAGACTAAGTAACTCCAATTTTGCCAGTGATTTCCATTGATGATCTCTGTTACTCTCCTCTAGACTGTCTCCAAATGGAAAACATCTCTCTTTAAGCAGAGTCTCCCAACCCTGAGCTTCCAGCTAAGGTCCTAATGCCGATGGGTGGAATGAACAGAGTATCTAAGATGTTTCACAGACATTTCTTCTATTCATACATTTGCATGTGAGGATTACTTACGTAGAAAAATCACATTAGTAAATAATTTGAAATCATACATAAATCTTTTGCTGGTCTGCTTTAAGGCAGGGCTGGAAAGGAGAAATCTGTTGACGTAGAGATCTGATCCTGTCTACCACTATGTGTGTTAGGTTTAAGTACAAGTTATTCTTCCTTGTTTCTCTTCAGGTATTGGAGGAAGACAGGTTTTTTATTCAAAAGTGAACATGGACTACATCACTGGAGAACACTGTGAAGATCAGACTAGCTGAAAATTGAAGAATATTTGATTCAACAACTAAATTATTGCCTTAACTTCCATTAATAAACCCATTAATAATAGGAGTTACTTTACCAGATTGATGCAGAGTTCTGATGAGTTTTGCTTCCCAACGTGGAAGCTGGTATAATGTAAACATTGCGGGGTTAAGGGCCAGCAAACAAGCTGGTAGGTGTTCGAGGTAGGTCAGTCTGGTGGGGTTTTGGATTTAACAGAGTTCTCTAATCCCACTTGGGTAGACATCCTCATCCTCAGGTCCAGTCACTAGCGAGGTGGACACACGCACGCATACACACGTGCGCGCACACACACGTGTGCACACAACCGGTCACACAAACCAACGGGAAGAGAGCAGTGCCATAACCATTAACCATACGAATACAATGTTCACTTTAATGTGAACGTCACAGACAGCCCACTCCACGTGCAGCCTCTCTGACATCTGGTCTCCCCATTAGGTGTCCCCAGCCCGCGGCCTCTCAATCTGGTGGCCCCTGGACCTCTGAGCCCTCAGCGCTCGTGGTTCCTGGTGTTCACACAGGCTCAGAACGGAGAGGGCACTCACACAGAGATAAGGTTTAGTAAGAAGATAGGATAAACTGAAATGGTCAGACGCGGGGCTGGTCGGACAAACATGCTGACCAGGAGCCGGCCTACACATACCCATCCAGTTTTATTCCTTCCCACCTCCATTCTTCCAAACTCTTTTTCCTCTGATTCACCTTGATCCTTCCTTTTGCTTACCTTTTGTCCTTTCCCCCAAACACCCTGTAATAAATCATGCACATTTCTGTAATTTCCTTAAAGCATACCATAATAAGCTTTACATGATCCCCAAATTCTCTCCGCTCTGTCCCAAAAATTATCTTGCCCATGCATTCCAAATTAAGCCCTATACTCCTTTAGGCAATAAGCCCCCTTAGTTTACATGCCAATCAGGGGACAAAGTTCTCCTGAGTCATCTTTGGTGGGTATCACACCATGACAATGGTCTAATTATTCTCTTCTGAAGGTTTCAGGTGCAGCTGCTACATACTGCACCATTTTCACTGAATCCATTAGTAAGGTTCTCCTGCTGCCTTTGCTCCTCTTATCCTTACCTGCCTGGACAATTTGCGTAGCCTTTAGTCAGATAACCTAACTGTATACACCCAGCTCCCCTCTCCGTTATTGGTGTTGCATTTCAGCTATTTGATCAAGATGTACTTAAGCTAGTAGACTTTTTTCTCATTGAAATGCTTTATCCATGAAAATAGACTTCAACAGGAAAAAAAATGGTTTTGAGATTTTTTTTTCCAAACACAACATGTATGTATATATGTACATACACAGATGCATAAGGAGCAACTACATTCACAATTTTTAACTTGTCAGACAATGTACCTTGTCTAAACTTCTTGTCCTTTTTTATTTTAAGACCCCAAGTTATGAACTGCTGAAAATCAAAAGAAGAAACAAATATGGGTAAATCTTAACGGTTATCAATGACACAAAATTTGTACCTAATTAGTTCATGATGAAAGTATATTTTGATTCTTCATGAAGTGGAATGAAATAAAATTAATTTAACTTGTGTCTGAAATAGATATTTTCTGCAAAAATATATGATTTGCTCTTCATTCTTACACAGGCAATCCTTTAAATGTAAATGAATATTATTTAAAACATCAAAATTTAATGAAATTGAAGAACGCTTACAGCACATGATGCAAATCTATACTTAGAATGACACAACCTGTGAAACTTAACAAACAGTAATATTTTCCTTTGATATGATAAAAAACTAAAAAATATCCTGTGTCCACAGAATATCAATTAAATATTTCTTTTTAATATGTTCAGACCAAATAAATTCAGATAATTAAGACTCAGTTAAAGTTTCATCAAAATAACAATAAACAAAACCTCAAAGAAAACCAGAACTGGTTTGGTTCAGCACAATCAAATAGAAATTACAACAATCCTGTCTCAACTGGGAATTTTGCATGTGTTCATATTTGGTCTATTCTATAAACCTTAGGTATACCTATAGGTAAATACCTATAGCTAAGTGGGGCTGGCCCATCTCACCACCAGTGAGTAGAAGAGTAAGTTTCTCTTCACTCCCTTCAGAGCTGATAAAGGGCTCTTGTGTCTTACATCTTATGTCTCACAGAACTCCAGAGGGCAATTGAACTCCTGTTGCTGTGAGTATCTTGGGTCAAATTACCTGCTCTTTGGAGGTGTTTGTTTCTTCCAACTGACTAAAAAATCAGCCTAAGAGTTAAGGCAGATGTCTCTGTTCATCTCCTCTAGTTGACAGACACATGGGTTAGTACGAGGGAATGGCATTCACTGAAACAGAAAATACAAATTCTGACGCACACTTGTAGAGCAGCAATTTGACAAAAAAGCTGTATTCTCCGTTCCAAATCATGGAATCATAGAACAGTATGGGTTGGAAGGGACCTTGAAGATCATCTAGTTCCAACCCCCCTGCCGTGGGCAGGGACACCTTCAACCAGACCAGGTTGCTCAAAGCCCCATCCAGCCTGGCCTTGGACACTGCCAGGGACGGGGCA
>JAVKLA010000005.1:35662385-35701641 GCA_034782735.1 Sagittarius serpentarius
GGACGGGGCTCTGAGCAACCTGATGTAGTTGAAGGTGTCCCTGCTCACCGCAGGGGGGTTGGACTAGATGGCCTTTGGTGGTTCCTTCCAGCCCAAGCCACTCTGTGATTCTATGATTCTATGTTAATCAATCCTTTCTTATTCTGGGTAAGGGTTGCCTCTATTTCTCTTCTGCTGGGCTGATAAATAGGTGAACTGGTATATATTTCAGTTATTTGTCAGTTTGGTAACAACCTTGGCAATGCCTTTCACTGAGCATTGATGGATCCAAAAGCTGTCCTCAGTACTCCGTTTGCCAGTACTCAGACCAAATGAAATAATTGAGGGTTGTCAGAGAGAAAGGAATTCCTTACCTTTACACACATAGCAAAACACAGTTACAGAGCTGCTCTTGTAAAGCACTAGTCAATGCTGCTGTTATGTGAACCTGTAAGTTTTCAGGCAGAAGTTGGCTTTGAAAACAGCTGGAAGTGTTACTTTCCCAGCTGCTCATTGCCAGCTCCCCTCGCTGGTGATTATCACTCGCCTAAAGTTCTCAGCAGAGCTGCTCATGTCAAAATTGCAGTCAAAGTGAGGTAGGTTAATTGAATGAGTTTAAATACAAGATTTTTCCTAAGACAGCACACTCTGAAACTGTCTTGGCAGCAGCAGAGCCAGCATATCAGAGTGATGGTAAATTCTGCCTGGGAGTCAGGATGGGCAGAGGCAGTGACAAGCAGCTGGAGATGTCCATAAGGTAATGTACATCTAGAAAAGGATGTATGGGATGTATGTCCAAAGCATAATGGTACGTCATCGCATTGCAAACAGTATATTTCTTTTCCCTTTTTGTTCACCTTTGGCTTTCCCTCCTTCCCTAATATCTTACTTTCTCTTTCCTAATCAGCTGTTTGTGCTGCTGTGCACCGAACCAGCCAGCCATGTTCACTGATTTAGAGATAAATGCTTTCTCCATTGTTACTCTGTTGTTCCTGTTAGGTTTATACACTCTCAGATCACCTGGAAGGCTTAGATAGATTCTTGATGGCATTACTGCTGAATTAACAGGCCACAAGGAGTTTTTCCTGAGTTTATGCTTATACACCGATTTACTGCTGGCTGCAGGAAGATGGGCACAGTGTCTGCTTGTTCCAAGCTTACCTGCGGATTTTGGTTTAGTGAACCTTAACTGGAAAAGTTTGTACTAAATGAGCGCTTTACTAGTCATAGAATCATAGAATTGTTTAGATCAGAAAAGACCTGTAAGATCATCTAGTCCAATCGTTTAACCTAGCACTGACAAGTTCCCCTCTAAACCATGTCCCTAAGCACTACATCTACATGACTTCTAGAAACACCCAGGGATGGGCCTCCACCACTGCCCTGGGCAACCTGTTCCAGTGCCTAATGACCCTTTCAGTAAAGAAATTCTTCCTAATATCCAATCTAAATCTCCCCTGGAGCAACTTGAGGCAGTTTCCTCTCGTCCTGTTCCATCTTGCTGAAGAATTCATGCCAGATTTAAGCATTGCTGGACCACAACTTTTTCTTTCAGGATCTAATTCACAGCATGGGGTCATGTCTCTGAATCCATAACGCTGATGGGATGGAGAGATGGAAGAAAAGAACCTCATCCAGATCTTGCATCAAAGCATTAGTAACAGGAAAGAGTGCCTACAGAAGTACTTTCACTAGCTGGAGTGCACCAACTTGGCGGATCACAAAGTCAAAAAGAGGGAGTTCTCCCCCTCCATCTCATTTTTCTTTTCCTCAGTCTCGTCTGCACAGTCCTTGCTCAGCTCACCTTGACATTTAGGTGAGGCTTTTGTGAGTTATCTCTTTTCAGTAGCTCAGCAAAAATGCTAACAAAAGTGTAGACCAACTGTAGCTTATCAGCTTTTTGCCAAGCTGATAAATAGAATTGGCTCAGCAAGCTGTCCTCCACGCCATATAACACAAGGGAGGGAATGATGCGAGCAAGAGCAGGGGAATGAACAGTGAAATTGTCACTTTTGCTGGCAGAAAGTTACTCAGGCATCTCTGCTGCTCAGGGGAGTGTACCAGAAGACTAAAAAGGTGGCACTGCTCCTTATCACCTGGGAGATCATCCAAGTCCCATTGAAGTAATTAAGTTTTTATACTTATTTTAATGACACCTGGATCAGGTGCTGCATAAACAGACTGGTAAATCACTAGCAGCAAGTTATTAACATGCAAATGAACTCTGATCTTTGGTATGGGTGTATAATATTCAAGGACGGTAAGTAGTTAGGAATCAAATACACACTCCAAATTTATAAAGAACTTTGTATGTGTCCAGTAACCTTCATACCTAAATCTCAAAGTAATGATTTAAGAATCATCTGTAATTAGACATCATTGCTACTAATTATTTGTTAATTTTCAGTCCTTTTCTCTACATTTCCTCTGATCAATTGGCTTGATTTTTGCTATTGAAAGCTACTGAAACTTGTAGTAAGTATCTTAAAAGTAAATGCATAAGCTTTTAAATATTACAGAGAGACTTGTTCTTCAGGTAGTAAACTAAGGTGTTAATAACCTCCTTTTCCTACAACTTACTAGTCTTCTGTGTTGATCCTGCCTGAAAGAGCTCTTTTCTTTCACACTACCACTTCAGTTTCAGTGCTATTTCTTGACCTTCTCAGCTCTTTTAGCTCACGGTATTAACAGATGACAAACAGCAGAAATTCTCCATGCAGTGAATGTGAGAGAACCTGTTATTGCACACTACTTTGGTTTTCCCTATTACTTTCTTTTTCTCTTTGCCATGTTAGTTAACTCTTGGATCCTGTGGTCATACTCTACATGGTCATAGGAGCCTGCTGAAAAAAGATACCATTACACTCTCATGAATCAAAGGGTTGATAGGGAGTTTTAGGATGAATACTGCAAACTCAACTTATTGCATGTTCTGCTGCTGACTAGACTTTTCACCTCATGCAAACCTGAGCACATTAAATATTGTCACCCTGGGTATGTGGGAGCCATCTAAGATAAGCAACAGTAAAATGTGGAGATGGCCAAGATATTTAGGACTGAAGTGGCTGGACATCAACACTTATTCTTAGACATAAAGGATTTCCTGTTATAATCCTGCCCCTGAAAACCTACCTAGTAAAACATACTTGGCACTTATCTCGATTGGACTGTAATGTAATTTGTATTCATTGAAATTCTACATTTATTATTTAGGCTGGCAGCTAGTGTAATTCAAAACGATGTAAGCTAATAATTTAAATTGTGATATTGTGTTTAATGTGTGAAAGTGCTATCATTCAATAATTTGGCATGTTTTTGCAGTAAAAGTCACTCTAGAAGCTACTTTAGTGATATTTAATGTTATTATGTGTTTTAGCGTTGTTGCTAATTTCATCCTATAAATAATTTAAGGAGTCATTGCAAATAAAATTCTCCATGTCTGTTAATATGGAGATTGAAACCAGTAACTCAGTCTGTGTCTTCATCCAGTTGCCTATCAAATTCTGTTTCCATTTGCTTATACAACTGTTCCTTCTGTTCCTTCCCTGTTCCTTCTGTTCTGTATATTTCTGTACGTACTAGTCCAAACAGTAGGACTTGTAGTTTTGGATGCCTCTGTGTGTGTGTTTACTATATGAAGTAAGCTGGAATTTTCAGTACCTGAAAGTCGCCAGCACTGCTAAGTTGATCTCTAAAGAATACTACTGAATGCCTTTGTATAGACTGCATACCTGCCCAAAGAAATCCACATTACTCTTGAATTCCTGTCATTTAGCTCTAATGGGATATGACAATGAAAAATGAGGATGCCTTCGCTCTGCTGGGAACTCTCCTCATCTTTTAACCTCACTGTAGTTGCATGTTGAACAATCTGAAGCAAGCCCAGCCCTGTGGCACAAGTTTTTCTTTTCTTTTTTAGCGAGAAATAAAGCCTTTTCCTTCCACTAAAATAAACTCCATAATTGATAATAAACTTGATCACATTTTTTTTTTCTGAGACTATTGAAACTATTCTTAAAAGACAATAAATTAAGGGTGACTTTTCAGTTGGTAATTTTATTACCTCAGCTTCCTAAAGATATAATGAAATTGTTCTGAAATGCAACAGTACTAAGAGCTCAGGAAATAGGATGCAATTAGTGTCTGTATTCATAATTGTGTGTCACGAATGCAAGAAAGGTAACAAGTAGGATTTTGAATAGCCGTACTGGAAATTACTGAAACTTTTGCTTGGAAGTCAGAATAACACTTGTGAAAACAGCAGCATAACTCACAGCCTTCATGCTGATGTACAAATTAGCAAAATATTTTAAATACGTGTTCAAATATGTTTTGTATCTTAAATACAACACAAATATCTACATAAAAGCAGACACATTAAATCCAAATTTGTACACGCATATATACATATATATCTATATATACAGAAACGTGTCTACATCTTTGTGTGTATCTCTACATGCCTCTGTGTGTATGTGTAGTGATTTGTGTCTTTAGACTACTACATTGCAAATAAATGTATAAGGATAGAAAATTGCCTGCACAAATTGGAAAATGCACCAGCAGATTAAGAGCACGCAAGATGAAAATGTTTCCTTTTGTGGCAATAATAATGCTGTAACAGCTATGTCAATAAATATGTTGTAATTCTATTATATCTTTATGTAGCTGAGTAGATTTACAGAGAAATATTTAAAATTAGCACATGCACGTGGCATGCTTATGTTTTGCTGCTTTTATATCTTGTGTGGATAAAATACAATAATTATTATACTAGAGTAGCATTGTCATGAAATACTAATCCCAGTTTCACTCCAAATTATTTGACTACAATTATCTTCTGTATAAAGAATTCTATCTAGGCAGACATGCCTGGTAGTGAGTAAATGCTGCAAAATACATAACATTATTTATTCAGATAACAGTACTTAGGTACTTTCACTAGAACTGCACGCTAGCTGAAGAAATATAAACAGAGCAATGAGCAAAATGTGAATTTACTGGAAGGCTTTTACTGGAAGAAATGAGGTCTCTGTGATGTCTTTTCTTATTTCCAATCTGTAATGATCTAGAAGAACAAAGAGCATATTCGTGGAATTCAGTGATAATCAGTCTGATAAGGAAAGGAATATTGAACGCAGCTGAAACAGATAAAACAAAAAGATGAGATGTTAGAAACATAGCAGTAAACAGTAATATGCAGTCAGACATAAAAATAATGCAAGTTAATGTATATACAGCTAGACTGAAATAAGGTCGCTGCTGAAGTAGGTTTCATCATGCTGAATACTACTAGAAAGTATTGAGACAACATGAAATACGATACTAGTCAACCAGAGGAAGCATTTAGACACAGGGACATGATGCTTTCCACAAAGGAGGGAAAGAAAACCAGTAGCAAGACCATACCTGTGTTGAAACTGCACACATGATGGCACCTCAGGAACTGCCAGTGCAGTATGATTCTGCAAATGCAGAATTAAACAGTGAACAATATATGTTGATGTTTTTTTCAACAACAGCACAGAGCTCTCTCCCATCTACAAAGCTGCTTTTCCACGGCTGCTCTCACTGATTTAGCTTATGAGCTCTTCAGAGCAGGGATTGTATTTTTGCAGAAACCTTGAGTGCAGCAAGGTTTCCAAGATACTATCATACCACCACAATAGGTGTTAATAATTATGGTTCAGTGTGGTTTCTTCCTCACATATTATCACAGTATTACCTAATGATAGCCTTGACACTACAAAGGCCTATAAAATAAACCTATAGTTGATTTAACGTAGTTAATATTTTTAAAATGTATGTTGTGTGTACCTCTAAATATTCATCTTTTGTCATTTGTACTTGCCAGGCAGCAAAAGCTTTTTGTCATTCTGAGTACATTGGTAAACAGTTTTTCCATTGCAGAACGATTTCTGAGTATTCAAAAACTGTTCCTGTTTGACATTAGGATTTAATCAAAACCTTTTGAAATTTAAATTATAGTGGATAAAATAAAGAGAGAAACTGCAGGATGCTGGAGGACAGCCATCATCAGCACCATTATTTGGGCCACAGGAAAAAGTTTCAAGTCCCTTCCCTGCTCAGTTTGAAGTTGGAGATGTTTATTCTGCACATATATCTCTTTACCTGCCTGTTCTGAAATGGAAAGCTTTCTTGCTGGAGATCTTTATGATTTCACAAATAGGAGACTAGCTATGTCTAAAGTGTAGTAAAAAGGGTACCCTGCCAGGCTAAAGCTGAACTAGGTCAGGACTTCACAAGCCTTTTTGCTCGTATTCCTCTCCTGCACATCCATTTTGGTTTCATTCACTCTTTGGCTTCCCCCCAGCTGCTTCCCTGGACTGCTATAGGCACATACAAACATGGTGGATAACCTGGGGCATCTAAACTGCCCCTTGATGCTTAATTTTAGTCAACTGACATTCTCTCTTCCAACCCAGAATAGCAGCTTAATCACTGTGCTAAAATCTTTTCTAATGTAGCATCGATTTGGACTGCAATTGTTCCCCAGAACTCTGCCTTAGAAATATCTAAACTTTTTTACTCAAACTTCCATGAAAACTGGTGAATCATTACCCAAATATGCATACAAATAATTAATTAGTGTAAAGAAACAAAGAAAAAAGATTCCTTCCCAGTTCCAGTGGATAGAGCAAAGGAAATAAATTGATTAATTTTTTTCATAGCTTCCTGCTCTCTTTGCTGTCTGCTTTTACTGTACCATCTGCAATAGGAAAAAAATCATCCACTGTAATTTAATAAGTGACATTGAAATATATGAGATATTGCAACAGGCTAGCAAACACTCAGGCTTTTCAGCTCTTTTGTTTCCCACTGTTAGGCTAGAATGGCAGAGAGTTGCTCTGAAGAAAGGTGTTGACAAAAAATCATAGGATTATTGTGGACGACACTTCACAAATGTTAAATATATTTTTCCCAAGACCCCAAACTTCCATCTCTTCTATTTCTACATATAAATGATCTTAAAGCAAATTACAAAAAAGTAGAGTAGAGGTCACAGTCTAGACCACAGCAAAAATCACATCAGCCTGCAGCATTAGACCTATAGGAATGACATATAGGCTGCTAAATGTTTTTGTGTAGAGCTACGGACACACTGTAATAATTTATGCTGTCTCCAGATTCCAACTATTTCTTTGTGTACATCTCGGGGGCGGGGGGGGTGTTCCTTTTGCTAGATGAAATCTTCTTAGTATTTATTCTTTGTAATCTGATATTTGGGGAAATATCGGAGTGATTCACTACGAGCTCCCCGGGAGCGTCCCATAGCAATGCATAGTGCCGCCGGAGAGGGCAGGACGCAGCGTCTGCCAAGCAGCGTGTCTGCAGCAGTCGGGTCCGCTGGGGACAAATGGACTATGAGTGCACGTGTTAATGGGGCAAACGTATTCTGAAAAGAAAATGAAACTAAGCATGTTCCAAAGCAGCATGAATAACTGGTGATGGGACCAGAAGAGGACTCAAGACTTTTCTCCCCTAAGTGACTTCCAACAAGTCCTCTTGTTTTTGTTTTTGTTTTTTTTTTTACTTCTATAAAACAAGGATTACCATGACATATGAATATAAGTAATAAAAGGTTGCAAAAAAAGACAAATGTCAGTTCTATTGAAATAAATAGAAGTGTCATCTTGAAAATGCAGGAAGCTATCTTTGTCCTCTTTTGGCATGGTTATGCGGAACTGCACCATACATCAAGGCACATTTTTGGGCATCATACATCAAGAAGAGTTTTGATCAGCTAGGTAAGCTAATGCAAGCACTGAAATTTGAGAAAGATATTAAAGAAAGACTGAGAGGACTGGAATTACTTATTTAGAGAAGTCTAATCAAGGATAAGATAATAACCTTCGGTCATGTAAAGTGCTGCTATGAAAAGAAAGTATTCCATGTCCTGATGGACAGAACAAAAGAATTTAAGAAAATGCGGGTTAGGTCAGTCCACAGAAAAAAATCCTGAACATAAGGATAGCTAAGTAAGGAGGGAGAAGTGGGAATGACAAGTATTAAAAAAATTAAAAATTTCAGAATATTTCCATGGAAGTTACCCTCTAAACTTGTTATGAGAGAGGAAATCAGGCAATATTACAGATAGCAGACTGATTGAATTACAGTTCTTGCTGAAGGTCTTACCATCCCCCATACAGACATTAGGTATCATTCTATCACCTTCCAGGAATGGGTTTATAGCCTGCCCAACCCCAGCCTAAGTCCTGGGTTACAGATCCCAGGGTAACAGATGTTACTATGTCATCAAATCTAGCCTGGGATCTCTGAAAATCTGCGAATTTGTCTTATCAAAATGGCTTTCAATCAGCTTCTTCAAAACAAGGCATTATTTATTTTTCCGTTCATCAGTTCAAATCATGTTCCTGTCAGCTTCTTCTGATTCATCCTCGATGGCCTGCCTTACCCCACAGCACTCGATATGACCGTTCTTCAAACAGATCACTGACTTTTGATGTCCCTTTTTTTGGTCTTGACTAAACAGCTTGTCTCCAAGGCGGGATCACGGAGCAGAACTGGGCAGGCTCCCTACGACAGAAAAAAGGAGTTTCTTAGGTTAGGATGAACCCTAGATTTCTTAAAGTTTTCTTGAGGGGGAGGAGAGTGTGAAAAGAGTTCAGAGTCACCAGTAGCAAAAGTAGCACACACCCCTGCAGAATGAGACTTGATGAAACATTTTCTAGGACAAAGTGTCTTTTATTGATGAATTATCAAATCTCCTGAGGTGTCCTTCACAGCTTACATCTGGCAATGTTGCCTGTGGGGATACTTCTGACTGGATCATTATTTTACTTGTCTTCTTCAGTTTCTAACAGTGCTTTCATGCTCCTTTAAAATAAATGATATGCAGAGAACAAGTTTGTAATGTGGCAGCTTCACTCTATATTGTGATAACAAGTTGGATTTATCAATTTGAATATAAGTTGCAATTTTGTAAGACTGTTAATCATATGGGATTTTTAAAAGAGACCATTTTATTTGAATCCTTGAACGTTTCTTGTCCTTGAATTTCACCTGGATGGTTTAAATTAAGCAGAAAAACTTTTTTCTTCTTCTTCTTTTTCACCGTATCAGGGTGTAATAGGCTCTTAGAAAACCTTCCAGCCTTGATTTGAAGCTAACAAGAGATGAGAAAACCTGTCACTAGCACTGATAGATTTTCTTCCATAATTGAAGAAAATGCACAACTTATTTCCAACATTAATATCTAGTTTCAATTCCAACTACTGGTTCTTGTTACGGTGTCTTCCACTAGATAAAAGAGCTCTGGACTACTTAACGTTTGTTTTTTTTTTTTCTGTGAAGATACTTACTGTAATCAAATTGCCTTACAATCTTCTTTTTGATATGTTCTGTGTTTCACTTAAGGTACTTTCTCCAATGCTTCCATCATTTTTGCTTATCTTTTTTCATGAGCCTTCCCTAACTTTTATCCTTCTTTTAAAATATCTAGAGACCAGAATTATAGGGAATATCCTGATGATGCTCCCAGCAATGGTAAAATCAACTATATTCTCTAATTAACTTTTCTCTTCCTTCTCCAAGAAGCAGATTACCTCTTATTGCTACAGCATTGTTCTGAAAGCTGGTTGTCACTATGACTTTTAGATCTTTTCAATCTCTTCTTTTCGGGAAAAAAAAAATCCTACTCTGCAGCTGCAAACCCCATTATTAAATTAATAACTTTCTATCTGGCTGCATTAGAAATACTTCATTTGGATATGACCAGTTTATCAAGCTATCCAGATTACTTTATGACATCTACATTCTCATTATTATTTACCATTGTGGTAGATTTTATGCCCTCCACATGTTTTACTGCTGGTGATTAGATAATTACTTCCCTATTATGTCTCATTGGACAGTGTCCTCTTCTGTGTGGAATGCCGTTCTCCTGTATAGTGATGACTAACCACCGATGGCTTATTTTTAAGAAGTCAGTTAACCAGTTCTTGATCTATCCAATGTATTATACTTTATTATACTGTACTCTGTGCTATATTTTATTATACTATACTATACTTTACTACCTAGATTTATTAAACAGTGAAAATTAATGGCCTGGAAATCTTCTTAAAACTTCTTTCAGCTTCAGATTGCTCTTGCTTGCCTTCAGCAAAGACTGGTCTCTTCATTAAGGAGACATCAGAAATCAAACTTATGTAGTCTCCTTCCGCACTAGAAGTTAATCTATCATTACAACTCCATAATAATTTGTTTTCAGCCAAACAAGGTTGACACAGCAACACAGAGGACAATTTACATTCAGCCTTTCCTGGTTTTCACTTCATGGGATGAAAAAAACTGCTAAGAAGATTTTCCACCTAAAAATTCTTCCACTATCTTGAAAATCTGGAATTGTCTCTGTATTCGCATGTAATATTCCTTTTATCTGTTCCAACAGATTATTACCAGTGATTTTCTAAACCACCTTACAATTCTTATCAGTCTTGCAATTACACCTTCTCTCTTTTTGATTGAGGAAGACAATGTACCATGATCAGAGAGCTCCTCTGTCTCTCAGCAACAAGGATGCATTCAAGACAGCATCCCACCCCGTCTTCAAGTTCTTTTGGATTAACTGTACTTCTTCAAGTGGTAGTGTGTAGTGTAAGAAAAATCACCTACCCATAAAACCTCTCAGAAATGCATCGTCATTCAAGTTTGTGAGTGAAAGAAACACTAAGGAAAAAAACTTACTGAGTAGAAAATGATAATAAAAAAAAATCTGTTCTTAAATCTAACTGTAAAGGTAATAATTTAAAAAATCTTTTAGGAATATACTAGCTGCATGGTTCTGTTTTCAAAAACTGGTGACACTAAGTTAACAACGTTTGCAAGATATTTTGAAAAGGGTATCTGGGATATTTTCAGCTTCTGGAAAAAATGTCAGTGTCCTGTTGATATCAAAAGGAAAAAAAATCATACAGTTAAAGGATAGATGACATTTTAGGCTTAGACCTCTTCGGTACTACAGGGCGGAATATTCAGGTCACTGAGGTTTAAAAACCCCTCTCACCAATGCATGAATAATCACATTAGGTTACAGCACTGTCCAACCAGTCATCACTCCATATGACGGTGGTGCTGCAAGATTCATAGAGACTGTCCAGCAACAGGACAGAGTAACATTTGCTGGTGCATTTTGCAGCCTCTAGTGATTTGTACTTCAGTCAGTGCCTGAGCCAGAGGTGGTAGTTTTGTCCAGCCACTTTTTGAAGTACCGGGGACTTGTAGTAAATTGAGAGTGGTTTAAGAGGGGGAGCTATAGTTTGTGTAATGTACAGAATTATTAAATTTGTCTTATTTACATGTGCCATGCTGGTTTCTTTTAATGCCCCTAGCTCACAGAGGGAGTGAACAGTCACTGCCCTCCATCATTTTTGAGACCTCCATCATATTTGTTTGTACCTTTTCCTTTCAAGGCTGCAGAGTCTGTTTCTTTTATAGAAGCTGTCCTTGTCATATTCTTTCTATATCTTTTCTAGTCCAATTCTGTTCTTTGTTTTGTTTTGTTTATCTCTTGTTGTAACTTTACCTCCTTGAGAAATGCTTCCACATCACAAGGGACCAGAATTATTTAAAATGTGGGTACACAATCAGTTTGTACAGTGTTGTAATGATACTGCCTCTGTTGTTGATCGACCTTTTCGTAGTTTCCCTCCTGCTCCATCTTGCTTTTAGAAGGTTTTCTTCTTTCATGGTCATAGTAGCTACAGACCTCTCTCTTCTTTATTCATATAATGCAAGAACTACTCAAAGATTACCATACATCAGAAGGTTATAGAAGTTTCTTATGGGTCATTCTCTTGTGTAGCCAGCTAAGGTAGCATGTTCTCCCAGCAGACTGGATTACTGCCTTAGCTGAGATCCTTTCTCTGAGCAACTTTCTCACAGGGTAGGTAAAAAAAGCCTAGTAGACTTCATGGGGGTCCTGGGTCATTAGAGAGTGTCAGGATACAGTCCGTCTTAACATCTGCTGAGCTCTAAAATAGATAACTGTGTATAATTATCTATAGGTTGCATAATTCGTCACTGCTATTTTCATGTATAGTGTACTTAACTGTTTTCTTAAAATGATATACATTTGCTGATTTTCATACTAATGAGTTAGAGAACATTTTCCAGTCTTCATTTGCAGTTCCTATTTTAAAATCAATTTAAGTAAGCACTAGAAAAGGCAGCGTATTTTATGTATTTTAGGTCTGTCCTCTGGCAACAAAAGTGCAGATTGATTCATCACAAATCCTACTTTTGTGAACTCCCTGCTCCCCAAAAGGCATATCTTTTAGACAAATAAAGCAGTAGGATTAAGTTAATGGAGGAAAAGAATAAGACAGTAAATTAATGAGATTTCAAGCTATTATAGCAGTGAGGAAACTTCCTTGCATTTCTGAGTCATTGCAATCACAAAGAAAGATTTGTTCTGTATTTCTTGCACTTGTTACAGCTTTTGTCATCAAAACTATGAATTTAATTCCAGAGCATTGTATATTTCTTGAATTACAGTGGCGTGCCCTGTCCCCTGCCCTTTCTATTTTTCCATCATTTCTGAAGAGCTGGAAAATCCCTTTTCTGTTTTGTTTAACTGTTGTTGTAACTGCACCTCCTTGAAAAATGCTTCCATATCACAGCTTCTCTCCATAAAAAGTTGAGTAGAAGGAGCTCTCTTCTACACAATGTGAGCATGATTTAAAAATTTGAAAAGGATGGTCTCATACTTAATTTACCCCTTTTGCCTGAAACAAGCCTTTGCCTTACGTGTAGATAGAAAGGAAGAGAAAGAAGGAAGATATTATAGAATCATAGAATCATTTAGGTCGGAAAAGACCGTTAATATCATCAAGACCAACCGTTAACCTAACACTGCCACGTCCACCACTAAACCATGTCCCTAAGCACCACGTCTGCACGTCTTTTAAATACCTCCACCACTTCTCTAGGCAGCCTATTCCAAAGCTTGACAACCCTTTTGGTGAAGAAATTTTTCCTAATATCCAATGTAAACTTCCCCTGGAGCAACTTCAGGCCATTTCCTCTTGTCCTATCGGTTGTTACTTGGGAGAAGAGACCAACCCCCACCTCCCTACAACCTCCTTTCAGGCAGTTGTAGAGAGCGATAAGGTCTCCCCTCAGCCTCCTTTTCTCCAGGCTAAACACCCCCAGCTCCCTCACCCGCTCCCCATAACACTTGTGCTCCAGACCCCTCACCAGCCTCGTTGCCCTTCTCTGGACACGCTCCAGCACCTCAATGTTCTTCTTGTGGTGAGGGGCCCAAAACTGAACACAGCACTCAAGGTGTGGCCTCACCAGTGCCGAGTACAGGGGTAAAATCACTTCCCTGGTCCTACTGGCTCCACTATCCCTGATACAGGCCAGGATGCCATTGGCCTTCTTGGCCACCTGGGCACACTGCTGGCTCACGTCCAGCCGGCTGTCAGCCAACACCCCCAGGTCCTTTTCTGCCAGGCAGCTTTCCAGCCACTCTTCCCCAAGCCTGTAGTGTTGTATGGGGTTGTTGTGACCCAAATGCAGGACCCAGCACTGAGCCTTGTTGAACCTCATACAGGTGGCTTCAGAACAAATGGGATGGAAACAGTGCCAAAGCCACTTGGTGCTAATACGGAGAAGAAGATAGCCAACAAAGTCAAGGGTTCCCAGACACTTAAGATTCAGAGTAGGGAAAGAGTAGGGAAAGAATGGAGACATATTTAACAAAAGTATGCCGTTGTCTGTGTACATGCACTGCCACACAAAGCATCACCATTCTCTTAATGAAAGGCCACAGGTACATTATATCAAACTGTCTTTGCCTCAACTATCATGAAAAAAACCCAGAGGTTCCTGGGGAAGTGGCATTTTAGCTAGAATGGGTATACATAACAGACCATTGTTCTACAACACCTTGCATTTCTGTAAGCATATACAGTACAAAGAATAAGCAAACAATGAAATTTCTTTGGACAGTGAGAAGGTCCCACCCTCAGTACTGGAACTGTTATTTCTAAGGGTTCATAGAATTCACTGAACATTGCATTTCCAAGAGGGATATAGAGGCAGTTGCAATGAGTTTCTATTATAATGTATCCAGTAGCTGCCTTTTGCTTTGGCTGTTAAATATTTTTCACCATAAATGATTTCAGGAACCTTCCTGCTGGAAAACAGTAAGACAGCTACTAATTCACAAAGCCTCGATTTTCAGCAAAGTGATTTTCTTTATAGCAACAATTCACTTGAAGTAAAATATATTAAACTTTCCACACCTCTCCTCTTTCTCTTCATAAGCTTCAGGAAAATGTTGCCATGGAATATTTAAACCAGCTCAGTTTACTGTGGGTTCATTTCAGCTCACCTCCAAGCAAGAGATATTCTCCTAGACATTCAGAAACATTTTGAACACTAAAGAGTAGCACAAGTTAAGAAAAAAGAAATTGGGGTTAGTACTCTGTTGTTCTCCCATTCTTTCCTATCAAGGTATGGAGAGACTGAAAGTTAATGGAGAGAGAGCATAGAATTGAAATGTTCGAAAGTAAGGTGAAAAAGTTTAAATTAATCTTTATTTTCAGCATGCTTTCCACCTGGACTCAGGCTATCTTCTCTGTGTGTTTAATGCCATCATTACAATTATTCTTCCCTCTTGACTGAATAATGAACGGCGGTTTCCTGGTCCCAAAATACCTGCTTATGACTTGTACTCTACTAGCTTGGTCCTGCTGCATACAATTTAAGTGCAGTAGCTCTCATAAAAGACTTTTTCCTTTTATGTTTTTTCCTTCTTTTCTTTTTTAAAAAAACAGTAAAGAAGTTATGTCCTCAAGAACTCTTCTTCTCAACATTAGGGAAGAATCAGACAGAGCTCCTTTGTGTTACAATTTAATTGTGAGAATTTTGTACACAATATGAAGAAATATTTCCCATTTTTATCTTACAAATATATTAAGAAAATCTGGTCAGTTCTGTATAAAAAAGATTCAGTGGACATGAGGCCGTATACGTCTCAGTGCCTCATAGTTCATATGTTCTTCCCTTTCACCACAAAGCTTCTTGAATATTTTCATGTGTGCAGTAAACCCATAACTCATAGGTTATGATCTTCTGCTGAAAGCAAATATGCTATTATTTCTGAGACTTTTTAAATGTTAATTGCAGGGTTTGAAAAATATTTGTACAGCCATTTTACTACAAAAAAAAATTTGTATTTTTCCTTTTTTTAATGTCAGAAAATAATATGTGACTGGGTATTTAAAATGCAATTAACAGCTTCAAATTTAAATTTCCATTTCATTCCTTGCTTATAAAAACTTGTCTTTTTTTTTTTTGGTAGAACTTAACAGTAAAAAAAAAAAGTTAAAACGGCAAACTCACCCTTTCTTAAGAAGGAATTGAAATAAAAAAGGAAGTTTCATTAAGTGTACAATGATATTACCCTCAGTGCAATATCTGGAACATAGAGGGCACTGTTACATTAACGAAAATAACATTTCACAAACTGAACCATTTAGGATTGCTTTTAATGTTAGGAACTAAAGCGCCAGTATGTTATAGGGCAGTGATAGTTATGATGTAGCTGTTCCTGTCTGCAAACAAGCAGTTCATACAAAATGTAAATGGAATCACATACGCAGTGTATCTCAAATGAGTAAGAAATAAGAATCTCTATGTAGAGGTGACTTTTATTTATTATTATTTTTATTGTTATTTCTTTGAGTAAGTTTTGCCCTTTATATTAGAGAATTCTGTATCTTTAAAACAGCTTCATAGTATTTTAACTTGCAGAGATGCATCCTTAATCCTCCTAACACATTTTGGAAAGGATATGCAGCACATAACTAGTAGATCACAAAGTACCTTACACACCAAGAAGAACCATAATCACTGTTTTACAGATAGAAAAGATGAATAATTTTGCTTCTGCTCTGCTGGCTTCATGAGCAAGAAGTCTACTCACAGCAGTACCATCGTTTCTCTTTCCTGTCATCTTATCCTTCCCCTGCTGCCCACAAGCAACAGCAGTACTGGAAGAAGAGGAGCTTTATGCAGACTAGTTTTGTTGGACGGCCATGCTTTATTCTGTGCTCTGGAAGACTGTGCAATTAAGAACTACACTTGTATGTCAGAAGACACAAAGCAGGCAGCATTTGTGAGACAGTGACACAGGCAGAGAACAGCAAATTTTCTGGTTGGGGGAGTTAAGATCATCTAAGAGACAAGTCTGAAGACCATACTTGAAGCCCTTTGGAGTTGGCTACAAAACTTCTGGACTGGGTCTAAGTAGACATTGTACTCTGCCACTGGCTGGAAAGTTGTTTAAAACTACTGTGATACTTCAGATCAACACTGCATTTATTATCCAGTTTCCCTGGAAAAGAATCCTCACACAGGCTGAGGTTCATTACTTCAAGAGCAAAGACGCTAATGCCCCCACACCTGCTGAAAGACGGAGAAAAAGGTAATACGCTCTTCAGCATCATCTTGGGTCTTGTAGCCCAGTCTTCTTCTGGGTGTGCTTCTTTACTTGAAAGCAATGAAACTGTCCAGTAAACAAGTTCTGAATATTTCTGTTCACTCCTTTATGGAGGGAGCTTGGTGACTTTAGTAGCTACGTCAGTCTGGAAACTCCCATGACAATTGTCATGAATCTTACAGAACACATAAAATTATATGAAACCACATTTTCCTAGCAAACCACATTAAACGTAGAACTAAGACAATGGCCTGGGATCTATTTTAATTAAAGCTTCCTAAGTACCACCATATAACATACCTAGTAGCAGTGACTGTTTCTGATGTTGGAAAACAGTGACTGTGAGATTGGACCTATTTGTTTGGTGTTATTCTGTTGTTTGCAGGTAGACTGGGGTTAGAGAGAAGTATCCAGATTCCACTGTTTTTCATACTAAGTACTTAAATAAATGGGTGTATATATATATATACTGGTTCAGTTGAAGGTGGTTGCTTTTCTTTAAGAATGCAGACATAGGCAAGAAATTAAAAGGACATAGTATTGATACCAAAATTGTTGTTTAAATATGTGTCAGCTGGCTAAGGCTGCTGCTACATTTGGCAAATCATGCAAACAAAATTCATCACATATGACCTGAAAAAAAATCTGCTGGTTCTTTGCTCCAATTCCTATTATTAAGTCTGAAAATAATCCTTCTCCTGAAGCTTTCGGTTTCTCTGTATGCTGTTGTGAACTTCTAGTGCCATAAGCCACAGTGTTATCTTAAAAGCAACTAACGATGTTGGTCCCTGCTATCAAGTACCAGAGTCCACTCTTGCTGTTTCCAGCACAGATCATATTTCTCTCTAATTACCTTTTATAGAATCATTTCTATGCTGCATATGAAGATTATGCTGGAGAACATTTCTACAATTATGTGTGAACACATATATATATTGAAGATAAGAGGAAAAAGGTAACTTTTTAATAGACATTTTAGAAAATTGAATATAATTGACTGTTGTCTGTCATTGTAAAAACAGTGACTATGGTCCCACTGTAAACAGAAACTTCTCTGTTGCCTAAAGATAGACTAGGAGTTAATCAAATTAATCTTAATTTAGAAAGATATCTAGAAATTAATAAAGAGTGTCATTCATATTTGGTACACACACTTTCAATACAATGAAAATTTGTTATAGTCACATAGTCCATGTTGAAAGCTAGCTATCACAAGTCAATTACTATTAGCAGATAGTTAATCTGAATTTCCATACCCTTACGTTTTCGAAAGTAAAAAAAAATAATTCCAGGAACACGTCTAAAAAACAATCTTGTAAATAATTGTGATACATAATATCATTCTTGCAATATCAGCTCCTGGAGTCAGATGACTGATAGAAAATAGTTTTTGGGATTCTGATGAAGTAATTTTCTGGACATTTGTGATAACACAGATAAATTCAAAACCTCAAAAATCAAGTTAAAGAATCCTCCAACATTTAAAGTTATTTTATGAATGGTATCAGATCTTGTAATGCTGAGAGTATGACTGATTTTGAAATGCTTAGGGTTATTTTACATTTCTGTAGCTCCATGCAACAACTTATGGGTATATTTGATAAATATATTTGTTAAAGAGCTTTTAATGTTTAATTCATACACGTTTCAATTCATTCCAAACTTGCTAAAAGATACGTTTTCTTTATAGTATTTTTGTTCAAGTATCAAGTAATATTCCTTTTTTCCTTTGTTTCTGTTTCTAAATGTCACTTCTCCAAAGAAAAGATATTCAATTTCAGGTCAGGAAGAACTTTTGAAAAACTGCATAACCTAGACTAATGTTTTGTAACTCAGAATCCTGCTTACGAAACATTGGGATCTCTGTTAGAAACAGTGAGAAGGATGAAAGAAGACTGATACTTTCTCATATCCTGGAAGACTGTGAAATACTGGACTCAAAAATTTGACCCAGCAATTTTTTTCCATGTCATAGTGGTGGCATGTTTTTAAACTTATTGATATATTTGAACTCTACACTGCATGATGCTTTGTCCAAACATGATAAACTGCAAGACATCCTACCTTAACCATTTCACAAGTGTAAGATCGAATATTTCCTTTTCAGAGCTTCTGGACAAGACATGAAAGAAATATTTCTCAAGCAGTAGTTTAAATCTAATTCTAGTTTTTTAAAAAAATGGAAATAGCTGAAGGAGCCAGATCTATCTGGTATAGAGAGAGAGTTAGGTGCCTTAGAACTAATTAGCTGTTACAGGCTGGGAAGACATGAGGAAACATTCTTCATGTGGTTTGGAAAAAATATACAAATGAACAGGCAAGCCTTTGAAAAAGGAGTTTTTATGACATTAATAGAAGTCACAGATATTTCATGACATAAACTCAGTGTACTTACAATTTACAGCCTGCAATTTAAAGTTTTGTTAAAAAAACCCCAAACTTACCATTAAATGTACCTACTGATGGAGACAAAGCCTTTGTATCAACCGTATCATAAATGAGTTTCTTTTTTGCTTAGCGCTATGTATTCAAATAGACAAGGAAAAAAGATAGTTGAAATGCTTATGAGCTAAGTGGTTCTAAATGCTTTTATTTTCTAAGTCTGATTC
The DNA here is from genome assembly GCA_034782735.1 of Sagittarius serpentarius. Lineage (NCBI taxonomy): Eukaryota > Metazoa > Chordata > Aves > Accipitriformes > Sagittariidae > Sagittarius > Sagittarius serpentarius. The sequence continues at coordinate 35,681,469 of JAVKLA010000005.1, forward strand.
ATACTAAGAAGGCAGCCTTTTCTCTTTAAGGTAACCTGTCATAGCTGATACATCTTCCGGGACAGTCCCCTACGACTCATGTGTTCTATTCCGCTCCTGGCAAACCATAATAATGTCATATTCAGAAAACCTCAACTCTAGCACCGCAATTATCACTGTTTTTCTTTTCCAGTTCAGTTCACAGCTCCCTTAACCCAACAATTTGCAAATGACTTCTTCATGCCGCAGTCTTTTCTTCTCTTCCCTTTCATATTGGCAAGCTCTTTCCTGTTAGCAGACTTTAACCAGCAAAACAGCAGGCTTTGAGGAATTTTAATCATAAATCAGAATGAAAAAAAGCCAGATCTGCAATGTGCAAACTGTGGAAAAAGAAACCACCTCATGCTAAGAAGGACTAGATCTTCTAAGATGAGAGACAGGAGATACTCAAATACCATCATGATGTTGGATCCTCTGTGCACCTGATTGGACTGGTTTATAGTGACTTGCCTGGGACAAAGTTTTCATGGAAAACAGAAAAGTCCCAAAGGAAATGAAAGGATTATGACAAACTGCATACAGTCACAGTTAACTGACTCTTAAGAACAGTGTATTTCAGGATACATTTTTATTGAATGAGGGCTTCTTCGTTCTGTCTAGAACTGCAGACTGTTGAGATGCTTAAGAATGTAATGTCTTTTTCCTCCCACAAACTCTGCCAGCTCCATACTTCTGACACCCTCAGTTTCTTTGACAAGCAGGAGGTATAATAGGGAAATTTTTCAATTCACATTTTTCTGAAAATTGAATATAAAAAGGGCATCAAGAAAATATCCCAACTTTTACTACATTATTCTTTTTAAGACAAAGTGAGATTGGAAAGTGATTTCATACCTTTCAGTTTACAGAACTACCCATATAATTTCTTGAAGACTGAAATACTACCCGCTTTATCTTTTCTTCCCATAATGCAATTCATTTCACAAGCAAAAGCATTACAGATTGTCTGTACATCTAGTTATTTACTTTGAAATGTTTCTGAGCATTAATTAGTGCTTCTGTCAACATATTCATTTGTGCCATTCAGAAGGCATGTAAACCACCCACACACGTTCTATTGCCCCAGCTCCCAGAAGGTTTGGATTTGAACAATAAAATTAGGTGCTTTTGAAAAAGATTTCAGTCACACGGGTTTTTTTCTCTATCATTTGTAAAGCAGAACTTGAGAATTAATTATTTTTTTTTCCCTACAGGCACATCCTGCAAACTATATGAGTGAATATCCACTGTAAAACCCCCATAAAATCATTTATTCTCTATACATTTTTCTTGTGACACTTTTAGAGACGTACTTGTAGTAGTAAAACAGCTGTAAGAATGGAAGTGTACAGACATGTTATTTCATAATGGGGTGATAAACAGGCATTCATCAGTGCTCAAAAGTATAGAATGATTACTAAATGAAACCTGACAAATTTCCGAAGTCTGCTTTTGAAATTTTCAAAACCAGCAGAACAGTATAAAGCACAGTACTGGAAAGAGAGACAGCTCAGAGTTGACGAAGATTTCCAACTCTCAAGTATATTTTACTGGATTCCTTAGGTTCAAGAAACTATTATATGAAATAAATAAATCACAATTTTTTTGTACATAAAGAATGGGAAAATGCCTTGTTAGGAGACTTGTATTTCTATTTTTATTGAGCCCTGAATTTTGCTGACAGTTCTTGTTCTGAATTTTCCTTCATCCTCCCAGCTTCACAATGGTTTGACTGCTCTCTCTCAGGAGAGCCAGCACAGCCTGTGGCAGACAGAGCCGTTCCCACACAGCCGCCCGGAAGAGCCGTGCAGTGACAGATGTGTGACAAAATGTGGTGCCTGCTCTGAACGCCTGAAAGTCACATCCTGAGCGAAAGGTGCCAGGCACATCCTTTACCACGTGCCATGTCTCAAGTGGGAGGTAGGGTGAGACTGTATCTGCCATTTTAATGGACAGCATCTTCACCAAAAAGGGGTGTCAGGTCTGCTCAAGATAAGCATGAAGGGAGGCAAAAGCATCTAGAAAATGTAAAAAATCTAAATAGAGTTCCCAGTCGGATTAAATATCTCTCTTTGAAGAAAGGAGGGAAATGTGAATGTTTTTAAGTTACTGCTATTCCATCCTTTGCTTTTCAAATAACTATTTTTTCATATTTTGCATATTTTTCTGATTTTGGCAGATGTATTTCTCTTTAGAAATGCTCCTCTTTCTTTTCTGATCACCCTTACACATTTATAGCCATCCTTTTTCCTTTTCTTCTTTTATCATTTTAAGAAAACAATGATGAAAGAGTAGAAATAGGAAAAAGGAAGTAGAAGAAATGATTTTTCCTAGTCTTGGCATCCCTTCTCCTATTTTTACAATGACGTTCTAAAGGATATTGATTTGTTAAAAAATTTTCATATTTGGACCAGCTCTGATCATAACTAGTGTTAGATTTCTTCAGGCACAAAGATGATTGTCCAACACTGTTGCTACTGTTCTCTGTAACCCCAGCTCAAATCACACTACCGTACTTCTGTTTGAACACAAACACAGAACACTAGCTTCTCCTTCAGGCACCCACGGGTTGTTTTTCTTTTTCACTCCTGGACAAAGTAATTTCAAGCCCTATGACAACGTTTTCATTGCACTGTTATCTCCCCTTTCCATCCCTTCTTAAGCAACATCCATTCCCTGCTGAAAACACAACAGCATCTCTTTCACTCTCATTTGTCTATTTTTCTCTCACCTTTAGCTTTTTTTTTTACTATAATAGTGAGTTTTCCTGTTCTATTACCTCATGCTCTTTAGGAGGGGTAGAGGATGAGTTCTACCATTGCCTGCATTTTTTCTCTTTTTGTTTTTTTTTGACGCAGCAGCTCTCCTCCTACCACAACTCCCGAAGTAGCTATGTAGACACCAGGTGAGTCCGTATTCCCTGTGCTCACACAGCACAGACACTGGCCTTGGAATAAAATATTAGTGTTCCGCACAAATCACAGTTGGAATGCTGTCACATGGGAGGTGCATAATTTTGAGATTGTGTCTTCAGTTATGTTCAACATATTGCTTGTCATCAGAGCTGAGCTGGCCACCAAATTACATGGGGTTGTTCCTTCCCTGGGCTCTGGATCATTTTAAACTGCAGAATAATGAGGAGTGCAAAATAAATCACAAATACGTGTCTGATCTGAATTTGCAGATTCATGACAACATGGTAGAAATGTTGAGGATTTGCAAAACTTGGCGTGTGATTCATATTTACAACTGCTGTGGTTTGTCAACTTTGGCAAGCCAGATTTGGGAATTATTTGATGGAATACTTGGGGATTAGGGTTTGCATATGTTTTGGTCTCAAGCTGGTTTAATAGAACCCTCACATTATATGGAGATGTATGTGAATCTAAGTGTTCATTAATATACCTGCAAGAGCCTGCAAAAATAAAATTTAAAAAAAAATGCAGTTGGAAACACATTATCTACTTTTTAAATCTCCAAAACCTTTTGAGCCTAGTGAGAGCTTTATTAAAGTTAATATAGGAATTTTGTTGTATTTCATTGAATTTCACTGAATGCTTGCTCCATTGCAAACTTTCTTTCAAAGGTACTGCACTTTTCCATCTTCACATAATAAAGGTGCAATTTAAACAGCGTTGTGGAATGGTGTTCTAAATTCCACATGAGTTTCAGAAGTCTGGTACTTCAGGCTTATTTACAGTTTTAGCCCATTCTCAATCTTCATTCCCTTTCTGTGTCTTTTATATTGGGTTAGACAGTGACAACTCTTCGATTTGACTATACACACATGTATCCCTAAAACCAAAAAGATAAATGGTTTGCTTTATGGTCATTTTCTTTTCAGCCTAATGAAGAAGGCTGCAATTCTCAAAAGCAAGCACACATCTAAAGACAATCAGATTTTCACAAATGTGAGGAGACTGAGTGCTTGTGGGGATGTTAGGCCAAGTGACTAGTGGGACAAATTAGATCACAACAGACTTTCTCTAAAGTACTTAAACTAATCACAGTCTTCAACCCACTGCAAATACAGATCTGAGACAAGAGGACTAAGTATTAAAGAGCATATTCATTCCTCCTGAGAAAATAGCTCTTCACACATGCTGGCATAATATTTTAGAAGTTGGATATATTTCAGAATCATCGCCCTTGTGTCAAATTCATCAGAGGGGAACAAGAAAAACAATTACCTCGATTTTAACCATGACAAAGGCAAGCAGCACTGCAGAAGGTTAGTTATATCCACACTGATTGCATGAATGTTGATGGGAACTATTCTGTGTCGTGTGAGCCTGATACAGATAATAAGAAAACACTAGTTTTGCTTTCTAAATTTTTAGGACACTGTAAGGGGGTTAGAGGGTTAGAAAGGATTTACATGTGAAAGGGGGAATCCTAACAATGTCTGTGAGGACTTAAGTATCAGATGCACTGGCCAGACAGGTAATTTTAAAATCAAATAGTAAATTGATTTTTGCATCCCATTCATTGTTGCATTCTCCTAGCCTTTGGGAAAGTTTACTCTTTACTATGACGTACACTGCAGGTTTATTCACTGGAATACTTTACTCTGAAATCTTGTTACCTCTGCTAATGTTATCCCCGTACTAATATTTATCCAAAAGGGCAGATGGAAGTACGCCATGTGCTTGGACTGTTGCAGCAGAAGGGCATTACACCCCTGGATAATCCTCCCTTATCCTCTGCCCCAGCCTTATGCTATCATGCTCAGGTGAGGGGGAAATAACACCATGTATGTTAGCTGGTCCCAAGAAGCGAAGATGTTTTGTTTCCAGGCTCCACATCTTTGCTTTTCATCTCCTGCATCATTTTCAGGGCATAGACAGGTGGAATAGCCGCTTGTACAGGAGTCAAAACCCTCAGGCTGCACAAACTAAGGGGCCTTGAATCCCCACAGCATCACAGTGTTGCCATCTTGTACCCTCTTTTTAATGGCTTTGAGGCTGTATATAGAGCCTCTGAGCAAAAGAAACGGGAAAGAAAAGAGACCCAACACCAAAACTAGTTCTGAGTTACAATTTTGCCCAGCTGCAACCTTTTTTTCCTAAATATTAGCAAACTAATCTAGCATTAGGTATTATGGCTTTGGAATGCACAATTCTCTGAACATTTTACATATTAAATGTGTTTGTTTTAAAGACCATAGTAAAATAATTGTTTTAATAAAACACACGTTTCAATCACGTACGGCAACAAGGAATTTTTTGGAAAAGGAAAATAAAGAAACTTGATTTTTGTTATGGATTTTTAAGTTCTCTTTCACAACTGAAGGTGGAACAATTGTTGTGGTTACTGACACTGCACTGAAATTACTAAGAAAGGGTTTTCTCTAGTGTATATGGTGCTTTTATCTCTGTTTTAGTTTCTATGTCTTTCTTGTAGCATCTTTTGATACAACAGATGCATTTTCTTCTCTTTGGATGAATATAACTTTTGTATTTCATACATGTTTTCTGTATGTACAGGAACAGTCCCTTATATTTTAATGTTAGATACCAGCTTCTAACTGTGATAAGCCTATACTGTAGTTGAGCTGTTCATTGTAATCAGAATAATAGAATACCTTAGAAAAATGGTGAAAAAATTAAGACTTTTATTTAAGTGCCAGTTCATTTTAAGTGAGTTCTTTTTAAGCAACTTCTTCCTCCATCCTTTTTACTCTGATGGCAGAAATTCACAGGGGGCACAATTTAGCAATTTAAATCCTCTCTGGATTTTCTGTCATTCCTACAGTGCTGTTCACCCAAACAACACAGACTTGAAAATTTTCTGTCCATTGCCATATTGCAAAGATTAAGAAACTGTAGAATTTTATTAGAATGACATCTAATTCAAATCTTGGTAAACTCTTCCCAGGTTTGGACTATTCTCTACCACCAAGTCTTTATTCCAGATGAGAATACTGAGAAGGTGACATTCACAAGCCTTAAGAGTGACATTAAAGTTTGTACCATGAACAAAGAAAGGGATATTAGGTATCGGGCAGTGTAATGCAAATCGTCTTTTCTGAGCAGTTTCTGTATGCAAATCTTCTTTGTACCATAGTTTGATTTGTTCTTTGCTATCAATAGAATATAAATCCTTAGAAATACCCTGAAGTACATTGGGGGTTTATTTCATCTTAGGTGAGTTTATTTCATTACAAGCGAGTTCTTTTCAGACAATTCACACACACCCCCCTTCATGTCATACTGTGAGTCACAGTTTCTTCATGTTTCTTTTAGTAAGTTGAATAGGTAACAAAAGAAAACTAATTTCTTTCTTTCCTTCCTCCTTGAAGGAGTGCACAGGACACAGAGTGTTGCTGAAATCAGCTGAAGAGCTTTAATTCCAAGCAGTGAAGCCTAGAACAGCTTATTGTGCTTTTGATAAATGAGATTAATTTAATATCGCCTTTTCAGGTGTCCTTCAGATGTTTTCTTAGCACTAAAAGGAACAGACAGACAAAATAATATACAAAAGTGTATATAAACAGTAGTGATGAGGAATACAGTTAAATTAAAACTTGATTACTGACTCCGTATTGCAATGCGTTTGGGGCATCAAGAAACATCTGAAGAGTTTTTGTCACTCCTGCTGCTGTTCCTTCCACCAGCTCTCCAAGTCACCACCACTGGTGCCCAGTTGCCATGAGAGAGCTCAGGATGACAATACTACTCTCCGATGTTGATGCTGGCAAGCACGCAAAGGCTTTTAAATGTTTTTCTTTTTCTTCTTTTCTCCCCATTAGCTGTACAACAGCTATTTTACTTCATAGTGAAGTAAAGTTTTTAAGCATCATAAAAGTTTCTTTATTTTTCTCAAAACTAAAACAAATAATTAGTGGTATCTTTAAATCATGGTCATGCTGTGTTTTGGCAAACACTATCATTCAGATATTTACTATAGTTAAAATAATATCCTTCTTATTACAATAGGATGAGACATTAATATCTTAAGCTTAAAATCTTCAGCTTACTCAAACTTGGACTGCTGCCAAGGTCTATATATGCTTTAAGACTTCCCCAAGTTAAAAGCCATGTCACATTTGACCTGTAGGAGATGGTGAGTGCCCATCCAACAGTTAACAGCTGTAAAAATAAAGCATGACTCCAGAACAGACATCTCCCATTGAATGCCTATCATCCGCTCTGGGGAAATCAGCTAGACACTAGGAATCTCATTGTAAACAGAAAAAAAAATTCCAAAATGCAGAATATGTAACACATCTGTATGGTAAGAACACTTCAAAAAGAAGAGTGCATTCAGCCAGGAGACAGAAATTTTTTTTTTCCCCAGCTCCCATTTGATGCTGTTGACTGGAAGCAGGTAGGAGAAACATCTGTTTCTTCTGGTTTGCATTCAGAATTAAGGCACAGCATTGGCTCACACTGAGAAATAACCATAGGCTGGAATTTGGCCTCAGCAAATCTCCACTTCTTGCAGCCGGTCCTCAAAGCAAGTGGATGGTAAAATAAGAATCTACTGTTATAACAGGAGTCAGTCCCAGCTCTCCTCCCACGCCCTGACTTCTCATTAGGTCCTCTTCCTGGGCTGCAATGGGAGTATCCTTTTGTTGTGAAAGTCTCCTACTTCATTCGTTCTCCAAAGCATGAATTTTCTCTCACTCATTCCTAATTGGTTTTGAATAACCCCTCCTTCAAAATAAAAAGAGTTGATAGTGAAAATTTTTATCCATTGATGCAGGTCAGAACTCCTCTCCACACCATCATGCTCCTCCACAGAAACTGGCAGCGCCGTTTTCAGATTTTTATAGCAAGTTCTTTCAGATCTTGTTTTACATATATAGTCAATGGAACTGCTAAAATTCCCATTGAAAAAGCATCCGGTACAGGCAATAATAGTAAAATTATACACCAAAATTGCAAGGTCTCATCGGTCTCTCGCTACAGTCAAATTCAGAACTGTCTTCAGTGGTTTCTTCCAAACTCCTACCAGAACTCCAGGGCAGAGCACCAGATCGGTCACACTCTGCAGCCTCTGTGGGCTGATGAAACTCTCCTCATATTTAAGGCAATAATTTATTATTAGCCTAACGAAAAAGGGTAGTTAAACTATTAAAAAATACTACTCAATTTACAATGACACTAACCAAAATGGGTAATTACTGCAGGAAAAAAAGCCTCTTTAATAAAACATCTAATACTGATACACAGAAACATTTTAGTATCTAATCCTTTCTTTGGAGGTATGCTCACTCTCCTGGTACTTCTGTGGGTCCTAAGACTGATGGTGCCGGTCTTCCTAGAAGCAGGTAGTATGACCTTAAGGTGAGTCATCAACATCCCAAGTCCTTCACCAGAAATATGGCACCATTGTCATGTTCTTTTCATTCACTCTGGGACACACTTGGTGCTATTTTTATGGTTTTCATATCCGGTCCGTTTTTTTTTTTTCATGTATGGTGTAGTTTACACATGTTGGATACTTGTTCCTTGTTCTCTTTGTTTTCCCTAAAACCAGTTTTTACTAGGCTTCCAAAATTACATTCCTCCAATGATCAGAAATTTCTCACTGAAGGTTTGCATAAAACCTTATGGCTCGAAGCCTCTGCTTTCATCCTCTGCCCACGCTGTCAAGACCTCTGCTATCATTCCCCATCTGCACAGCTCTACACTACATCTTCAGTCTAGCGTTACACATAGTTCAGGCTACAAACGGTAACTATTCTTATTACCATCTGTCACTTACAACAATATATCAAAATGATTGTAACAATAGACATTGCACCAGTCATACAAAGATAAGCTAAAGCTAAACCAAGTGAAGTAACAGCTGCTTGCTCATTATATAACTTGTTATAAATAAATGAATAAATCACCTAATGAACTTTGTTTTTCACCATTGCCAATACCCATTTTTAAAAAGGACGTAGCTCTTCCTCTGCCTCTCACTTGGCTGGGCTCAAGTAGAACACTCTTACTTCTAGTTAGGCAACTTTTCATAGTTTCATTACCAAGTGCAAGGCATAAAGTGAAGTTTGGTAACATAATAAGAAAAATATCTGAGAAGGAATTACAACAGAGGATCTTAACCCAGCTGGAGATAGAAATAGATGAATTGGAAGTTAACTTCTCTGTAAGTTCCATTCAGCAATAAACTACATAAAAGTCTATATAAAATCACAGAATGAAAGATTGTCTGTGGTTTAATACCATCTTGAATTTTCATTATATCAGACAAGAGCAGTAAATGATAATTTTTTCTCTTCATCAAAAATAGAAATAAAAAATGTTATTGCCTCAGGTATTTGTATTGCTTTTCTTCAAGAGGTACATGTGTCTACGTAGGCAATAAAACTGGTCATACACTACATTCAATTAAAAAGCTGTGCAATAACAAACCAAGCAAAGGACTAAAGAAAAAAAAAACAAACAACCCGAAGCCCATAACTTACAATACGCAAATGTACCTGAAAGGGGAGCAAATATAGACATGCTTTTGCCTAGCTTTCTAGTAATAGGGTACCTCTTTAAAGTAGTACTCGGTACTTAAAGGTATCTGAAATGAAACTGCATTTGGCAGCGGTTCCTAAACATTTTTATTCTGTTGCTTTCCAGTGTCCTGTCTGCATTTCCATTAACATTTCTCTGGGTTTTATTGTCTTCGGGGCCACTCCCTTCCTATCCACTGACATTTCCAGGGTCATGATATTCAATTTAGGAACAAATACACTGACCTTGGTACATTTTTTGAGGATCTGGTATTTTCCAAAAAACAGCAATCAGCAATCCAAAAACAAAAAAGGAAAAAGCAAGACTTTGCAGATACTAGCAGGCTTCACCTCTGCCTGGTAGTGCTTTAGCCATGCCAATAAGAAAATCAAAGGGTGACTTTCAGGCATGACATTAAACCGAAAAGGCATGGAAAGAAACAAAATTCATTCTGTAAAAACACATCTGGATATTAAAAGAAAGCACAGTCATTCACAGTCATGGTTTAACCCCAGCCAGCAATTCAGCATCATGCTGCTGCCCACTCACCCCCCACACCCCTGGAGGGATGGGGGGGAGAATCGCAAACAATTAAGACTCGCACACCAAGGAGTTTTCTGGGCTACTGGCCCCAGCTGAACCTAAGTTTAAGGAGCAACTACTTCCACCAGAAATGCTGGCAAACTTTTTGCATATATTCGTTCTGGTTTTAGCAATGCCGTCTCACCCCTAAAGTGATGAATAGTTAGCCTTTGTCTCTCCGTAATCCTATATTGTCCTTGGATGACGAAGTGGCTGCAGTGGCATAGAAAAAGGGTTAAAAACAGGGGAAGCCAGAGCTAGACACTTTTGCAAATTCATTGCACATCGCATTTTCTCACCTGCTCATATATTACACATATTCATAAGCTATCCAGAAAAGAGGTGAGTAGTGAGGTGACAAAGTTTTCTAGTAGTATTAAATTATTCAGGGCAGTAAAAGCAAAATCTGGAGGTGCAAAGTTGCACTAGCTTACAATACTGAATGAATGAGCAGTAAAAGATGAAATTCAGTAGTGATAAATGTAGAATAATGAGCAGATAGAATAACCTCTACGTATATAAACAATGAGAGACCCTAAATATCTTATTAGCATTCAGGAAAGAGATTCTGGACTCATTGTAGAGAGTTCTACAAAAATATCAGATCTGTCCTAGGAAGTGCTCAAAAAACCCAAATAGAGTATTTTGAATGACTAGGAAAGGAATAAACAACAAAATAAATAACATATTTAGAGAAATGCATAAACACTTTGCAGTTCTGTCTCTCCTAGTCTCAGGTGGAACATAGAAAAATAGAATATGGTAAAAAGAATAAAGAAAATTGTGAAGTAGGTTTTTTGTGCAGAGTCTATATAGATAGAAAAAGAGGTAACTGTGGAAGAAGTTAAGAGATCAATAAAATCATGAATGCTTTGGAAGATGCGAATAAGCATGTCAAATGAACTTCCTAGGAAGCAGATCTTGAAGAAAACAAAAGGCAGTATTTTTTACACAAAACAGCTAAATTGAGAAACTTGTTGCTACAGGATGTTATAGATGACAAAAATATAAAATAGGTTCATAAAACAGACAAATCTGTGACAGAAGATTTGTCATGTCCCAGTTTCTCAGGACGATGACTCAGGTTTGCCGATTCCTAGGTCAGGATTAAGGTGAAACAAACCCAGGGATCCTTTAACTCACAAAACTCAACTTTTATTCATTCACAACAACAACTGGCATGAAACTACGTCAGTGAACTGTGTAACACATGCTAGCCATACGTCACCAAACATATAGTACAAGCCTTGCTTACTTGGGGATCAGTTCAGGGAAGAAAATAAGGAGACCCCTTCCGCTGAGTCATGAGGTTCAGAGTGGACCCCCTTGCCTTCTAGGCTCCTCTCTGAGAGGAGCCCAGGGGCGGCTGGATCCACTCCTAGCCCCAGACTTGGTCAGCGTTTTATGTCTAAAAGGACGAGGTGTAGGGATTACGGAAAAAAGAGAAAGAGAGATGAAAGAGAGATAAAAGAGAGAGAGAAAAGAGAAAAATTTCCCCAGTCCTGGGTCCAGCGCTGGTCCGGCCAGCCCAGAGGTCCCGTCCCAGAGGGCGTGCACACGCAGGGCTTCAAGTCGTGCCCTTTTATAGTCTCCTCACCCCTTCCGGGCGGGCACCTGAACTCATTACGCTAATTAGCCCTCATGTGCAGTTTGTGCTTCCAGAACCTTCCCGAAATGGGTCAGTGGGTTTGGGGGTCATTTGGGGAGGAGCTTCGCCCTTCCTGCAGGCAGGACCCTTCTTGGACCTGTGGCCATACATATGGTGAGCAGCCTATCAGAACAGGGACCTGCCCGCCCTTGGGCACGCCCTCCCCGCCCTGTTGCCAACCTCCTTCCAACCTGCCCTGCGGTTGGTTGCTCTGCAGGATTCGTTGCTGTGCGGAGTTCCTCCTTATGCAGAACTTGCCCCACCACAATGTCTGAGACATTAACTCTTTTAGTCTCTCACAAGATTGCATACAAAACAGCCTACTTACACGGACAGTGATGCGCTCTAAATAAGTTTATTGGAACTATTGATTTTCAACAGTAGAATTCTGCCTGGCCCTTTTTGAGCAGTTTTCATTTCCCTTACTGGTGAAAGGTTTAAAACTCTTTGCCTTATATTTGGCACATGGTATAAAAATTCACAATATGGTTTTGGAGATACTAGAAGAACATTTTCTATGCTGGCTAGAGTTGGAAATTAAAGCCCAAAACAAGGCCTTTTTTTGATCCATAGGACATCAAGCAAATGTCTATTTGGGATTCCAGAGAGCTAGGGAAAGATTACTACATGTGGTAAATATGTTGTAGAAATTTTAGAGTAAGTTTTAAAATTGAGTACATATATCTCTATGTACCTACTGTACAAACTTGTTCCAGCATAGGCAAGAATGCTTTCTCTGTGCTGTGTCACCAGCATTAATTAGAGCTGATAAAACACAGTTTTAAAATAGATCAGTATATAGGAGAGCAAAAATAAATCAGAGTTTATGTACAAATTTTTTTTTCTTTTTTTTCCCAATGCACAATTAATTATGTATAGTTTTTTTGCAAAGTCTTGTGTTACTGATCTAACACTGGGCAATATATATGTCTAGTTAACGCTACTGCACAATGTATTTCTAAACAAATATAGTACCAAAAGAAAATGTGTTCTTTTCAGAAACTGCAGTCACCATAACTTGCAAGGAAAATGATGAATTTTAAATGTGACTTTCAAATGAAGACCTCATTTATGATGGGGATACTGTCCAGAATTCAAAGCTGGAGAAGATCCCTTTTGTCACTGGTGGGAGAAAGAGTCAAAAGAAAAGTCAAGCATCTAGAGATAGCAGTGAAAGTTTTGCAGTAGGAAAGAATCTTTTTTTTTCCCAACTAAAGAATACTGATGGGAGAAAAACAAAGTGCAGGGAGGAATTAGGAAAGGCTGGGAAGTTTAGTCTTTCGAAATTACCCATAGAGACAGTGTTGATGGCAAATGGTTGCAGCTGATAACAAGGTGATGATTTTTGTGTCTATGACATCATGAAGTGTGTTTCAGCTTTCTGGAAAACTACTTCTTTAGCATGAGATGAAAAGTATGTGTTACATGCCCTGATGTGTGTATGAGGGCATGTGAAAGTATGAAGTCAGCTGGAATAATGTTGGAGGAGTGTGAAGTATGCAGTTTCATCCATATTGCCTTTGAGAGCAGTCCTGCAGTGAACTATCCTGGAATGAGCTCCTTTGTAGAATACTAATAAGTGAAGCAGCAGCTGTGCAGATCAAAAACTTGAATGGCTTAAAAGAACTGTCTCAGCACAGGAATGAGGCAGATCAGATACTACAGCCAAGCTGATGGACTTGGTATTACTATTTCTAGCAAGAAAGAGTTGTGCTTTTTGATCCGTAAATCCCAGACAACAATCCACCATGAGGTAATGCCATTGGAATAGTTAAAAAGCACCATCATAGAGATAACCGAACTGATCATTGTTTCTAACCTCATCTACCTTCCATGTGACATTCATATACCCACACTACTTTTCTAAACCCCTCTTGGCCACCTATCACATATGACAAAAAGAAGAATGGCACGGAGTGTATCTGTTCTTGAGTGAAGGAACATGGCTGTCCTCAGCTGTTCCAAGAGGTAAGGCATGGTAATTAGTCATTAAATTTTACCGTAATATGTAAAATACAAACACATAAACTTTCTGTTCTACATTCTTTATTTCTCATTAAAATCTGTTTTAATGTAAAAGTAGCAAAGATGATTCCATACTTTTGAGCTGTGACTCTCAGGCAGCACATGAAAACTAATCTTAAATAATTTGACCTAACCTTCTGGCACAAATCCTCGTTGTGAAATTGGCAGGCAAAAAAAAAGGAATAGTGAGTTGTATATGAATTTTATGTGAATTACAATTTTCTTATTGAATAAACTCTGCCTTTTCTTGCAAAAGTTAAATACTTTAGACTATTGTGCACTACTCACCTATCCTTAGCTTTCAGTTAAGGGAAGTTCCCAGTTATAACATTTCTAGAAAATACAGAATAAATACGCAGCTACTTGGCTGTTGTAAAACGAGTCATCTTACTTTCAGAAGAGACAATATTTTTTCTAGAGATGTATAATAACGCTTGTAAAAAGGTGCTTTCTTAATTCCTCCATGGCATTATCTAATCTTATTTATACTTTATTATATCTATAGATTCCTTTATGGTGTTCATCACCATGGCATTTCAGTGCTTCCATCTATCCTATTTTCTGTAAAATAAGTGCTTGCTTTTAGCACATATCAGCTGATAGCACAGCTTCACTGGAAGAGAGATGAGGATTTTTAAGAGCTGACGGAAAAAGCCCTGGTAAAATAAAAGGACTCATTTTACACAGCTCAGACTATAAGCGATTAGTAGCATGAAGGATTTGTCTAGAAATACATTTTTTAATGGCACATAAAGGAATCAAAGTCTAACCTGTACTGTGTAGTACAACACATGTCCATCATACAACATTAATATCACCATCTGCAGGCCAGACTTTCTGCACAGCAGCATGAACAGGTCATTAGAGGCTTGCTTTCTTCTTTCATTTGCTCTTGATTGTGACTGAAATGCCAAATATTCCAATTACCATTTATATGGAAAGGACTGTCTTTTCCTGTAGATTTCCAAGGGTTCAAATCCTCGTGTATCCACTGGATGCGCTTGAGAGAACTTTAGCTGCCTTTTAAAGTATCCTTCTGTGTCTTACCTTCCTCAGCTTCATTTCACCCAGTTGTCCCTTTAGATGCCGAGGTAAGCGTAGCTGCTATTCAGACACTTTTCAACCAAGAGGAATCTCAGTTGCTGTCTGTAGAGTTGATGGCCATGTACTGGAAATTTTCACATGAGCTGAATTCTTTGTAAGAATGGATTTACAGAAGTTAAACATTATTTCCTCAAAGCCTGTACAAATTCCAGACTTTCCAGCTCTACCACAAACTCTGTCCTGGTGCTGCTTGGCAGCTAGGAACCAAGACACATGAAGAGTCCTCAGTCTGGGAAAACACAGGCTAAAGTTTCTGCAGCATCCTTGCCAGTTATGCTAAACATGACTTTGGGCACTCTTGAAAATTAGTTTCACTCTGTTAGATCAATGAATTTCTATAAACTGACTTGGGATCTCAGATGTTGTTGATTTTAGAGTATTTGGAAAAAACACTGCATAAGAAAAGAAGTATGAATTACACCACTCTGATTTGAATCTTCTGGCACTCAAGTGTGACATTTAGGATGAGCAGCTTGGATGTAAATCAAAGTAACCAAAGGGAGTCCTTTAATTTTCTGACTCCAAATATTCAGCAGGCTGGTGTTTTTAAAGTAATTCCTGTGGTCAGTGGTACCAAAAGAAGTGGTGGCACTAATGTTATTATCATTATAATGCACTTCTAAACCTTCTTCAGGATCCGTGCACTTACAGGTAGAGTAAATTGGCATGAGTTGTTATGAGTGGACAAAAAGATTCAACTATTTCTGAGGTGCTTTAATGAGCATCTCTAAGCCTTCCTGTTATCATCTCACCTCCATCCAGAAATAGGTCACAGAGTTTGCCATTCCAAACAATTTCTTGTTTAGTTCCAGGCTCTCTTTCTCTTTTCTGTTCCAGAATGTCTATATTATCTTTATAGTTAACGAACATGATGAGTGATCTGTAGAAACCTACCAAAACAGCGACCTTTTTTAGAACCATGGAAAATAAACTGGGTTCCTTATTTTGTGTCAGCCCTGCTTGAATGAGTAGGAGGAATTCAAGAAAATGCAAAAATGACGCAGAAACAGCAGAGTCGGAGTTATACCATAAAACACCATAGGAAGGCCCTTGTTCATAAATTACCCATCAGCTGGGAAAGTCTTATTAATAGAAAGAGAGTCTTTGCCGTTTTCAGTAAAGTTGGGAGAGATGAATCCCAGGCATCCCTTGAATGCTGAAGTCAGTACACTTATTTATCAATAATTAGGGAAAAAAATCCAAAATGTACATTCAAAAATTCTACTTTCATGCTAATTATCTGTTGCTGTCTGTAGTGTAGACTTCTTTAATATTCTCAGAGATGCTATAAATCTTTGTTAAAGTTTAAGGCTGCCTGCTGAGAATTAGTCAAAGCGAGCACTGAATAAGAATACCTGCTAATAATTCAAACGTAACTTGAACATTAAAGCATGTTGTGGGTCAAGGCTGGAGAATAAAATTTAAAGAATAGCAGCAAATACAAATTATAAGTTCAGCTGAGTCAACAGTCTCAGAACCTACAGAATTCAAACTCCTAGGGACCTCCTTTTTCAGTGTTCACAAAAAAAACCTGCTTGTGTTCTGTTACTTTGGGGAATAACTCTTAACAGAGAGCTGATTACAAGAACAATAAATAGTGGATGTATACGTAAGGTGAGTTGAGAGCATTAAAATCATATTAAAACGGACTTTTCCAGTTTCCCATATTTATTAGATCAAAGATAAAGATCACCTTACTGAGCTTTAAGCATTTAAATCTTCTAGATTAAAACAGGCATTTCGTTTATCCCTGAGAAAACTTGGGCAGAAGGGAGACTTAACACTACATCCACATACTCTAATACTCTCAGAAAAATAGTTCTTCCATTGTACACATATTTTTTCCCTTCTTATGCAAACTCATAGGCTCACAAAGCAATGAGAAGTTCTTTTGTGACTAACTGTGATCAGAGAGCCTTTACTTCTTTAGATGTCTTTGCTCTCACACAAGAAGCTGTCACCAAGAAAAGCTGTAGAGGCCCTGAATCTTCTTTGCAGGCAATACCCAGTTACAGTGTACTTGGGGATTGTGCAATGTTGGTATTGACTAGCAGATTATTTTAATGGTATGGGAAAGAGCCACGCTGATGATCTGTGGAAGGAAAATTATTTTTTATCTGATATGTCACATTTGTTGCAATACTTCTTCAGACTATCTGCACCCAAGCCTAGCTGATGTGGTTCTGCAGGACCCACAAATGTCAGTAGTTCGAGAAAAGCATATTATTATTATTGTTATTGTTAAGGTTATTGTTATTGTCATTGTCATTGTCATTGTCATTGTCATTGTTATTTTTATTACAATATTTTATTTTCCTTTTTTTTTCTCCTTTTTTTTTGGTGTTATGCATGGGCTGCACCTACATAAAATTCGTTTCACTTTCAATAGCTAGAACAGAGTTCTTACCAGAAATGTCTATGACACTGATACCTGAGTAGAAGTTTCATCAAGTTTTTCTTTGCTGTCTATTTTGCATGTTTTATATGTGGAAACATGAATGGAGTCCCATATTGGCTGCCTCATCTCCCACATGGACATATTGGCAGTCCATGGAAGAAAGTGCCCCAGCGTGGGCAGGTGCAGTAGTTGGCCAGCCAAGGTGTGGTGGACCCGGTGAAACTTTTTCTAGGCCAGTTCTGACTTGCAGTGATAGCTTTTGGACTCCCTTGACTTCTGTGAATTTCTTCTAGACTACGAATAAGATTTTTGGCAGATTCTCAGGTGCAATATATGCTCAGGTTGATAACACATGTAGATTACTAAAGGACGATGGCCTTTAAAATTATACCTCCTTTTATTCCACTAGGAGTTACGTTTCTTTCAATGTTCATTGAAAATATTATAATGCCATTTTATTCTTGGGATCTGAATCACACATGGTAGGTCTTCCCATGTTTCTCAAAAGTTTGAGAGATTTGATCTTCATTGGAACTCCTGTGGAGGCTGAAGTACAGCTTTTTCATATTTTTTCTGTAATTGTAATGATGATAAATCTCTATACTGCACGTAGAATTCTCATACAGAGGGAAATTAAATTCCAGAAATGACAGGAAATGCTGATTTATGGACCATTTCTTATGCTTGAGAAAATGGCAGAACTCATTGATGAAATACGTAAGTACAACTATGTAGCGGGGGTTGTTTGGGGGTTGTTTTTTTTTACTCTTTGAAGCCAAATGAAGTAAGGTGTTCAGGTATAATCTTTAAGAGTGCTTAACCAGCTTTGTATGAATTTATCAGCATGGATAGCATCAGCAGAGCTGAGCTGCCTCAACTACGCTGGGGGCAAAAGTGCTTTCAGTCTGGAAGCTACATATGCATGTTAGCTGAGGCCCAGGGCTATTACACAGCACCTACAAGATTCCTGACCTGGAACCATCTCACAAATTATTTGCCTGGAACATAGACAGCAAAGTTCAACTCTATCTTTTGAAACATATCATCAGTCTCTCTTGAGTACTTAATCCAAAATGAGGGTGGGGGTGGGGTGTGTGGTGTTCATCGCCCCTTACATTAAGCATCTAAAATGCAATTTACCTTTTCTATCTAGGCAATAATAAAGGTAGCTTCTCTGGGGAATTTTTTTCATTGTAAAACATATATCTAAGATATAAGGTTTCTGTCTCTTCTGACCATTGACGAAATGTAGTTGAGTTGCTTAATAGTAGCTGCCTAAGATTTAAATGGCTAAAGGCAGATGAGTTGTACAAATGATAAGCAAATTGTTGAATGTGTGTGCAGAAGGGGCAGAGACAAACTTACCAGTGCTGTGTTTTAGAATCCTTCCTTTTAAGCAGACAGCCTCAATGTAAAACATGACATGGATATCATTCAGTAAATCACTAAAGCATGTCAACCTTTATTAGTCCTCTTCATAACACAGTATATAACAATCAAAATGGTGAGTGGGGTGGTGATGGTCGTGTTTCTCACTATCAGTCTAAGTCATTATCCAAATTTAGAGTAATTTCTCCACAATCCACCAGGTAGACTGAAAGGGCTTACCTCTACCACATTCACAGGAAATAATAAATGAAATTGTAAGAAGAATTACACCATATAAATGCAGAAGAATCTTTTGATTTCTCTATGTCACAAATAGGCATCTCACTGGAGATTTCATTGAAGTTGTGAATTTTTAATCTCTTTCTTTACGTCATGCATTTTTTCTGCCTACTCTTAAGTAGCTTTAAAGTAAACTTATCACATCCTTTACTGTTTTTCCCCACAATTACACAGCAGGGTCAATATTTTTAAGTATTTATGCTTCCTTACCTGTTTTGAAGGTCAAATACCTTTTTGGTGGAAGAAAACTCATAAATTGTATTTCATTTCAGTTTGCTATCATATCTTCACAAAGGGGTCAAAGTTATTGAAGTTGTTATTGAAGACTGTGAGCATAACATCAGATCCAAAGAAAGCAGCACAATCTAGTGATGATAGCTAACTTTTACATTGTAGAACTTCTGTAAAAATTCTTGGAAATGAATTCATACTAGCAACAATGTGGAGAAAAAAGTATTAGCTTATTTCTTAAAGTAACCATCAAAAATCCATTCATCCTCCAGAATGAAAACCCATCAGAGTCTTTTTAAATTGAACTAAACAAAGCTTTATATGTGAATTTCCTTTCCCCTATCTGCCTTCTACAAGAAAGATATGAATCTGTTCCTTTTATTCTCTCAGCAAAATACAAGATAAAATGTAATATCATTTCCACAATGTCAACAGTACTAATCACCATTCCATTAGAAGGGAATACATGTTTCGTTAGCATTATACTGTTTCAAAAAACTATATGTTCTTTATATATCAATACGAAGCACAGGCACATCCCCATCTCTCAGAGTAATCAACCTAATATTATAGTCTTCATTCTCATGCTTAAGTGTTTCATTAGATCAATGCCAGTGGGCTAAATCCTCTTCACAGAGGCTTTTTCCACTGTCATGCCTTAAACCCAGCCAGCAAATAAGCACCATGCAGCTGCTCTATCACTGCCCCCATCCCAGCTGGACAGGGGAGAGAAAATATAACAAAAGGCTCGTGGGTCAATATAAGGACAGGGAGGGATCACTCAGCAATTACCGTCACAAGCAAAACAGATTCAGCTTGAGGAAAATTAACTTAATTTATTGCCAATCAAACCAGAGTCAGGTAATGAGAAACAAAACCTAAATCTTAGAACGCCTTCCCCCCACCCCTCCCTCCGTCCCAGCTCAACCCCACTCCCAGTTTTCTCCACCTCCTCCCCACCGACAGCGCAGGGGGATGGGGAATGGGGGTTGGGGTCAGTCCCTCACACCGTGTCTCTGCCGCTCCTTCCTCCTCAGGGGCAGG
>JAVKLA010000005.1:35701741-35733189 GCA_034782735.1 Sagittarius serpentarius
ACAAGTTGTTGTGCAGGTTCCCCACCCAGCCCCCCACCCCTCCGTCTTAAATCCGCTATCCCAGAGGTGCTACCACCGTCTCTGATGGGCTCAGCCTTGGCCAGCGGCGGGTCTGTCTTAGAGCTGGCTGGCACTGGCTCTGTCGGACATGGGGGAAGCTTCTAGCAGCTTCTCACAGAAGACACCCTTGTCACCTGCCCCCGCTACCAAAACCTTGCCATGCAAACCCAATACATCCACTGAGAGGAAAAGGCTACAGCTGGAGTAGGGATTGGGCCCCAAAGACCTTATGAATGTTACGAAAACTTGAGATGGTATTTTTCAGAAGTCCATTCAACACAGCTGAAAACAAACAAAAGAACAAAAAATAACTGGCAAATGAAGGTAGTCAGAGTGAAATAATTTTTCAGATTTCTCAGAATATCTTATACAGAGCCTCCAAACTCTCTCAACATGCATTCAGTTTTAAAATGGCTGAAAGAAAGGGTGGAGGTTGCATTACAGTTGCTCTGATCATCACCTTTATAAACATTTCATTTTTATTTTCCTAGAAGAAGAAGAAAATGAATAGAGCAAAGATTTATGTCACTGAATGTCATAGCTGATTACCTCTAGAAATGAGAAGAATGCAATTTTTATGACTTTATTTAAAGCTGAGCTATTTTTCATAAGCAAATATAGCCAGTCCAGACAGCATTAATTTTTAAGAATGTGTGGTACACTCTGGTATAAATTTGTAAATTATGATATATTTTTAGAATCAATGTTTTCCTAAATAAAACATCCAGCACAATTCTAGTATGCATAATATTTCTCTTGTAATTTGCAATGATATTAAGACAATAATTTTTCTTAGTAAGATGCAGGCACTATGAACCATTTGGAAATACCATTCACTGATAATTTACTTCCAGGGATGACTTATGGTTGCAAGAAACTGACTTCTTTTTTCCAGCCAGTGGAATGAAGTTGCATGGAGAATTAGATGTGTGAAGAATGTGTAAAAAAGTTAATGAAACTCAAGGATCATTGCTGTTTAAAACGATATGTAATAGTTGTGTGTCTGGCATTTTTTTTTAATCTTTATTTTTGTAGGACAGATAGGAAGTCATATGTGTGTTATACAGACTACCTGTGCACGGCCAGTATGGGCAATGGTTCCAACGACCTATTGATTCTCTGCCGGAAGCCTACCTCCATGGGCAGTGCATGTCCAATGAGGTACTCTCAAAAACTGATCTATATGACTGATGAATTATTTCCTCTTGAATCCATTCCTGAACACACACATTCTTTGTAAGAGCTAAAGAGTATGTGAAAAAGCAAGCCCATACCCACATGTGTTCACAGGACAGCAAAAAGGATCTAAAAGTATGTCCACGCGGCTGGTGCCAGTCATTGGAAGAAAGCTCTGCTCTGAAAGCTGTGTGCATCTTGGTGTGTTCAGGTTCACAATCTTAGACATCATGTGTCCTGAAACAGTGATGCCCAAGAAGAAGGGCACAGCATTTTTATTGTTGATACAGTTATCAAAATATATCTATATTATCTTCAAAATATTCACGGTGAAACAGTGAGTACAGCAGATATATTGTGAGGGTAAGCATAGAGAACTATGGTTATTTGGTTTTGTTTGTTTAACAGAAATTCTGATACAATACAACTAACACTGATTCCCCTGTCACACGCAGATGCCTCCATTTTCTAGTTTGTCTTTTCTCTGAAACCTTATTAAGATACTCTTTATTTCCTATAGTCATTATATTTCCTGACAGGAAGCAAGGAAATTCCAGTATCACCTACCACTGAGCTAAAAAGATAGCCAAAGCAGAAAAGAGAGATAATGTTATCACAAGGTTTAATCTGACAAAAATCTACACTGCAAATCCGTAAAACTGTAGTGCAAGTTAGTGACAAAGTCCCTATAGCTTAAAGCCACAATGGAGCTCTAAGGTAGAGCATACTTGAGTTTATCTTAATTATTCTAACTAGCTTTTCAGCAGCCTGTGGGGCTCTGAGTACTTTGCATATGTTTGCTTTCACCAGTAAATGCGGGAGCTCATCCCCCATGGCCAGGCTCCAGTAGCTACCTTGGAGAAAGCAATGTCAAAGCCTGTAATCTTGGAAATTACAAGCAGGTTGCACACTGCTGTACCATAATTTTCCTCTTCTCGGTGCACTTGGTTCACCAGGTTAAAAAGTTCATCCACCTTTGAAGACAGAATCCTGACTTGGCCAGTTTTGAAGATCCATCTGCCACTTTCCTTTAAAGTAAGCACACCTGAAAAACCTGAAAGAGTTTTCAGTCTCTGCAACAGTTTATATTTGACCAAAAACTGAGAAAACGACCTGTTGGATTTAAGATATTAAAATAACAGTGCTTATAAACAAACTTTCCCCTTGTCCATGTATCCTGACAGAACAGCCTCCTTTGAATTTGAATCTCAACCATCAATTTTTAGCAGTTTGTTAGGTTACAGTCAACTTCACAGTCCCAGCTGAAGTCCCTAAGAAATCTCTTTTTGTCACCTCTGAGACCTCACTGTGTACAGCACAGAAGTCTCAGTCTTTCTTGCCTATGGTAGGATTCCTTCTCACAAACTTTTCCCTCTTTTTCTCTCTGTGCTGTCCCGCTTTAGGAAAGTTTCTCTCTTGTGGATGTTCTTTGCCTCTAAAGAAGAGAAAAATCTTCTACCCTCTCCCATCAAAACTTTCCAAAAGGCTGGCAGCAACTGCCACCAACTGCCACCAACTAAACAAGAATCCTCCTTTCTTGTTAACCAGCCCTGCCTTCTTTAGGTAGCAACACGCAGCAAAACTGTCAGCAAACAAAGCAGACACTGTTCCTTCCAGCCTGCTTTTCCTGACCTCAGCATCAGATTGTTCCTTCAGAGTGCTTTTTTTGTCCGCTGCAGTGTAGCTAAAACACATCATTTAAAATATTTAAATATGTAACTGAAAAGGTTTTTCTTAGGCAAATTGGTGGGTTTTCCCCACATCCCCTACTAATAATCAGGATCCTGAAATAGTGAAATTTTGATTTTTTTTCACAAGAACTCATATGACATGAACATTCAGCTAATCAAAATAGCCACTCCATAGAGAAATAAAATGTCCTTCAGTATTAAATTACATACATTTGATATTAGGTGACTTGCAGTCCATCACACAAGCCCTCATTTCACAAATTCCAGTAGATAGAAATAATTTAACCATTCCTATTTTTCACTCAACACCAACTACTCATAAAATGTAATCTATTCAGGCAGAAGGATAGGTATTGGGTTAGAATAATGGTTGCTTATTTTTAGACATCATCCTGTATTCTTGCTAGAGCCTGAGAGCTGCAGTTACCTTAATTGGATGTGATTTTTCTGGTTACTAATATTCTGAGCAGGTTGGTAGCTTCAGCATTATCTGTCATGCCATACTATTGACACATTATAAGGCAAACAGAACTGATATTGTTGGTAGGGGTTGAGGCAATGGTGAGCACAAAGGTTGAAAATGAGCTACTAACACCAAAAAACATAGGTGGCAGGGGCAAGTTTAATATCCTAAGAATTTTTACATCTTGAGAACAGAGTCAGTTGAAAAATGTTCCTCTTGAGGAATCTTGTCTTCACTAACTCTTGTATTCTCAGATTATAATGAGCTCAGAATTCCTATCAACCCAAACCCAGCTACTAGGGAATATAAATTCCGTATTACAAGTTTATAAGGTGAAAAGACTTAACTTGGAGATGAAATCTCTGGAAAAAATAAGTCTTTTAATTCTCTAACTGGAAAGACGCAGTTTTATTGGGTACTAGTAGTTGCTGAAAATTCTTTAACAGGACTGGAGATACGTGTGAAGGATTCTGCCAGCCAGACTGTGCGGCAATGGTATTTCAGTGGTATAACTTTTTGCATACATATATTCCTAGATGAAATCACAAAGGACTTGTTTGTATATTTCTGTGAAAAAGCACTGATATTTCTATTCGGTTCTGTACTAATACACTTAATGCCTTCCTGTAATATTAATCAACCATAGAAAGAATAGAAATCAATACAGCTCTGAAATATAGCCATGCAATGCCAAAAATAAGCATGAAAAAAGACAGTCTATGCAGTGTATCTCTAAATGCTTTTGAGGATTGTGCTAGCATTGTGAAGAGCAACAGTTTTTCCCTCTGCAGGCAGCTAAGGCTATGAATTTTATGTGGTGTGTTTGATGGTAGGTGATATATTCCCTTAATGTTACTGTTAAAGTCTTAAGAGTAGATTCTGATCACAGTCAGTCTGGTGAACATTTGGCACAACTCCACTGAGGATCTTTGGAGTTATTCTAATTTATATTGGTGTCGCTTGGTGTTATATTGATGAAAATTTTGTCCTATAATCCTCCTCTCCACAAATTGTTTATGTTTGCAGCTTTGTGGCTAACACAAATTTTTATGCTGATAAGTAATTTTTCCCTAATTCTGAAGTTCTCAGCAAACCTTTGCCTTTGTAAGGACATACAGGAAGGCTTTGTTTATCTTAGAAAAAAGTAACTCTGGAGAAACTTGAAGCATAATGCAGAAATAGAAATGATATTGCAGCGTATTTTCTGATGTAATTGCATAGCTTAACCAGTTAATTATAGCAGACCATAGTCTTGTTGATAGCCTCTTCATTTTAACCAAATGCAATAAAACAAAGCTGCCTTCTGTTGAAATACAGGAAAATCTCAGAGCGCATTCTCAATAGTAAAGTAAGAGTGGGTAAAGAAGGCAAGAATAAAAAGAATATCCAGAGTCTACTTAGAAGTATGAGTTAGCTGTTGACTTTTAAGGTTTTATTTCTCCAGCTATTGCTTAATTTCTAGATTTTTTTGGTGGAGGTTACACCCCTTTGCATATTGTGGAGAGGCTTATATTAGTCACGCTTGCAAGTGAAATTGTAGGTTATTATTGATAACTCAGGTAGATTCTGCTTGCTTCTCTAGAAAGTTAAGGGTAAGTTCTGTGATTGAGCAATAAACCCCTGCAATGGAAGAAGGCTCAGAGGAGATGGGCACAGAGGGTGTGTTCATGAAGCTGAGCCCAAGCAAGAACAATGTAGGAAGTGATCAGAGCTGTTGTAGGGAACTCTGGACTTGGCTCAACACAAAGGGTACCAGAGGGTGACCTCTGTTTTAGATAAATGGCTGTATCAGTTGACTGGATCAACTAGCTCTATCAGTTGAGTGCATCTACCAGTTGTGTAAATGATTTTCCCAGTGTTTATCAAAAGGCTGTGAATGTCTTCTTGAACCAGCCTGAATAGCATGGGGGAAGTGTATATGTGGCTCAGCCCAGCCCAGTTTAAAAACCAAACAACCAATAGAATAAACTTTGAAGAAAACAATGGGCTTGAGCTGGCTTCAATCCAGGTATTTCTTCCTGGTAGCCAAGGACACCCAGTGTCATGACAGTAAGCATATAAAGAACATTAACAGGAACCACATCTGTATTGTGATCCAACTGTATATTGCAATTGCTATAGTCTGCTAAGTGTACTTATGTTGTGATTTCAGTATATTGATGTATCTCTGATAAGTCAAAATCCTGTGTAATGTCAAGTAACTACAAGTAAGTGAACTTAGTATTAAACATTAAACCCTCATCAAGTGAAATATCCAAAAAGAACCTGATCAAATATTATTGGACTCTGACCATCTGTTGACAGAAAAATGAGAGTTTTCTGATCATTTTAATGTTCTTTCTTATATTGAGGCAATTTGACTAGAAAAGTCTCTTGAACAATAGGTTGAGTATCGTCTTCTCTAGTCACCTGCTGTCCACTCAAGACTGTTTCTAAATACTGCGTGAACAAGCTTGTTACATGAAAGGTTAATTGAAGACAGCTGTCCAGTTTGGGCAAGTAAAGCAGAGGATAACAAGGGTTTTTTTGCTAATATTAACCATGCAATCCTGATCTTTGCAAAATATATAAAAAGATCTCTGATCTTACAGCTCTGTCAGAATGCAAATATTTTTCCATGGAAGTATAGTATTTCTTGACACTTTCAATGTGTTTTCTTATCCTAATATCTGTATCACTTTTTAAACAGTAACTAATTAATCCTCTTAACATTTCAGGGATTAAATTCTGACCTCATATGAAGGAAACTGCACTGCTAAATCTTGCTGTTTTGCTGCCAGTTGCACAATACTTGATGTGTATAATTATATATAAAGATATCATTGCTGTAATTTAAATTGCTAGTTATGCATAAAAGTCTTTCAGTGATTTTTAAGGCAGCTAATTCATCATCTTTTTTTTTCAAATTTTGGTATCAAGTTTTGCACTCTGTTTCCAAAAATGGCCATAAGTGGATGCCTCGTGAAGGAGGAGAGTAGAAGACGTATTTCTGATACTTTTGATTTATTAGCCTCTAAGGTTTCCAACTATGCCCAGCTCACTAGATTTCCTGAGCCTGCTAAATTTTCTCTACTTCCTCACCCCATTTTTCTTCTTGTGATGCAGTAAGTAGGAGCTGTTTCTCCAGTTTAGATTCCAACTGGTACTATCTTTCAGACTTGCAAGATTTTTCTCTGAATTTCTTGAATGCCTCCTTGTACGCTTCCAGAGTATTCCATACGTGGCTCCTCTCTTGCTGTCCAGTAAATCGTGCTTGTGTTATCCTAACCTGATGTATTTTGCATCAAAGTCTGGCTTCAGTGATGAGTTGGGGAGTTGGGGAGCTTGCCGAAGGGTTCTTTGGCTCGTAAAACACTGATGGCGCAATCCCACAGCTCACAGTGCACGTGTTACCTTTCCAATGTTAAAAATAGCATAGAGCAACAAATAATACTAACATCAGCCCCACTCAAAACCTGCCATTTTGGGACACAACTGATCTGTTTCTGTAAGCTGAAAGGAGAGCTACTCAGGGCTTGTGTGGGGCACAAAGAAGGCGGCTATCAGTTGGTCTCTTTTTCTATTTCCTTTTATATGCCACAAGCTACTGCTAAATGAACGTACTCTCTTCTCTCCTCTCTGTCCTCTTGGTGAACCAACTCATCTTCTCCATATTCTAGCTTTCTTAATATCCAGCTTTCTGCTCAGGCTCTTCTTGTATGCTTTTCTTGTTGCCTCATAAAACCCTACAAAGCAGTCAGCTTTTCATAAAACCAGCTGCATGCTTCCCAATGTGGATTAAATAATCAAAGCTGCTTTTATGCTTGGCAGGTCATGTTGATTATCATAAGACAAAAACAAAACAAAAAAATCAACTCTTTTTTTCCAAATGTTGCACTCTTCATGAATTTTGTTAATGAAATGAGCTTTAAAAACTAACCTGTAATAAAGCAGTACATATATCTGTGATGTTACATGCTCTGTACAAAAGAGATGAAACAAAATGGTGTTTGGAGTTTTTATTTACATACATTAATCTGGTTTTCTCTATTCTTTTTCTGTAAGTGCTTGATTTATATTTAAACAGTTTGTTGCCTGTAGTGAGATGCAATATTTCTGATACAATAGTGTGCATAATGTATTATTTGACAGTACGTTTACTATAATATATGAGGAAAAGCTATTTATTCATAGTCCCTTATAAGAAAGTCTACCATTTCCGAATAAAAAGCTAACAATAATAACGTCACTTATGCTCATGCCCTCAAAATTAAAAATAACAAGTCCCTGTAATTTCAAGAAGGTCAAGGTACATCAGCTATACTACAACTGAGCATAAAATCACTTGTTTGGAAGCTAAATGATCCCTGCAGGTTTCCACTTAAAAGTTAAACTCTTACCTTCTATTTAGCAAGATGCTAAAGTGACAGAGAAAAAAGGAGAGATTTATAGAAATGTTCATTCCAGTGATCACAGTTTTGATGGGCTATGTGGGCTGAAAGACAAACCCCTTTTAGGAAGCCAAATTATTTTCATTGTTATGTTTCTTTTCATTGTGCTTCATTAAGAAAATCACTGTTTCAAGCCATTACATTGCTTAATATGAGAAATAATACACAAAGTTATATAAATGTCAGGAAATGTAAAATTAGCATAGCTTTCCTATCTGAAATTATATAAGAATTTTTACATCTGAAATTATAGAAATATTATTAAATTGCTATAATTTTTAAAATAAAAAATTCTAGCCTAAATTTTGATGTCTACTGTGGGGATTTATGATATAGGGTGAGATTTATCTCTTTAAAAGCAGCCATAAATTATGCAGTGAACAATGTCTGAGCCAGATGTTTAAACTTGTCCTTATAGTCAATGAAGAAATATGGGTTGTTTGAGCACAAATTTCTCTCCATCTTATCGCTCTTTACAACTGCCTGAAAGGAGGTTGTAGTGAGGTCGGGGTCGGTCTCTTCTCCCAAGTAACAAGTGACAGGACAAGAGGAAAAGGCCTCAAGTTGTGCCAGGGGAGGTTTAGATTGGATATTAGGAAAAAAATCTTCCCTGAAAGGCTTGTCAAGCATTGGAACAGGCTGCCTAGAGAAGTGGTTGAGTCACCATCCCTGGAGGTATTTAAAAGAGGTGTAGATGTGGTGCTTAGGGACGTGGTTTAATGGTGGACTTGGCAGTGTTGGGTTTAGGGTTGGATTTGATGATCTTAAAGGTCTTTTCCAACCTAAATGATTCTATGATTTCATATTTTCCTTGTACTTTTGGCTCTTCCAAGCATATTATTTTTTCCTTTCCAGATGCCTGACATGCTTTTCTTTCTTCCAGTAAGGTTAGTTTTGTAGCAAATTTGTTTGTTCAGTGATATGATAGACAGGAGGGTCCTCTTATGCACAAACCCCTGCCTTTTTAAAGCCAGACTGGCAAAACAATACTGCAACTGAAAATACCTCATCTAGCAATCAACTGCAACTTTACCACAGGAAAGCATCTCTAATACACAAGTTTATTTGATGGAAGAGTGTGGGATGCAACTGGATTATAATGGAACTTTGGAGCTGTAGTAGCCCTCATTCATCACGCCTCATGTAGCAGTAATGTCAGATTTTATCATGTAATCCAGTCTCAACCTGGTCAGTTCTTGCATAAGATATCACGAAGGAAAATGTAAGATTGCATGGGAACTGATGCTGTTGTATTATCTAGATATTCTTCACTCTGAGCGATTATCAAATTTACAGACTAGCAGAGCATATGCAATGGGCTAGTGAAAAAAAATTATTTCAGAAGTGATGGACAAGTGTTTATTGAATATTTAAAAAATTAAAGATCTACTGGCAAAATTTTAAGCTGTATAGTAACTTGTGTTTATTTCAGCACTGAGATAGAAACTTCTAGTGTATGGAACAAATAGCAAGAGCACAAGTAATAGAACAATAATTAATTAGTGTAGAACATAGTTTCCTTCAAAGAGCTCGTATAATAAACTAAATTCCAAAAGGTTCTTAATTTACAATATAGTTGTTTTAAATGGGCACGTTCCATAATTCTACCAATGCTTTCTTAATACATCAAGGGCTAATAGTAAACAAGTCTTTATAGTTTTGTTTTCTTACAAGTCTACAAACTTAAATATATTACAAACCCACTCTGTCTTCTGGTATGAAGTATTTCTAAGGAGAGCTGCTTTTCAAAATGTCTTAATGGATTGTTGTCTGGACTAGTAGGGTTATAGACAACAACTTCTTTTTGGCATCTTATTTAAGATTCTTACACCTTGTGTACTCTGTGAACTTTCTTTGCAATTACATATTCACTAACAAATGTATTTTATCAGTACCTTGAGCTGGGAGCTCTTTTCATAGAAAGCAGGATACGCTGTCAGTGACAGGGCATGATGGTATAAAGTGACATAATACCATTTCCTTCAAGATGAGGACATGAGTCTACCCTATCACAAGGGCAAGCTCTACCATGTTTATACAGGATTCTTGCTCTGTCAGACATAAAGAGTGCAGGGGGGCAATCTAATGTAAACGTGGGTTTCTTCTTACCTAACTTCAGTTATCCAAGCTCCTTGTACACTGAGTGAAGAGAGGCCTCTCTGGAAGGCAGTTCATGCCAGCCTAAGAAAAATGGTCAAGATGAAAGAAATAATGAGCTCTCTGGAGGATGCCTGCCAATCTGCACTTACAAAAGGGGACCAATAGTCCTAGATGCTTAGCCCTGGACAGTTAACTCCTAGAAATCCAAAGTCTGAAGAGGTGATTCCTTCCTGCCTCAAAAGTGGTAAAATATTTTTCTCTCTTTTTAACTCCTTGCTTTTTTTTAATTCCCTTTTCTAATTCTCTTTCAAGAACATTTTTCATCAGCTGTTCAAAGTCGACTCTTCCTTGTTGATGCACGTTGCAGCTACAGCCCAGAAAGCCAGCTGTATCCTGGGCTGCGTAAAAAGCAGCATGACCAGCAGGTTGAGGGAAGTGATTCTCCCCGCTCTGCCTGCTCTCACAAGACCCCACCTGCAGTACTGCGTCCAGCTCTGGCATCCTCAGCACAGGAAAGACATGGACCTGTTGGAGCGAGTCCAGAGGAGGCCACAAAGGTGGTCAGAGGGCTGGAGCACCTCTCCTATGAAGACAGACTGAGAGAGTTGGGGAGAAGAAGGACAGACCTTATTGTAGCCTTTCAGTACATAAATGGGGCTCATAAGAAAGACGGAGACTTTTTACGAAGATCTGTAGTGACAGGACAAGGGGCAATGATTTTAAACTGAAAGAGGGTAGGTTTAGATTTTACAAAAGGAAGGAATTTTTTATGATGAGGGTGCTGATACATGTGAACAGGTTGCCCAAAGAAGCTGTGGATGGCCCATAACTGGCAGCGGTCAAACTCAGGTTGGATGGGGCTTTGAGCAACCTGGTCTAGTGAAAGATGTCCCTGCCTACAGCAGAGGCATTTGGACTAGGTGATATTTGAACGTCACTTCCAACGCTAACCATCCTGTGATTCTATGATTCTCCACTCTAGCTTAACTTCAGCTTCCTTTTCAGGAAACTCACTTTTTAAAGAGATTATTCACTTGCACAAACATAGTCTAGGGAAACAAAGAAAGACTAACCCTAAGAGATATTTTTTTCTCTCTCCATTTTTTTCTTCCCTTGCACTGTTGTTTTCAAACACAGAGGCTTTGACTGACCCTCCCCTTTTCTGGGTGTCTTCAGTTTTGTCTGAGTCAGTGTTTCCCTGCAGCACAGCAACAATCCGACCTTAGGTTGTAACTGTTTTAGCAAGGGTAGATGCATTAGACTGAATAGACTGTTATATTCAGGGAAAAAAAAAAGTTAACTTCCTGTTCAAATGCTGAGTCTCCTCTCGACTGACAACAATATATCTCCCTAACTTATATTCATATATTTTCAAACCACCTTCATTCACTCCATAACTTATATTCATATATTTTTAAACCACCTTTCGTATAAACTGCTGGTTTGTTTCCCTTAATGTTAAATTGTCCTTTGCCCCACATGCAAAAATCTGCCCAGCACAGGTTCTGACTCAAAAGGAATCATTTTAAACACACTTTAGAACATGCAGCAAATTCTCCAATTAGATTTCAGACTCTAAGTCAGAACACTAATGTATGTGTGTACCCATGCCTTAATGAGACCTAAAATGGTGATTTCACCAGGTAAACTAGTGGTTCACCTAGTTCATGCCTCCATAGTATTTTATTAAATCTTGCCTCCTTTTTTTTGTGGAAAAAGTAGTTAAATTAGATAAAGTACTCTTTGTGTCTTTAAACTGGTTTTGGAGAGAAAATGTTAACATTTCAGATTTTTTTTTAAACTACCTTTCACATAGCATAGCAGAGAACATGTTCCTTTTGCCCTGTAGTTTCAATTATAAGTAATTTATTTCTCAGTGTGTTCTCAGAAAACACCCACAGCATTCATCATATTCATCAACGTATTTAACATAAGAATGTAAGAGATACAAATGTCACATGGCTTCTTGTTTCTTTATTTTGAGGTGAGTTTTACTGAAACTTGTCAACACATCTTACATAAACTATACTGCTGGCAGTTATCCATAAAAGTATTATTAAACTCATATGTTGACACTGAATGTTTATGTCTTATTAATTGAATTTCTGCTCCATAACTGCTAGTGAACTAAATATAAGACCAAGAAGTGAAGACAATCTTAAAAAAAAACACAAAATGAAGCAACATAAATGTGTGACAAAATCAAGTTCTCATCCAACCATGAAATGTCCATCTAAAAATGTTATTTCCACATAAAAATTATATTATAGTTCCAGGAAAAACTGAATTAACCTAATTCTCTAACTCACAGTACGTAGGCATTTTCCCCATTTCCCATGCATTGCTTCATTCATTTGATTGCCTCTGCTTTGCTGTTTTTCAAGATGTATTTACCATACTGTTTATTTTTCATTTTATTTTTTTAAAAAGTATTTTTGGTCAGCTCTATGTATTTGCCCTGAAAACTTTTTTCCCCACTTTTCCTATCCTGTTTCTATGTTGTTATGGGTTCTATACCAGGTTGTGATTTACCTGCCTTTGATGATGAACTCATACATTTTCTTTTGAAAGAAAAACATTAAAAACATAAGCTCAAACATTGATAGATCAGTGCATGTGAGTAAGTGTCACCAGTGATTGTGACTTACAGTAAGCATTAGTCACTTATCAATTGCAAACTGTTTCCAGATCATTTATGCATTGTTCAATTATCTACATGACTAGGGCTTTTTTGAATGCAGTAAAATAAATTCTTTCAAAATTTTTCCTTGCAGATTGAGGTAGTTTACTCTCCTGAATTCAGCGAAAAACACAGGGGTGCCTACTGCCTTAGCCAGCAGCTGAGAACAATGTGTTTGGATCATAGATTTGTACCTAGAATCTGTAAAAGTCCTACCTCATGCATTTAAATTCTTGGCACGTCTATCCCTGTGACTGCAACACAGAACATACTGAAACAAAGCTGCGGTTACTGCTGAGTGTCCCTGCAAGTGACAGTGTTCTTCTCATAAGATGCTAGCAGCCAAGTTGCACTCACTCTCATGCAAAACTTCACAGCTCCTTACATTAACTGAATTGTTTTTATCCACAAGACGGGTAATTTTGTATTCTGCATGTGTTCTTGGACATATTCTCCTGATCACATTAATCCTGGGATGCCCTAATTGTTTCAAGAAGTCTCCTCCAAACGTAACAAATCTGCGAAATTCACTGAACTCTAAATTAGTTTTTTTTTCCAAATCAATGACAATGCCAAAACAAACTAACCAACCAAACAAACAAATCCCACTCTTTGCTGTACATACAAAATGTGCTTTATTTGAAAGAGTATTTTGCGGTGTATGCCGAGTGTGGGGGGACAGTTAATGTCAATATTGAATGCTACCTGTATCCTGAACATTTGTAAACCACCAGGCATTTCAGTCAAACAGCTGTATTATTTTTCTGGTTCTTTGACATGTTTTCCTTTGTTTTCCAGAGAAACTGAAAGGGGTTTGCTTTCACTGCCTTTTCTTGACAGAGATGCCACAAGGTATCTACACATCTCAAAGGCTAACACAAAATCAATCTGTGTGATTATACAATTTAACTGCATTTGCAGTGCTAATTTATCTTCTAGCATCTGTAAATTACTTTATTATAAAAAATTCAAAGGCTTAGCCTGAAAGCCAAATTAGACCTGGTAGCAACACAAAAACATTATCAACAAGGGAAATCTCTAAAAGCACCAGCAGACAACAAAACATCAAGTGATGTGTAGAAAGACATAAAATGTGATATAAATTCATTAAGTGCTGACTATTGTTGTTTTATTTGAGATCTGAGTAAAAGTATATTGCTGGAAGGGTTTGCCAAGTTGCCCTGCAGGGAGCCAATTTGCCATTTTCTTTTAACCCATACTATTTGGGTACTTTATATTTATATTTGTGTTTATCAACAGATTACAGTTTCCCAATTAAAGTGGGAGGGGCAGGGGATCATTGGACCTTTGACAAATGAAGACAAAAATTGTCCTCCCATTAGGTGAGGTTGATAGCTGAAAGTCTTCCCTCCAGTTATTAAATGACAGGCGCTGAATTCAATGTTAAACATTTATGCATGACGAAAGAGCAACCTATGAATTCAAGGTTAAACATTTATGTAAAAGAGCAGCATGGGAAAAAATAGAAATGTGGAAGGAAACTAATGACCTTTAAACATCAAAGGCAAATTTCTTATCTATTAGGAGGTCAGTGTGCTAATGTAGCACCAAACTGAACTGACATGATTTCTGGTGTCACATCTGATACTGAAAGAAACCCTGTTCTCACTGAAAAAAAAGGCTTTATCCTACAAGGGGTAAAGATTTCAAACCCCTCTCTCTTTTGCCTTTACAAATACTACTTGAGTTTTACTTTTCTGCTGTTCTGGAAGAATTTGACATAAGACTTGACATGCTTATTAAGCTGGAAGTCTGGCAAAGACAAATCTACTTAATATTTGAATATAAAACAGGTAGTAAATATAAAGACTTGACACAATAAAGACACACAGAAGGAGCCTAATGCTCCCACACATTCTTTTTACCACGTCCTCCATCCCAAACACCATAAGATAACTGCTAATGGAGTTCCAGATTGGAAATTTCCTTCTGCAGACAGTATGTTAATCATCATAAGGCAGGTCTAGGACTAATATTTGCTAGTCAGGCTCACACTGCTGGAAGATTTTGACTTAAAATCCAAAATATGTCTGATATACTTCTTACAAGATTATATTATTTCTGGGTGACTTCGTAGTGTCTTTTTGTCTTTAATAATCACATACGATGTTTGGTAACAGAAATGTTGGGGAAAAAAACCCAGACAAACAGTATCTCACAACATGAAGTGTTTCATCTGAAGGAAGAAGAAAATCAGCCATTTATAAACCCGCTGCAATCTTAAAGTAACATAATGGTCATGATTTTGCCTTAGTAAACAAAACCACATCTTTTGTTATAAGATATATTTATGCTCTGCCTTTTAAGACTCCTAATTAGACATTTATGTTGATGAGTGAAAAAAATATCTTGTTTAGATCATACTTACAAAAGCCAACCTGTCCTTGATGATACCTATAAATGCTTTCTGATGACAGCTATAAATGCCCAACGAAATATGACTGTTTTGCCTTCATCTCTTCAGAAAGCCTGTACTGCCTAACCAAGGGAGTCCATTTCCAACAACTAATTGCGGCAACCGACTGCCTGCATAGCCTGTATAGCCAAGAGAGACTGATTTACAGCTGGGGCTACTTTATCGTGGTTTTTCTCTGGCTCATATTCTATAATTACCAAGCAACTAAATCCTTCCTGAACTTAGGTAAAGTAAACCTCAGAATCAAGATTTTGCAGACAGTTTCCAATCCTGGCCACTCACGTGAGAAACAAAAGATGATTTACCCAACCAGTCACCCAAATTTTGGAAACTGGGAGCAGAGTTATTCTGTGGACTACTTCAGTCACTGATTATGCATACTTAAGATCTGCCTATCAGTTGGCATGTCCCTCCTGTGTATGCACCAGATGATAGGATTTGCACATCTCACTCGACACCATTGGTGCTAGTCTACGTAACAAACTTCATAAATGCACAAGGCTGTTTCATAGATCATTAATTTTTACTGATGTAATGTACAAATGTAAAAAAAGCAGGTTGCTTTGTATGAAAAATATACCCAACAAATTTAAAAAAAAAAGAAGAAAAAGATATAATGGGAAGCATGCTAGAGGAATTAACTAGAAATGGACCTGTAACAGCAGAATGGGCTCTAATATGTCTGGAGTTGTAATAATGTCATCTTACTCATGGTAAACATGAGATTTACCTTAAGTAAACCCAACCCACAAAAAATCCCTGAGATGCAGCCCTGCCCTACAACATATCCTGAAAGAACGAATATTCTCTCTTGTTACTAAAAAGATACGATCCTTAGATGGAAGTGGATGCTTTAAGTGCTGAGAGAGGAGAAGAGAAATCTAAGAGAGAAAAAGAAATATCAAGCAGAAACAGTAGAAAGAAGTAGCAGAGTATAAAGACAGAGAGGGATATATGTGCTAATATGGGAAGTATAATATTGAGGGAAGAGCAACTATAGGAAACTAGTTACTATGGGAGTCCAGGAAAAGAAATAAAACTGGAAAAAAGAAATATTGTGTTGTCACTGGGGATACACAGAGACAGTGAGGGAAGAGAAACCAAAAATCAAACAAGATGGGGGAAGGAAAGTACATGAAATAGAACAGTGATGAGAATAATGGAGAATTAGAAGGGAAAGAAAAGAGAGAGAAATCTTTTGGTTTGGTGGATTCATTTTTAAATTTTTTTTTTACATTTCCCCAAGAAACTTCACATCCACATGGAAGACCATGATGGAATATTTGTTACTTAAGGGATTTAGAGGTGAGCTATAAATATAGACCATAGTAGAAAAACTGTAGGCCAGACATCTTAAATAACCAGAGTAACAAGGGAATTCAGAGTGTCTATATTTTTAAAACAGACTTTTTTCAGCAAATCTTAAAATATAGCTTATATACATCTTCAGTTTCTCTTTTTATGGACTGTCCCATGTGCTTTTTTCTGGAAGTGTTATACACTCACCTTAGCAGAGGTAAGTCCCCATGCCATTTCCCTCTCCAGCAAAGAAAACATTCAGCAGGGCAAGAATCTTTTGACAGAAGGACTTCCCTAGGAGTTGAGATCTGTTCACAGATCCTTTGCTGCTCATCTCCAGTAGGAAAAGCAAAGGGTTATAAACCCCTTGCAAAACCAGGATTTTTTCCTTTCCCCAGGTGCAGGTCTTATTTGGCTTTTGGTCCGGTGCCTTTTCTTGTCAGTTCTCCCTTACTTTTTCATCCTCTTCTCCTTTGCCCTTTCCTCAGAAGAAGTTTTTCTTACTTCACAGCCTACTTCTTTATTGTGGGTTGTTTTTTTTGTTTGTTTTGGTTTTGTTTTTTTTTTAATTATTATTTTTTGTTTTTGTTGTCTGCACCACGCCTATCCATTACAGTGCAAATGTGAAAAAAAGAAAAGGAAAAACAGAACGTGGAACAAGTGCTGTGTAACAATACTCCCAGTTAGATCAGTTATGGAAAGTGAATCTGGAACCAGAGGATATAAGCATAACTGTTTAAGCTAATGACCCACTATTAGCATTAGTATTGCCATCAATCTCTACCAGGTCCAGACAACAGGAGGCAGCAGGACCCTGCTGTGTTGGCATGAAGTCCAATGATGTTTTCTGAGATTCCTTTTATTGCGCTCCTTTTACATTGGAGCCTTTAGCTTCTTGAGACAGGTACAATTTATTGTAGCTGCACCAAGATACAAGTCTGTAACAATTACATTTATATTATTAAAGGAAGCAAACAGGGGACCGCTCTCTAGCTCTGAGAACAAGTGTCACAGCACAGCTCACATCCAGATGGCTAAAACTCTTACCCTTCAAAACAGGGTGCCTTCAGACTGCCTTTTGGGATTGATTTGGTCAGTGCTGCCCAGGAACTGTCTGTGCAAATGCTAGTTGTCCCAAGGGACAACCATGTTAACAAGGTGATAGTAGCAACGACTGTGTGGCATTGCCTGTTCCCATACCCCTGTGCAGATTAATTTACTAGTACAGGCATTGCCAATAAAGCTTTTGAGTGCTACTCTAATGCAAACAATAAAATGAAACTGGCAGATATCCCAGTGTTATGTTAATCTCTTCGGGTGTATTTGAACATATTTCTTTTAAAATCTAATGAATGCTAAAAAAAAAAGAAAAACAATAAAGGATATTCATTTTCCCATTCTGGAGAATGATAACCCAAACAGACTGAAATCTTACATTGCTTTAATTTGTCACCGATTAAAAGGATTCAGAAAAGTCCGCAGATGGAAAGACTGGCTTGGACACTGTCTGTGAGACAGGTACAGGTCTCTGTAAACAAGTTACAGCAATAAAAATTGGAACCTGGGACAGACTGTATATGAAAAATGCACACTTAAATATTTCTAGCTTTAAGGCTCAAGTTGGAGTATATCTGAGCTGTACAAAATAACGTAAACATGGAAGCAACTGCAGTGTCTCTCAGGCTTGTTTTTAACTCGGGGTTAGTTGTTTCCACAGTACAAACCAGGTCAGTGAAGCAGATCTTGGTGCCTTGCTGGATCTGAGCAATTTCCGAACATCAGTGTGGGACCTCAAGGGTAATTTTTCATGTATTGTGTGCATGCGCTCCTTGCTATTCTGCTTTACCACACTGACACAGTGCTCTTTTTCCTCTTGCTGAAATTCCTGTTTGTTTGCTTCTTATATAGATGCAAAGGGGAATGCACATCCCGCAGAAGCGTGGTTTGTAGTGATATCAACAATTTAAGAGAGGGCTAAAGCAATGTGGTACGCTATTTTTAAAAAAATGTCCTAAATCATTTGAAGCCATTCCTTCATACTATTAACAATGGCAGAAGGATTTTATGTATGCAAAACCACAGACTAAATAGAAACTGCACCACCATTGCTTGTCTTCTTGCTGACTTACTCAGGAGTTTGCTCTATTTACTGGACTTTTTTATTAAGGGAGTCCAGTGAAAAATCTATTGCAGATATAAATTTATAAATTCATATTAGGAAAGAGGCCAAACAGTGCCTCTAATTCTGACATAGCCCTCTTATTCTCAAAGTTATGAAGATGCTAGAGTCAACAACCCATTTTTAAGGTTGTTTAGGTAACTTGGATATTCAATGAAAGATTAATTTTGAAAGGGGGATAGTGGTCCAATAAAATTTTCTTCTTCTAGAAGCATATGTTACAAAGACAGTTCAAAATGCCTGAAACTGCTTTTGTGCAGAAAACTAGGAAATATCAGAATTTTCTTTCCTCTAAACACGAGTATAAATTTTAGACTCAAACAAGAGCATAAACCTGAATCAAAATAATAAAATTCAGCCCAGTGATAATTAAATTTGGTTTTGAACTTCTTTAATATCGGTGGTTTTGTGTGTAAATGCTTTAGCTCGGGTAGGATTGCTTTGTTTTGCTTTTAGCTAACTGCTAAAATGTCTTCATCTCTCAGTCTACTAGTTCAAAAATAGCAAAAGCATTGAAGATAGACCTGTTCAGACTGAAGGAAATCAAGTTTTTTGATATGAAATTTCTTCAAGTTTTTCTTTGTCATCATCTGTGTGACAGGTGATTATTAAGGAGGAAAATATCACTATTCCACTCAGATTAAAAAAAAAAAAATTACATGTTTTCAATATCAAAGCTAATCCATTGTTTCTGTACTGTTGGTACTGGACTTTATTTTTTTTTCTTTTTAGTACAGATTTTACCAAGTAACTTACAGTCTTCACTGCTGTAAACTCACCAGGTCACTTAGAAAATCAGTTCTGTCCTCCTGAGTTTGCTCTTTTTCATCCTGAAAGATATCTGCATATTTCTACTGAATAAACACCTGCAGAATCCTTGAGCAATAGCTTGGCATGTGGAATAGGTCGGGAAATAGGGAGGGTTATTTTATTTATTTTCAGCTGTAGAGCGCAAAAAAAATATCCCAGGACATGCAGACAATTTAAATGTGTTCTGGGCTAAGACCCAGTTAAGACTCTCTGAAGACTCTAGCACCAAACCCAAAAGACAGAAATCATTTAGAGGGTACCTAAGACTGCTATGTCTGACAAGCATTTTTCTTAAAGGAGAGCTTTCTGAAACTTAAAAGAGGGATATAAATCATGTTAGAAAACCAGGAACAGCATTAGGAAAGATTGATTCTGTCCTAGTTATCTGAGACACTCCTTACCATTTCATTTTCAAAATACGTATTTATGGCTTGGGCTGCTTCAGCTTACCCTGCTGCCTATATATGCTTCAGGAATGAGCGAAAGCTGGCACTCTCACCTAAGAGTGTGGGACTACCTGCCTGCTTCAGATGGTGTCAACCCAATTGAGGGGAGGGTTTCTCTCATAATGGCTTTTGCTCCTGTTGCTGCTTTCTAACACAGCCCTCCGAGGATGTCACTTCAAGTTGGAAAAGAGAATAACAGTGCATGGAAACGCGGGTTGTGCTATGAGGTAGAGACCGTTCCACAGCAGCTAGGAGTTTCTTTTCCTAAACACAGCTGTGCTGTGGCTTTATGGAATGTTGCTTCAGAGTATTAAAGTCCTTATATTAGAGTTGAAATCAGAAATGAGTCCTATATCTCTTCATTTGGATTTAGAAAAGCATACATCCAAAGGAGCAATAAAAGTCTGGCATGACCAATGTGCAGAGCCTGAGACATTCTAAAGCTTTTACCACTTACTTTGACTAAGGGTAATATCTCATACTTTGTAGGGTGGTTAAAGTCTTCAGAAAAAATTACTCCAAAATGGTAAATAAAGAATATTCAGTATAATTGAAAGTACATCAGGGAATTATCAGGATAGAAGATCTTTGATTCTAAAAAAACATTTGATGCCATAAAATTAAAATTTGAATGAGAAGATTTTTTTAGATTCCCACTAAAGTTAAAATCTCTGTAGTGGGGAGGACAGACGGATAATCCAGACAAATGACCTAGAAATTTCACTAGTAACAAAATTTCATAGGATTGGCTCATCACAGGTCATACCTACCAGTTTCAATTACCTAATTTGTTGTTCCAAGTGTTGTTATAGTCATCATTTTTGTAAAGCTAAACCAGGAACTGTAACTTAAGACATACCATGAAGATTATCAGTTTCATCTGAAAAAGTCTGAGCCCAAATCCCGGATGAATTTATGTAATAATAAAACTTATCATTGCTGAGTTTTGCAATTAAAAAAAAAAATACACATTTGTGGACATATTCATTCATTTTTTGTCTGCTGAAATAAAAGACTAAATGACCAAAACCAGGAACTTGAACTGTGGAACTGCTCCTAACTGATTTAATTTCAATCTAGAATACTGTCAAGAGGGTCAAGGTAACTCAAGTTCTCCTGTGTGTACTTCTCAGGAAGAGCACATGTACAGAGAGCTCCTAACACAGCTTAGCTGACATTTGGTTTAGCCATTGCACGTCTAAACCATGATTTATTGTTACTGGTGGCACTAAAA
Source organism: Sagittarius serpentarius (assembly GCA_034782735.1). Classification (NCBI taxonomy): domain Eukaryota; kingdom Metazoa; phylum Chordata; class Aves; order Accipitriformes; family Sagittariidae; genus Sagittarius; species Sagittarius serpentarius. The sequence continues at coordinate 35,722,747 of JAVKLA010000005.1, forward strand.
TTTTACCCTGGCCAGGGAAATGCACTTAACTGCACTCTGTTAATTATGGCTTCTCTATGTCTGTATGTCTTACAGTTGCTGGGACTGTAACACTTATGCATTATTTCTTTGTCATAATTAGTGATTTTAGTATTATAAAATAATGTAACAGGTTTTCTTTCAAAGGTAGTTGTCATTATTGCAAAAACCCATGGGCACAGTTTTACAGTGGGAGGGGAGAAATATACTCCATATATTTCCAGACAGTAAAGCAAATATTCAGCAATGCCAGGAAGGGAAGATCATGCTTTATGTGTATTTCTGTGTTTACTCAGGCTCATTTGTTCTGTTCTATATCAATTCTGTGGTGGATTTCTGGTGTAAAATGATTTGTAGATGCTTAAACTGTATTTGTGCAAATACTACTATTCCAATCTGATCCTTGGAGATAATGCTGAAATGGTACAATAGCTCTTATCAAATATCACTGGGAGAGAGCAAACTTCAAGATCCCAAGATGGAACTGATTATAAATATTTTATAAGATAGATGTCTAATGGATGGATAAGATTTACTGTGAACAAGAGGCCTTTATTTTTCTCTTTTCTTTTTTCTTTTTTCTTTTTCTCTACAGCACAACATAGGTAATGAAGAATCAGCATGAGACCATTTGTTTTGAAATTTTCCCTCACCAGCCAGATTGTACATAAAACAAGATTTTCTAGGATAGGTCTGTCTTTGTTGTCTTAACTATTTAAACATACTGACAAGCCTCTGTTTATGCTTTTCGAACTAACACTTGTGTCTTATCTCTGTCCAAAGCACCTATCCTATTTCTAGGGTTTTACGTTGCATTGGGTTTGCGTGGCAAGGTTTTAGTTGCAGGGGGGCTACAGGGGTGGCTTCTGTGAGAAGCCGCTAGAAGTTTCCCCCGTGTCCAACAGAGCCAGTGCCAGCCGGCTCTAAGCCGGACCCGCCGCTGGCCAAGGCTGAGCCCATAAGCGATGGCGGCAGCGCCTCTGGGGTAACAGGTTTAAGAAGGGGAACCTGCAGTGGGGGAGGAGATTGGGGTGTGAGAGAAACCACTACCCAGACCCCGAGGTCAGTGAGGAAGGCGGGGAGGAGGAGGGCCGGAGGAGGGGGTGGCCCTGCAGCCCCTGGGGAGACGGCCGGCTGTCCCCCTGCAGCCATGGAGGGGAGTGGGGGGGCAGATGCCCCCCTGCAGCCCGGGGAGGGCCCCAGGCCGGAGCAGGTGGGTGCCCCCCAAGATGGCCGTGACTCCCTGGGGAAGCCAGCGCTGGAGCAGTCAGTGCCTGAAGGGCTGGAAGCCACAGGAAGGACCCATGCTGGGGCAGTTCATGAAGGACTGTCTCCCGTGGGAGGGACCCCAGGCGGGAGCAGGGGCAGAGTGAGGAGCCCTGCCCCTGAGGAGGAAGGAGCGGCAGAGACAGGGTGTGAGGGACTGACCCCAACCCCCATTCCCCGTCCCCCTGTGTGAAGGAGGGAGGGGTGGGGGAAGGTGTTTTGAGATTTGGTTTTACTTCTCATTATCTTTGTTTTGATTTGAGTAAATTAAATTGATTTTGTTTTTTCCCCAAGTTGAGGCTGTCTTTTGCCCGTGACCATAAGTGGTGAGTGATCCCTCCCTGTCCTTGTCTCGACCCACCAGCATTTTCTGTATGTTTTCTCCTCCCCATCCCACTGGGGCCAAGATGGGGGGAGGAGTGAGTGAGCGGCTTTGTGGTGCTTTGTTACCAGCTGGGCTTAAACCACGACACCCATAAAGCACCCAACACTCATCACCTGCAGTACCCATGGCTGGAAGGCTACAATTAAACCACCAGCAGACATGCAGAAAGCACTGTGCAGAGCATCAGCACACCTCCCTGGGACCAAGGAGGTGTAAGTTGAAGTCCCTGCCATATTTGGCCAGGATAGGGACTTAAAAAGAACTCTAATATTCAAGATAAGTGTTCTGGCTATTGTATAGTTTGGCTGGCTTATTCTCCCTTAGGTTTTGGGGTGGGGGGGGTGGAGGCTGGGTTTGGTGGGGGTTTTTAACCAAAAAAAATATCTGCCTAAGAAGATGATCTGGTTTAAGCGCGTTACTCCAGGAGAATGTTCACGCTCACGATTCTCAGGAAAGGAAATCTGAAATGGTTGTCTGTCAAAGCATCTCATTTTCCACATTTCATTCCTACTTAGAGCATTTTTCATGTTTAATACCAGGCTATTTTGGATGCTTCCAATGCCATAATGTTCTGGAGCTCCTTTTCTTGGGTGCCAATTCTCCACAGATATTTTTAAGAGGTTCAGGACCCAACCTTGACGCTAAACCCATGCAATGTACCTCGGGATTCCCATACTTCCCAAACCCCTAGCCTTTAATACCTTTACGTTGTTACGAACAAGACCTAGGAAATGAAATGGCACCTTGAGTGATTTCAATTTATTGGTTAAAGCAATCAGTACTTTACGTAGTTGGCAAGCTATAATACTGGAAAAAAACCCTGAGAAATTGAGTGGAATTATTTTTCAAAATATTTAATTAATTCACCATTTAACTGGATATTTATGCATGGGCAGTGGGTACATGTCCTTTTCCAGACACAGATGACCCTGCAGAAAAGGCCTCACTCTCGCTGTGGGAGGTAGCCTTTGTCTTTGATTTGCCGCTAGATGTGATCTCATGAACTCTCTCCAGTGCTTTTCATAATTTTGAGGGCTGAAAATACTACATGAGAGAGAACAGAGGACAAAGAAAGTTACTATGAAAGTTATTAGTTAATAATTCTCTTTCCCAGTGGATAAGTATACAAACAAAAGTTGCCTATATCATATCTGAAGTTCAGCTAGTAGCTACTGTAAGTTACTAAATTATTAAAGTGTGCAAGTTCATATGTTTTCCAGACTGCACAGGTTAGTCCACAACTTAAGCTTAACTTTTCAGGTTTTCCAAATGTTTATGTGAGATAGCTTTGGCTGTTCTTCTCTATAATTTTTATTTGTAGCCAAAGAGATACCTAATGCTTTTCTAGTTAGGAGTTTTGACCTGTATTTATCAGGCAGCTGCTTAATGTCACTGTTTCCTTTATCCTTCAGAAATAACTTATTTGTAAATTTAAATCACCTTCACCCAGAAGCTGATATAAATTATGATCAGTTTCTAATTTCTCCAAAACTGATTGCAAATGGATGCTAATACAGCTTTCACCCCTTATAAAAGCAAAAGGACTGCAATCCTCAAGAAATAATCCTGGTGCAAAATGCAAGCACATAAGCTAGTTTCATTACAGAGCAAGTGAAGCCACCACGTCAGTCTTCATGGCAATAGGATTTTTCCCACGAGACAGCATTTCATCCAGGGTGCTTAGGTGTTCAAAGACATAAAAGAGATGTTCCACTCTTCCGAGAGGATACTTAATGATTAACAGGAAAACGATACATTGGTCTTGCTTTTTAAAATAAACAATGACTTTATGTCAGAAAGAATACAAACCAGAATTCCACCACGGAGCTATCACTACTTAGTAACTTCTGAATTATCTTGACAGTGCTTGCTACTTTTCAGCCTCAAATTTATATCTCAAAACTCAGACAGCACTTAAAAGCAGGATTCACCTCACCAAGCATTAGCTGCCTAACAACTCATTCTCTAGGTTCCCTTTGTAAACAACAGAAAGACACCTCCAGACAGCAGTTTATCTCACCTTAACACAGAGGGGATGAATCATCCTGTAGAAGAAAGAAGCCATTTCTCTCTATTGACTAATGAAGGACTGGATCCAACTAGCTGAGACTAGACAGTAACTTTTAGACACTAAAGTGAGATCAGATTAATCCTATACACGGTGAACTAAGACAAAATATACTTCTTTTTCTCATACTAATACATGAGGGTGCAGGTGTTTTTCATAGGATGTCCACTCTTTCATTGCCCTTTAAGTCAATTGAAAATTTGTAGAAAAAGGAATTGAGAAATCAGTTACAACTTATAGCTAAAAGCCAGCTTCCAGAGGTACCAAACACGTACAATTCCCATCATTGACTCAAAAACTTATTGTGGATTCTTCTAACTTCTGGGTTACGTTGTCTAATTGTAGAATGGAATAGAAGATTCCATCACCATTTCAGACAGCCTGCCACACCTCCACATGGCACAGAGAAGGCACCGCTTAACAAGTTTCTATTCTGTGAACACAAAATCAGTTTTTTTGTTATCTGTCATACAACCGTATTTTTACCCTTAAACCCATCTATGTACAAGAAATTCCAACAGCTATCTACACCTGTCTCTATCTATCTGTATCTCTCTATAGGTATTATCATGTAGTTAAGCTTCACTGAGTTCCTGCCAAGTACTGATCATCAGAAAAGTTATCCAAGCTTGTCCAAGGTCACACAGAATCGGCATCATAATTTGAACTACAGCTCAGTGAGTGCTCCCAGAGTGCTGAAGTTATATAGGAATTAGCATCACATATAGCTTACAAAAATATGCCAGAGTAAACCTCCATCATATACATGCTTAAATAGGTAAAACCTTTGCAATTGCTAGCAACTTACACTAAAGGATTAAAGGAAATATTAAAACCTCTGAAGTTCATTAGCTGTTTCTAACAGTTTACATCCTTTTTTGTCAGTCTGGTACTTTCTTTCCATAGCACAACATAGCTTTTGGTAATATTAAAGATTTTTTTTTTTTTAAGTGTGATCCAGATTCTTTCATCTATCCAAGCTCCTATTTATTTTATTTGTAATGTAAAAGTTAATTAAAGTATACCTGCTGCACAAGAAAAGACTTAAAAACGAACTGACAACACAGTTTTAAAAGTCTCAAGAATATTTTGTATCTAAAATGGCTAACACTAAATATTTTCATTGTGCTTTTTGCCTCAACTCAAGTACTACAAATATACTGTGATTGTTCCCAAGCGCAAACACGAAGAGTAAGACCTGCTCAGCATACAAATGTGTTCTCTTGGGTGTTAGTTGTATCATCCGTTGAAAAAGCCTGTCGTAACTCATGCAGCCTTCTCCAGGAGAGGTGACAGAAGGGTCCCTTCCCTCTTCACTGTGTAGGATGACTCCTCTCCTTCTGCTTGGCAGAGGAAGGACCTCGGCTGAGGATATGAACCACCCGCTGAGGAAACCCACTGGGGCTGCTACAAGGAGATTTACACCCATGTCTAGGCATAGACATCACAAAAGTCATCAAGAAAAGGCTTCCTATATCCCTCATTTTCCTTCTTTTTTATATATTGCCTATTACTTAAACCTATTAAAAATGTAGCATAATACTTATTGAGACTTAAACTATTACACGCTTTAAATTTTTCATGCTTTAAATTTTTCATACTTTAAAATCATGTTGAAGTATCTAATATACCCCTATGAGGGCCAGACAGTATCATCTTTTAAGGGAAATGCTTTTTAAATGTTGAATTACTGATACTAAGTAAAGTAAACTTACTGCTTTAGGGGAGAATGGACTTGTAAAAAGGTGTCTTGCTCTCCCAGGAAGGAGAGACGGTTTTAAACAGTTTCTTTATCATTTCCCCTAAAGCACTGGTGAGGCCGAACTCCACTCCACACATTAGCCAAGCAAACCCCTGCTCAGCACCGTCACCAACTGTTCCACTTCAAAGCAGGCTGGAAGTAGAAATCACTTTCCCTCGTACGTTACAAGAGGTGGTTTGATCCCATCGAAGAAGGTAAAAGAGGTTTTTGTGCAACAGGTTCCAAGATGGCTGTATCTTGTGTACCACAACTTGATGCGAATTGTGTCTTCTCACCAGCTCCTGTATGCACCCAGCAAGGGACAACACTGACATTTATAAAAATTAGGGTACCTTTTCATTTATTCTGCTAAAAAATCTCTAATCACCAGAAGCTTCTGCAGCTTTTTCTGGAATGCCAGAGCAGCAACTCAAGAATTTTCCAATTTATAAAACTTTTCTATGTCTGAGATATTTCAGTCAAAATATTTCTTTTCAGTCAAAATATTATATTTTTCCTTTTATAGATCCAATGACACCCTACTTTGAAAGTTTTTTGCTTGGCCAAGATTGAGTTCACATGTTTTTCAGGTTAGAGTAAGTCTTGCCAGATTCCATAGTAACGGTAATGCTTTATTCTAAAGAAGGTTTAGAAAAGAAAAGCAGAAACCACATATCTAAAATGTACAGTACTAAAATATGCCTTTTTGTAATTTTACATGCCATGTATAAAAAATATATATCCAATGAGATATTTCCTTAATGACTGTTATCCATACACATACATGTTTGTGCATGTAAATCTGAAGTTGTTCTAATACATGCTGTATCGGTATGTCATTGCATGTTCTGCTGGAGTTCAGTGATACTTAGTGAATGAAATGAATGCCATTTTTTCATACTTTAGATAGCCAAATGGTAAGAATATGCTGAAACAAGTGTATTTATGCCAACAACATTGATTTCTGCAACGGGTCTGTTGTCTGTATTAGGTCCTGCTATAAATCTATCCATCTCCTTCCATTTAAGCACCAATGATTTTTATCGAACAGCAGCCTATTTTTAGCACACAAAATGCAAACCTCACAAAACCTAACTTCTACATTGTGTTTAGATTTCATACATCTTCAGCAGCCAGTGCATTATGAATCATCCTTTTAAAACTCATGTCCCTTGAATTATAGTAGCTGACATGTTTTGTGCATAGTTAATACATTTAATTTTACCTCTTGCCTTTACAACCAAACAGTTCATTTAGCAACCATACAGGAGAAAATTTGGAGCCACTGTGATGTGCAAATCAAATACAGAAGTTGGTAACAGTTTTGACGTATCTGCCAACCATGGCTAAAACCTGTTGCCATTTACCTTTTAAATTAGTTTCTGTGTTTAAAATTCTTGAAGGAAAAACATTTTTGAAAGAGATATACATAGGTTAACTGATTTTTAATGATTTGAAAGTAGACATTTTGTATAGATAAAGCAATGAGTTAGGACACTGAAAGCAATTTTCTCTTGTTGAAAATGGGTAATTACTCCTTACATTAATATCTGATTAAAATCAGATCATACAAAAAGCCTATTTTTCAAATGTTCTTTTTTCAAGTCCTAGGCTATTACAATTAGGTATTTCAGTGTGTGTTAGACAAATTGTACTTTTTATTGATTAAGCATTTATTAACTACATTTGTTAATTTGAAACATTATATTAATATTTCTACATAGCATATTTAGCTTACTATTTCTTTGTTTGTATAGTTTATTAAGAAGTTGTTCTTCAGAAAATTTAAAAAAAACACAAAACCACCACAAATAAAAAGAATGCTTCCCCATATTTAAAAATTCGAAATTGGAGTAATGGGAAAACACTGGCTTTTCTTCCATTGTCATTAAATTAGGAAGACTTCTGGGACACCCTTCGCTGATCCCACTGAAGTTTTCTCTGACTTAACTTGTCCAACGATGCCTGGTCCTAGACTTAGTACATGAAGGTAAGAAGGTAAAAGAAGACTGAGCATGTCATGTTACACATATTTAAAAAACAACAGTCCCTTCTCCAAGAGTCTATACCCTTGTTGTCTCATTTGAAAGATCCTTTTGGTAATACTAATTACTAAAAATGTAGAAAAAATGTAAGTCTGATTAAATCAACTAAAAAAAAACCTATCAAATTTTTAAAAGTTGTTTTTTTTTCTTATCTCAACAGAAGTATGTTATTGCAATATCATCTAGGAATTGCAATTCCATCTTGGTGAAACAAGAATTTAACAAGGTTATGTTCAGCCTATGTGAATGAGGCAAACCAAGGACAGACTGGATTAGGGAAACACGGTTCAAAACCTACAGTGCAGTTGTGGTTTTACATCCAGAACAGAACAGTATCTTCATTACATGTTATTTCCCCACCTCTCTTGTCTTTCAAACTTCTCCCGCATTTCTTTCTCTCTTTAAAAAGATGCATATTCTTACCTGCTTCTGTCCATCATTCACCCCACGCTTCCTTGGGTTTCCCTGTCTTCGTTTACTACTGGATTTTTTTGTTCCTGTATCTTCCCCTCTTACATTTACCTTACAGAAGCCCTGCTTTATCTTGCCATTGTATAACTTTAATCCACTGTTATTTCTGCTTTCTTGCTTTTGTTATTGAACTATTTCAAAGAGGCTTACAATTCTATCACTATTTTAAAACAACCAACTCCCATACATCCAAAAAAAGTAGGATATGGAACAAAATCAGCAGTGGTTTAATAACAGAGAGCTTAAACTTCATGTTGTATTGGGAATCAATAGAATCATCAGTGTAGACAGTTTGTTATCTGCAGCCCATTTGCTGAACATCTGAGCTGCTATATGCTCTGTTAATTCCATCCTTTTTTAGGATCAATGTTTAGAATCACAAAAAACATGTTTATAAAAATTCATCTGATGATAGCAATGAAGTCAGGTAAGGATGGAGGCCCAACGACTACTGGAAAGCCTGCCACCTCAGCTAGCTTTACAATATCCTGCACCCAGTTATATCAAAAGCTTGTTTTCAGAGAGGGTAGGTCATGCATCACTATCTCCAGTGCTGTTTCCGTTTACCAGATGGTTTAAATCTAGGATAGAGGTACTTGGAAACAATTCCTTGCTAGCTCAGGAAGCTTTTTAAAAAATACCAATTTAACACTAACTGGCATTTTCCAAGAATTTTGTGTAGAGGAAAGTTTTTCTCAAGCTTAGGATGCTGTTCTATTATGAAAGGCATAATTGCTCCTTGTGAAGCACTGACAGTCCCAGAAAAAGACTTAGGTACTCATCTCTCCTTTGCAATTCTTAAGCAAAGCTCTGCTTCAGATGGCACGATATGCTTTTCTGTCTAGTATTTGTAGCACCTACTATCTGTGCAGTACCCATCGCTGTACCATGAACAGACTGAATTCAGGAATAGGAGATCTTTCACCTAGTAACTGCAGTTACGCAACCCAAAAAGTAGTGGCTTCAGGTGAAGCTTTTGGCAAAGCAAACTGTTGATAGTCTATTACAGACTGCTAGAAAATTAAGCTGCTTACCAGCATAGGGGACGGAGAAATATTTTCCCCCAAATTTCCAGGAAAATACAATTTTTGTAGAAAGTTAAGTTTGGCACACAGAAAACTTTCAGGGTTTAAAACGCTGTCCTTATTTGTCAAGACCTGGTGTGCGGGGGGTGGGAAGTGTCACAGTTCTTCACAGACTCTTGAGATTCTAATACAGAAATTCATTCTTTAAATGGGTGGAAACCTTCTTCTTGTTGTCCAGTTCAGTTTTCTCGCCTCTCATTAAATGTAGCCATTAGATCCACAGCTCTCAATAGAACTGTCTATATAACATACATCTTTAACTTGCTTGTCCCTCCTCCTGGAATTTCATATTCCAGCTCTTAGAGAAGCTGTGAATGTCACCACCAGTCCCTCTGAGCTCTTGGGAGTTTTACTTACACATTTGGTATGACTTTTGTATTCCCTTCCCAGCCACAGATCCTGATTTTGCCTTTATTTCAACATCATCATCTTTACTGATAATCCTAGCGAAGTATTTACTTAGCTTTGGACTACCACAGCTGCATTAAGAGCCTTAGTTCCATTCTCTTTTTTTGCTGTGTGTGTTTCTGAAGAGCAATCTTTAGTGCTATTTATAGTAGCTACATGCTACTAGCTCCTAAGTGCTAATTAGCTAATAGCTAATAATGCCTAATGGCTTATAATATATGACTGGCAGCCTACGATACATTTCTAGTGTTAGCCATACAATTCAGCATGCTGTAATGACTTGGGTGGAGAAAGGGGGCTAGATATACAATTGCATGCATTATAGATACACCAGCCAGATCTACAAGAACAAACTTTGTTCTCAGACGTACGTAACCAGCACCCCAGCCCAAAATTTCTATACAATTTTGATTTTATGAAATCCATCTACAAGCGTGAAGACAGAGAGAAGCCTGTTAATGTAATGTAACCCATGGACTTTTTTTTGGTGAAATGCCAAACGACAGGTTGCACCGTTTGTACAAGCTTCAAGTAAGAGTCACTGAAGCAAACACAACGAACCACCCGGTGGCTTCTGCAAAGGTCTGGGAAAGTTAACGCGAGTCACATAGCCTATTTAAATTCCCAACAGTATTTGCGCAGTAATACAGACTACACCATTACATGAATTACGGGAATCCAAACCACCCATTTGTTAGCAAGGCATACAGCATCTAATTACGCACATGCTTAAATTAAAAACCCCGAAGGGAAGGTCGCAAAGGAGACGGTTCCTTATTCCGTAACCATGACGTCCGCCTGCAAACCAGGGCCTCGCAAGACACGACCCAAGCCACGGCGGGAGGGCGGGGACGCCGCGGGCGCCCGGCCGAGGCAGGCGGCAGGCACCCGCCAGGCCCCAGGGCCCCAGCAGGCCCGCCCCGGCGCCTCTGAGGCCGGCACACCGCGCACCTCCG
>JAVKLA010000005.1:35733289-35767926 GCA_034782735.1 Sagittarius serpentarius
AGTGAGGAGCCCTGCCCCTGAGGAGGAAGGAGCGGCAGAGACAGGGTGTGAGGGACTGACCCCAACCCCCATTCCCCATCCCCCTGGGCAAAGGAGGGAGGGGTGGGGGAAAGGTGGTTTAAGGTTTGGTTTTACTTCTCATTATCTTTGTTTTGATTTGATTGGTAGTAAATTAAATTAATTTTCCCCAAGTTGAGTCTGGTTTGCCTGTGATGGTAATTGGTGTGTGATCTCTCCCTGTCCTTATCTCGACCCACGAGCCTTTTGTTACATTTTCTCTCCCCTGCCCAGCTGAGGAGAGGAGTGATGGAGCGGCTTTGGTGGGCACCTGGCATCTAGCCAGGATCAACCCACCACATAAGTACAGTAAGGGGAAACAAAAAAAAGAAAGGACTATATGAAGCTGGCAAGATTTTTCTCTGATCTCTCTTTTTCTCTGCAAAAAAATACTATTGGTTTTGCTAATCAAAATTGTTTCCTACAGGAAGGAAACATAGCATGAGAAACTGTAGCTTGCTTACGTGGTTTATTGGGTTCTTCAGTTCATTAGCAAGTGTTTATGAGTTCAGAAATTACACATTAACTCCTATTTCTCAGGTTTTTCATTTATGGTATAAAAATATGTGGACATAAGCTTATTGCCAGATAAGCAGAGTATTATTAATTTTGCTGGATAACTAATGAAGATATTTCACCAGTCTTAGCATTTCCATATACAGTTTTAGATTTAAGTGAGACAAATGTGAGATCTACTACAAATACACCAAATAATAACAATTATTTATAATAGCATTCATTCTGTATAACAAGCGGGGAAGAGGCAGATGGTATTGGCATATGATATAACAGACACATTGGATATTGTTGTTTGTCCAGCATATGGTACTGTAGCAGATAAACTGAATAATCACTGGGAACCACTAACGTGATGTTGCTTCGAGAATTGTTGCACTTGTACTGCTTTGAACAATTTGTAGTATTCTGCCCTACAGACTGGACTGTGATTCATGCAGATACTGGATTTCTATCTGAGAGAAATTTACACACTAACAGTTTGTCAGTAGGCAAACATTGGGTAGATGACATTAAAGAAAACATTATTATTTGAGAAAACCAGGTCAAATCTTTGGGGCTATTCCCCTTTTCTGACCTAACATATACTCCTTGAGAATTCTTAGTTTTCTAAGGATGTTCCTGTGAGATTTTGAGGTTTTCTTGCATTTTATTTCTTCCATTCTGAAACAGAGGGATCAAAAATACAACTCAAAACAGAAGAATAAACAGTTCACTTCAGAGCAACTTTGCTGTTCCTTTTTGACATGCAAATAATGTTACCTCTCCTAGAGCAAAGATAATCAACATAGGAAAAGATAAAATATTCTATGCTCAATGAAGCATGTGACTGGGCCATAAATGTTATTTCATATTATACAGTATGAGATACATTCTTAGAATTATAAAGTAGAATAAAAAAGTTTGTCTTGCAAAAGAGAATGCATTTAAAAAAAATTCTTTGTAAATACTTTGGTTAATAACAGAAAGCTCTAGAACTTAACTTTTGGTAGCTGTTTCACTTTGCATACTTTGTTGAATAGAAGGTGCTATTTTCTGTGCTCTGGAGAAAGTCAACTGCTGAGAGAGAAGACGACATTGAAATTCTTCAGCGACGTTTTTTGTTAAACTTCATTAAAGTGGATGAAATGGGATCAATTTCAGAAGAGTGATGTGGCAGTAATGAAGAGAGGCCCAGTGCTATTGAGAGCAGCACACATCTGATGTTTTTATTCTGAGACCTGTTCCAGGGGAACATCCTTACTCCTTAGTTGTTGTTCTCTGTGTAATTATCACCTTCACTACTAAGGACAGACTGCACATCATTTAATCACTCCATCGGCAAAGTCCTTGCCTGTGACATCCAAAAGCAGGCAGGAAGGTGTTACTGAAAGAGAAAATGACACAAGAGGATTTTTTAATATTGTAAAACAGAGAATCAAAGCTTTTGTATTTGCTCTAAGATAACATATGATAAACAAACATAATAGGGAAGGCAACTAGTGTCACTCAACCTTTTTCATGTAAGACTTTTTTGAAATCCAGATTGCATTCAACATTGAGGCTTTTCAATTACTCAGATAAGATTACAAAACTTTAGATTCTATTAAGCCATTAGATAATGTAGTCTGTTTATCTGTCGTTTATGGTCAGCAAGAGACAGTACTATATTGTGGCTAATGACCTGAATCAGGTGACGAAAAATGGGGCTGACTCTGTGTTCATGCTTCAGATCTTGGTTAGTCATAATACCCCTACCAGTCTTTTCTTTGTCTGCTTAATTGTATTTGTCTGGGGTTAGGGAAATTTTATAATACTATTTCCTAGGGTGTCTTGAACCTGAGGCCTTTCAGGAAGTCAGTTCTGTTCTGTATGAGTATACTTACTATTTCAAAATTATTGCCAAGTTGAACAGTTAAACCACAGTATGCAGCCCTGTATTTCTCTAACATGATCCAGCAGTTGGGAATAGAAATATCAATATCAGTAATGGGTGTTGTAGTAAGGCATGTTGTATGGTTATTGTCAGACTTGTACGTACCTCCTGAAACACTTCCTACACAAATATTATTCAAATAGTTCCTTCATGGTAGTGTTAATGAAGATTGCAGCGATATTCTTCAAATCATCAAAATCCCTGATCCTAAAAGTAGCATGCTATGATTTTAATATAGCTGAGTACCATATCTGTCCTTAGTCTCCTAGTCTTGCCTCGCACTCTCCAGAGTAGGATCCACACAGAGTTTCCCTGGATCAATTCTACCATCCTGGATGCAGTGACTTATACCACCAAGGTAGCTAGATGCTCCTTCTTGCTGCAAACCTCACTGCTATGAGTCAACGATCCTTACTCCCATGTTTTCAGCCTGAAGTAATATTTTGTTCTAAGTAACTCACTCTTGTTCAGAGGAATGGAACCAGCTTCCATGCCCACATACATTATTTTAGTGTGTAACAAGATCCATAACTGTGTTTAATCCTGGGCTCCCCAATACAAGGAAGATAGGGATTTACTGAAGTGAGTCCAGCAAAAGACATTAGAAAACATTCTTTTTATTGTGAAGGTGGTCGAACACTGGCACAGGTTGCCCAGAGAGGTTGTGGAGTCTCCATCTGTGGAAATATTCCAGACCTGACTGAACACAGACCTGGGCAACCTGTTCTAGCTGACCCTCCTTGAGCAGGGGGTTGGACTACTGGTCTTCAGAGGTCCCTTCCAACCTCAGCTACTCTGCGAATCTGTGATACCAGACTTCTGTATTGCAGAACACTATACTAAACTGCATACAGGCTGAAGAAATGAACTTTGAATCAATCACTATTCACTGCATTTGAGCCACTGTCATGAAGAGTTCTCCCTCCATGTACCGCATCACTAAAGTGCAGCTGTTTAGTCAATTCAGGCCAAATATAACCATAAAAAGCCTTTCTGTCTTGAGCAGTGTCTTCCTATGCAGTAAGGTAAAAGGTTGTCATATAAATTACCTCAGAGAATAATAAAGTTCAGAATAAATTCAGTGGAAATGGTATAGCTTCTCCAAAATCATGTTGTGTATAAATAAGTAACTTAGAATCCAGAAGAATGGTATTTTCTGTGAATTTTTCTGAAAAAATTATACCATTTACTGAAATTCAATATTAGTGGTTTTTCAGCTTAAACTAAGACTGATAGCAAGTCTTCCACTGGAAAAATTTCCAGTAGTAGAAACTTCACTAGTCTTTCCCAGTTCCCTCCTAAAATCAACAGATTTTGTAATCGGGAGGGGTGGGGTGGGCATGGGGTGTGTGGAATCTAGACTTAAGGTAAATTCTTCTTCTTGAAAAACTCATTTCTTGTATGACCGTCACCACTAATACAAATAAAGATAGTATGTCATGTTCCTATTCTCATCCTAGTAAAATTTTAAAAAGCAACATTATCCCATTCAATCCTGTTTCACAAATTCTGTAAGTTTGTGGAAAGGGGCAAACCCGATAAATTCAAAATATTTCACAGGAAGGATTCAGAGCCACAAGCAGGAAATCAGGCCTATTGGCCTGGCTTGGTTTAGAGTATAATAGGTTTCCAAAAGCTTATGGAAGTGTGAATTTATTGCAGGTAAAATGAGTTTGCTGTCCTCTTTTTTTTCCTCATAATATACGGTGTATTAAGAACAAGCATTTCAAAAGTAACAGGATCATTTTCAGAAAGAACTGAGCATCTGCTCTCTGAAATTAGATCTTTTAATGGTGCAAAACTGATCCAACAAACTTCGTAAAAGCTTTTCCAGGGGCCAGAATTTTACCCTTCGTATGTGGTGCTTTTGAGAACCAATTTACTTTGACTTGGAACTGGTATTCAACTTCTATAAATGAGTTATTGGAAAAATTATTTCCAGAGTCTCAGAAGCATTAAACATGTACATTCTGAAGAGCAGAAAGAGTAATAATGTAATGATTAGTTTATTAGTCCAATGAAAAAGAGGGAAGAAGGGAAGAAACAAATGATATTCATTTTCCTAAGAATCTGTTCACCCCAGAAAAGGAAATTTCAGCCTGGTCTGTGGAGAGTATTACAAAGGATAAATATGTTGTGACACTTTCCAGTTATGGTGCTTTCTCTGTCTTCTGTCTTAAATATATAGCTGCTGTTCTCCTAATGTGACAAAATCCCATTGCTCTATGCTTGGTAATTAAAGTGCAGTAATATTTCAGGTGATATAAACATGAAGAGACGTGTTAGTATTTCAGAGGCTTTTTTTTCCCCCTCATTTTATTCAAAGATGGAAATAAGAATACCTAGTTAGCTTGGAAAGATACCATGATTATGGAACAGTATGACTATTATAGACACATTTAAGTTAAAGGTCACTGCCAAAAGAACAGTCATCTTGAATTCTATCAAACATAGCAGGAAATATGTGTCAGAGTGCCTGGAAAGTCTATTGGGGCTAAATCACATTCAGATGGTTGGATCAGATGGTTGGTTATTTAAGATACATAATGCAAATGCATTAGGGAAGTGGGGTGGCTGATATTTTTGCAGGGGAGTGCATGTAATTCTCCTACTGAATATCATACCAGTAAACAAATAAAATCTGATTTCATTTTTTTTACTACATACATATTTTTCAAATGCATTTCCTTCATTTAAGCCTGCCTGAAATATCTTAATTCATGTTTTATTGGGCCTTCCCTCTCCTTCCTTCTCACTGCTGTTAGGACAGTATCCACTCAGCATTCAATTTATGACTTTAAATCCTGACCCTCCAGGTTTTTTGTTTGCTTGTTTGTTTCTGAATCTTTATGTTCCGGAAAAGTCTCACTGAATTAGGTCAATTTAATTGGGGATAGGACAACATACCTGGAAGGGATCATCAAGTCCTTTCCTTTAACATTGCAGCCAGCTATTTGTACCAGAAAAGGTAACCCATAGCAAATCCAAACCCCATAAGAACGTACCCGTATGTGACTAGGTAGCCACAGCCATAGTATGCAACAGAAAGAGAACAGGATAGATTAAGGCCATGGCCAGTGTTCAGTTTTACTAGCGTGAAAACTGAGATTATCAGAGCAAATAGCCAGGTTACAGAGCATGGCTGAACAGCTTCCCTTAATTCCACCCAAAAGAATGAAGGCCAGGAAGGAATCAGTCACAGTTAAATGAAAACTATAGTCCTGAAAGTGAAATGTTAAAAAGAAAGTCACATGCTCATGAAGAAATTCTGCTTTTGATAGGTGATTTATCAGGACATAACATTGTTTTAGAAAAATATTTTCAACTCTAATTAAAATCTTTTAGAGCCAGAATCAAAACGCAAACACAGGAAACAATCAACAGTCCAGCAGAGGAGAAACAGAATAAAACTTGATGTCACAATGGGAAACTTGATGAGAACAAGAACTTATCACCTCTAAAGGTGATATTCATGCCATGAAGTTCTTTTCAATTCACTTCCCCAAACTCCACCAAGAAAAGTGGTGGTTTATTGAATAAGCATCCAGAAACTTTTAATAATAAATAAATAAATAAAAATATGTAATAATAATAATTATAATTATTTATTTATTTATAAATACTCTAGATGTTATTGGTGTATTACAGATACATAGAATGACAAATTTCTGTCCCAAAGCATTTCTGAACTTCAGTTAACACTTTTCATCACCTCTAAAACAAAATGGACAAGTAGAAAAAGAGGTTTAAGTGTCAGGGCTTTTGAACAACTGCACCAAAGATACTTGCTGTAATGGTCACCTGCTGGTGTTTAGAGTAGTCCTCTAAGAGACATTTCAAATCAAGGCAACTCTTTCAAATTCAAAGTTGTGGAGCATCTATTAAAGTACAAATTTTTGTTTTACATCACCTGCATGAGCAATGTTTTTGCTAATGTTACATATGGACTGCCCAGATGTTCATGAGTATTAGGAGGTTCATAGAATCATTGAATCATTGAATCGTTTAGGTGGGAAAAGACACTTAAGATCATTGAGTCCAACTGTAAACCTAACACTGCCAAGTCCACCAAGTCGTTGCACAAGTGTGTTTAAAATTGCAAAAAAAGAAATTTGATGCAAGTATGTGGTGAAAAAAAGGAAGACTAAAAATTATATTTATTCTTGCACTGTGGTTAAACAAGTGTCAGAGATAAAAGTTTGTCAATGGCACAACAGCAAAAATTCTGTAGGAGAGGAATATGAGACAATTTCTTAAAATTACTGCCAAAACTGATGCTCTAGGTGACTGTCTAAGTCCTCTCGCTTTGTTTTTTCTGTCCTCTTTAGGTCTTGCTGAAAAGGAATGCTGACTCATACCTTGTTATATTAAATGTCCTTTCTTAGTGCATGTGCCCAGAGAAACAACCTGGATTACCTGTATTGTTCCCTCATTATCTGGGGAAATATAAATGAAGACACACTTCTTACAAGAGATTTTTAGGTGTTAGATTATATGAACAAATATGCTGCTCATTTCTCTTGAATCAGGAAGTGCTGATAAGGAGAAAACATTTGCACCAGGAGCACAAACTTTTGTTTTCTTCTACTTTTTCTTCTCTGCATCTTTCTCCAAAAATACTTGAGAGATTTTAACAGTTTTCAGATACCTTTTCCTTCTGAGATTACATTTGCTTACCACATTTTCTGCTTGTCTGAGATATACCGTGAAATACCAGAAATAACTGCAAAAACAAACAGAAGAGAGGGATGATAAGCCCTCAAAGATGAAATAAGTACAAATCTGCAGGAGAGGTCTATCCATAAACTAGCACCCAGAAAGAGAGGACTTGAAGTCAAAGATGGTTGCCAGCACTTTCACTCCTGTTGTGTTTTTGCCTGTGAAATGGTTCTATTGGGTTTCTGCAGCTGAAATGACTGGGAAAACGTGCATCTACAGGAAGAGAGAGAGAGAGAGTGTGTGTGTGTGTGTGTGTGTGTGTGTGTGAGAGAAATGTGTCCTCAGATGTGCTGTCAACATTGCCACGTGTTAAATATGTCCTCGGATGTGCTGTCAACATTGCCACTTGAATCCTTTCAGGAGTATTTTTCTTGGCCTGTATATTTTCAGCATCTGAATATCTGCAACTCTATTATTCCCCCCAGTGAAAAAGCAAGTATCACACAGAGGTTCTCTGTCAATCTGAAGAACAGACCTTCAAAAGACAATTTAGATACACTAGGAAGCTGTCTTGGATGCAGATTAGGAACATCGACTGAAAGAGTCTCATGTGAAAATCTGAGTTCTTCAAGAAGAGTAAATACGTTTTAAATTATAATGGACTTCAAAATTCAAGGCTAGGAGAAACAGTTACCAATTATAACTAGTAAAGTTACAACTAGAAGCTTTAAACATTTGGGGAGCATTTAAAAACCTATTTATTACAAGTAACTTCTCTCTCTGCTGTATTGCTATGAAGTAACGTCCTTTTCCTCTGATTATCCTCCTCTTTAGGCATGAGTTGTCTAGACTTGTGAGAAGGGAGGGGGGACATTAATGGTTTTTATTCAGGCATCCAGCAAGGCGGCACAGAAGAGGAAATGATTATTTTTTAACTGAACGCACTGGTAGCGATGCACCCAAATGCCCCAAATTAGCTTTCTTTTTCAAAGTTTCTAGAGGAGCAGAATGCAGGATCCACAGCATACATATTAACAGCACCAATTATCCATGCAACTGCTGCTCTTCTTGAGCTCTGTATATATCAGGAGATACATTTTCTTTCTTTATGCTTTGTGTTCAGAGCATGAAATCCAATAAAATAAACCAGAGGAGTATCGCTGATATCACGGGGTTTTTTTACTACTTCCCATTGGGTCCATCAAGCTAATTAATTCCTGTGATATAACCATATATATGCTGCAAGTGATTCCTGGAAATACGTGGGAAGAAGAAGGTTTCAGGGGTTTTGTTTTTCTTTATTTATATTTTTCCCAGCTTTTCCCCTTAGTTCTCTTCACAAGAAGCAATAATTCCTGCTCAAACATTTTTTTTTTTCCTCTTGCTTCCTTTCCCCACAGCTGCTGGTTATCTGCGTTGCATTGACAATAATTTTGCAGCAGGTTGCTGAATGGTTTTTCTTCTCTCCGCCAGGAGTGAAAGCACATTTTATTTCTTCACCTTTTTACATGTCCATAGAGACAGTAAGTAATGGAGAATTTTAAAAAGATATCAATAATTAAGGAAATGCATGCCCAAGGATGTTTTGTGTTGGAGGGGTTTAGTTGTCTTCTTGGAAGGATTTTAAGTTAGGGATTAAATAGCACAATGCCGGATTGTATTTGCACTCATCTTCAATGGTCATAGCCAGCATGATATCAGACAATTTGATATGCAGTGTGTTTCGAACATAAGGGGATTTTTTAAAGGTTCACCCAGACTGCAGGAACCTATGTAGAATAAGGATTTGTTCCCCTTTTGAGCTCAAATTTGGGACAGCCATGAAGAAAAAGTCTTTGACCACTGGTCTGCCAGGCCTTCACTGACCATAACAATAAAGAAAACACAGCTGATGTACCATCAGTTTTGTTATCAGTAATTCCTGGGAAACAAAGGCTGTAGAAATTATTTGATTTTTTTTTTTAATCAAATAAATTGTTGGAGTTTCTCAGTTTGGGTCCATGACCAGCTTTTAAATCTTTGAAGTGATTATGTGAAATATACATTTCAGAAAGCAAACATTACATGTTCATCTTCTTAATCTCAAAAGCTATATCTTTCTGTATTTATTGCCCAAATATAACCAATTACCAATTCCTAATGAAAACATTTATTTATTTAACTGCACTATACAACAGTGGATGTGTATTGAAATTGTCAAGCATGTATATTAATAGATATCAAATTACTATAAATTAAAAAGCCATGTTAATTTTAGAGCAATCAAATCCTTATTTAAGACATATAATTTAATGTGTCATAAAAAATTGTTTGCTAGGAAAATCCTATTGAGACTTACTATCATATTCTCATTATTATCCTGAGGCAGTGGGAGTTGGTTAAAATTTCATTATAGGAATACTAAATATCAAAGAATTTTTACATGATGCTCCACAATGTGATACATACTCTAGTCTAATCAGTTACATATTTGCTTTTTAAAATCAATCATTGTATCAAGCAGCTGAAGAAATTTGGGCAACTCATTTTAAGCTGATGTTCCAGCATATGCAAAGAATCTCTTCCTTATTTCCATTTTAATTGGAGGAAAATAAAAGCTATAGTTCTTCAGGAAATTTTCATGCACCATTACTTAGTTTCAGTTTGAAACAAATGGGCACTTTTGATGCATTTGAACACTTGCAATGGAGAGATATTGCTTTGGTTTCTAACTGCCCCTCATTTTTGTAAACACTTCAGTAACGTTCACAATTTAATATTCCTATTATCATCGTTACCCACAGTGAAATTATGTTATATTAAATATATTTGGCCCTTATATTAAGGATGCAGCTTGATGGACCTAATTACTTACGCACTTTTGTTCCCTCAGCTTTGTTTACAAAGTCTTCTAGGATAGAGCGATGTTTTTCTTGATGAGTGTTTCTAAGCAGTTCTTTCAAAAAAGGCACTTTCTTTTTCAACTAGCTCACTTAAGTGCAAATAAAAATCTCTCTCTGAGAAATGGGTTTCAATTATAAGAATATGACTGTGATTATAACTAAGTAAAAAATAATTGCAACCATTAATTTATCTAGAATCTCTCTCATCTGCTCATAGCAGGTAATAGTTGGCTCAAGTTTCTCTGCTTGAAAATTTTAATGGTAGTAATACCTCCAAACTGATAATGTATTCGCTGTAGCAGCAAACATGTACTTCTACTGTCTGGCTCTAAAAATTTGCATAATGTCTCTCAGCTAAGTTTGGTCAGGCAGTTGCAATAGGAGGAATGACAGTGGTTCAACTCTCATTCTTATAGTTAGGAGTAAGTTAGAAACACGGAGACTTGTACCTTCTGATCCCTCAGAGTCATGGGGCAGGAGAAAGTGTGCAGATGTCTCTGACAAGGTTACTGTGGGAGAGGATCCAGATCCTCTTGGGCTGAAGAGGACTTAAAAGCTTAGTCTCACTCCTAGGTTGTAAAATAAAGTTGCATTCCATTACCACTGCTTCATTGGTTCAAATCTGACAACTTTTCAGTTTTCTCAGATGAAAGGTTTATACATAATTTATGAATGGATTCCAGAACCTAGACTCTGCCACTTTTACATAGCAAAGCCACTTTTATTGCTCAGAGTCACAGCTTTATACTCTGGAGAAAAGTAGTATTTCAGAAGCATATTTGCATTTGAAATTTTGGAATAATTCCTGTCTAAATTTTCAGGCTGTTTGTCTTGTGTTGTTGCTTTCTCTCCTCACAAATACCCCATGAAACCCATGCCCTTAACTCCCAACACTAGGTTCTGCCATAGAGAGGAAATGCCTAAGATGGAAGGGTGCAAAGCCTGGACTTTTAAAGCTTCCCTTCTTCCTGGCCCAGGCAAAAAGTGAGAAAAAAAATCTTCAACGTTGACGTTTTTACATTCATGTTCATATATATGTGTATATCTATGCATATATATATATACACACACAACTACAAAAGCATACCTCAGAACTCACACTTTCACTTTCGTAGATTCACTATGTTTGCATTTTAATTAGCATTTCGAAGTTCCCAGTATTGTACTTCTTTCTTGCATGCTTCTTTCCCTTTGAGAAGTGTAGTGACTCTGTTGATGGCATTTAAGATAGATGAAACCTCTCTGAAAGATGTTCATACTACCTGGCTTTGTGAGGGTCTGATTACTTTGCTATTGGACATCAATACATTTCTTTCAACTTTGCTGACTTCTCATTAATCGTGAGTAAATTCATGCCAGGTCCTTGCAAGAATTGTAATTGATGCCCAGTGGCATCCAACCAGGCTCTTAAATTGTTCATCAATAAAGTAACATGTAAATTCTGTCCTTGAGGAACAATGAACCTACTTTATTTGGACCCCAACAGAGAATCCCAACATCCATTTTTGAAATCTCTAGTTACTAGGTTACTAGAAACTACACCTAATGCTGAGGAAGAAAGCATAGGAAAAAAGAGCAGATGGAAAGCTGAATAATGAGAGCCAAATATGAGCACAATACTACGCTGTAACATAGCTATAACACATGATTTTCTGATCTGTATTAACTTCAAGGAGCAAATCTCTTTAACTTTGTCTTTAGGAGAGGGTAGTGGTGAAAATGGAAGCGAAGGGAAGAGAAGGGAAGGGAAAAGAAGGGAACGGATTCTGCTACGTTTACTGTTGCATTGCTGTCCACATTACTCTTTTACATTTACTTATCTACTACTCATATCACATATATATATGCCCTATTTAATTCTTGATTGTAGCTTAGAAGATTAAACTCTGGAATTCTGATAGTAGACTGTTTTTCAGATTTTCTGTTTTAGCAAAATGTATATCTTTTAGGACTGTATGGAGATATTCATACTAACAATTCCAACTATAATTTGTAAGACACAATTGTCAATAATGTACAATAAACTCGATTTAAACAAGAATGAATGCATTATATTTTGAGAAATCATGATGTAAATGTAATTTATTCTCTGCATACTTTTTTGTAAAAAAGGGAAAATATGTGCTGTAACACAGAATACTGTATTTTAGGAGCAAGGTAACTGCTACTAAAGCAAAGCAGACATAAACTTACATCATTTGGGTATTTTGGAAACTAACCTGTTGCTGAAGGATTTAATTCCTGTCTAAGAAAATAGTGATTACAGTGACTTACATAACCATGAATATTAATAGTTTAACTTTAATACTTTTGCTATATTGAAATTTATGAGGGTTTGTTTGTTTTGGTTTTGGGTTTTTTTAATCACTACAGAATTTACAAAGCACTGTTTATAAACTGCAGTTCTAGTGAGCTGGACAACCACGATTTTAAAGACTTTACATTAGCATCTCTTTTGTACTCATTTTTTCTGCTGAGACAGCCAAGAGCTATCCTGCATAAAGTATCTCACATTTCACACCAAAAGTGTACATGGGATTCCTTTTCAAAGTACTGTGCTTTACCTGTCTTGGACAAAATGTCCAGACACTGTGACCAGAAACATTTTTCTTTTCATTTTCTTATTGTTAAGTCCTCAGGAGGGAGAAATACCAGTTTGAGGGTTAGTGTCACAAATAGTAATGCTCTTAGTCCTTACATGAACAAACAATTTAACGGAAAAATGTTAAACCAAATGCTGACTCTTTGGATTTGATGGGTAAGACTTCTCCTGATTTCAGTTCAGTGAGAAGCAATGCAGTGGCACAAGTCATCCTTCTGGACACACGTGCGCACCTGTGCATGTACGTGAGCGCGTATGTATAATGACAGTATAGTACTACCTATTTCTGATGAACTCCAGTTCGCAGTTCAGTCAATGAAATGCTTAATGTAATTTGATGGAGCTTTCCCATGGTAGGTAAGGGAGGACATTAAATGAAGCTGTGTTTCCAGGGTCTAAATTTAGCAAATATGTTAACGTTTCCATGAATCTCCCTGTAATATTCAACAGCAACATTTAGAGCTGATTAAATTAGATCTTTGTGTATATCCCATTTAGTTTATGTATAATCAGATAAAACCAGTATATTTTACAGGGGAATGTATGAATACAAAGAAAGAAAAAGAACCAGCCTTCAAAAGAAAATACCCCTAAAACCACTTCAGAAAAAAAACCCAACAAACCACAAACCAAACCACAAAACAATGGAAGACCTTCTAAGTGGCACATTACTAAATGAAATGCAATGGCTTACAACTGCTGTTGCTGGTTGTTGCTGATTTTTTCTTGTGGGTTATAGTAGTGTTCTCTGGCTTAACTTTACCTAAGTGTAATACTGATACAAATGAAAGGAAGAAGAACCTTTGATACTTACCTTAAACTACAATTTATATTTTGCTTCTGTCAAAACCACAGTCTTGGACTCTGAACAAATTGAGTTTCCCTATTCACAGGAAATTATTAGGCTTCTTAGAAATCTGTGGAGTTAAATAATTCACATATCATCTAACAGGACTGAAAATTCTCCCCCTTGTAAATGGCAAACATTTGTACAGTTATTGCTGTTTATATCTTCATGCTCTTTTCAAGAAAAGACAATGCAGAACAAGCCAGGGAAACAGTGCAAGTGGGGAAGCGATTGGCAAGGCAGCAGCCTTGCTGGAAAGGTCCTGGGGATACAGTGAATGCAGGTTGAATTCGCATTCAGCAACGCGCTTCCATGGCAGACAACAAAACCTCACGCTGAGCTACAATAGAAGCAGCATGACTGGCAGATCCAATGAAGTTATCATCTCCCTCTGCTCAGAGCTAGCAAAGCTGCACGTGGAATATTGAGTGCAGTTCTGCATCCCCCAGAGGTCTGTGGAGAAAGTGGAGGGAAGGCAGCCGTGCTGGTTGGGGCACGTCATCTACGAGGAGCGGTTGAGGTAGGTGGGTTTGATTAGTTTGACAATGCTGTGCCTGAGACATGATTCAGTAGCAACCCACGGTTACCTGAAGGTTATTTCAGAACTGAGGCAGCCAGCCTCTTCTCAGTTGTGCTAGACAATACAACAAGGGGCAAGAGCCACATTGCATCTTGGGAAGTTTAGGTTGGACAGTTAGACGGTATTCTTCACTAGGAAGTTAGTGCAGGCTGTAACTGGAAGAGGTTTCTTGGAAAGGCCGTAGATCTCCATTCTCGGAGGCTTTAATGTTTAGCTAGACAAAGCCATAGGTGACTGCTCTAGAACTGGAGACAGTCCTGCACTCATCGGGAGTGTGGACCAAGTAGTCTCCAGAGGTGCTTTCAAATCAACAAACAACGTTACTGTGATCTTACTATACAGGGAAGACCCTCAGTGTCCCAGGAATCTCTAAGTCTGGTTCAGCCTTACTGATTTTTTTGGATCCCTTTACCACAGTCACAGAAAGCTTCCTCAACTCAGAGCCCCTAAAGGAATCTCCTCCAGAAGAGACCTTGTTCCACCTAATAAATTCCACTGGCAAAGGCATTGTTTCCGTATACATGTAGCTACTACACTATTTAATATCTTCACTTTTTTGCTGACTAATTTCAAGGGTCCGGCTCTTTTAGTTATTCAGTCTCCTGGCAGACTGCCTGTTGCTGGTGACACAAACAAGTAAGAGGTAACAATGCCTCTGAATCAAGCGTTAATGCTTTTATTGAGAACTAATTCTAAAGATAACGTCCTTCATCTCATAGATCACATAGTTCCTGGCCTCTTCCGTGTTCGCTGTACAAACCTGCCAGACTGTTGAAGTGAGCTTCCCACAACTTTTTACTTCAGTAAAAGTTTTGTATATTAAATTCTGGCATAAAGATCAGTATCACAATGTGCCAGATAAGAATTATTCAATGGCCCAGAATTACGTGTCCCACTCTTCTGGCTCCTTATCCCCATAAAAAAAACTGAAAAGATTTTTTGGCATGTATATGACACCAACAAGATTAAATGAGATTAATGACTTTATTTCCACAAACTCAGGATAGCCTGCCAAGAAAAAAAAATATTTCTCATCCATATGTGGTGGCATTATCGTGTTGCTCAATTTTGGCTCATGATCAATAGAATAATTTTCAGACATAACTGGACTAATGCTTCCACTTACTCCAGATGCTTTTCTACTTAGATTATTCCTGAAAATACCACTAATGGGCTTTTACAAAGATTTATGCTGCCATATAATCCTTTCTATGGAGAACATTACTGCCAGTGCAAAAAAGCAGTTCACCTCTAGCTAAGGCTGGAAAATTACAAAGAACTTCATATAATCTTACATTTGGAAAATGCTCTAAGTGTACCACATTTAAAGATACGTTGGTCTCTTCTGTATAACTCAACAGAAATATCTGCTGAATTCTTACAGACAATGTAAATGCTGTCTTTTACTTTTACCAGATAGTACCCTAACACAGAAATTATCTGTCAGAAATTCTGCAGTTGCTGGTGGAACAAAGTAATATTCATTTGGAATAAGAATACCAAGACTTGATATTGAGAAAGCTTTGCATTTCAATTAGGAACTCAACATTTAAAAAGTATTCCATAATAAGGAATACCACAGTATTCCTCAACAGTTTGGGGCTGGGAGTCAGCCCTGGGATGAGTAACAGTTGCAGTGGAGTGCCCCTGTCATCTGAAGAGCACCAAGACAGTGAAAACCATGTATTATTCTCACTCAACTAGCATAGAAAGTCATAAATTTACATGTTTATACAATTCAAAGAACACATAAGCTACATACTGAGACCTGGATCTTCCCCTCCCTCCCCCCCACCCCCAGCAAATGAGAGTATTTCTTTCACAATGGATTAATGATTCGGGTTAAGTGCCAGTACAGGCATTGCCTCTTTGACAGCTTCTTTGGTGTTCCAGAAAAGAGGAAGTTTCATCTGCTAATCTGAAAGGATATTAGCATTTCTAAAGTTTATGGAACAGTCAAAAATTCTAGATTAAAGGTATTAAAACAGGTCTCCTGTTTAGGTTGTGGAGAACAGAAAACTCTAGCAGAACTGTCTGAATCTGAAAAGCACCACAGGGAGACTTTCAAATGTAAGGTTGCGTAGATCATCACACCACAGTCCCCTTTGCCTGTAACAATAACTACGATCTCAGATCCAGCTGTACAGCCATCGTCACAGCTGTTAGCCGAAACAGGAAAGAACCGTCTTGAACTGATAGGCAGCAGGTGTGATTTATATTTTGCTTTTGGTAAATACTTTTTCTTTCTTTTTTTTTTTTTTTTAGTGCTAACATTGAACTGCAGTGAAGAGAGAGATCAGAATAACCACCGGAATACAATGTGTCCTGTTCCCAAGACCTCGACAAGTGACGAACCCAGATATTGAACCATTCTCACGCATTCATCAGCAGACAAGAGTTTTAAGGTACTCAGTATGCAGCAGGTTTTATAGTGAGCTGCATGGTGCATTTGATTTGTTTTAGGGATGATAACATGAGATAATAGTATGGAAAAAACCACACTCCGGCAGCAAATGTCAACTAGTTTATCCCTGACGCACAGCTGAGCCTTGGAGAAAAGTTCTTGATTTTCCAGGGGTCCCTCACAGTTTGACACAGTGACCAGCCTGACCTTTTGGAACTGTGTGGTTTCACACAAAGTGAGCAGCAGAAACTTGTGGTAAGCTTGGAATTTTTTTTTTTTTTTTTTTAAATTGCCTCTTCTCTTTACAACTTCATTCCTGGCATTAAACTTTTTGCTGTTTTTCCATTAGGAAAATAACTGTGGATGCAGGAATCCTTTTTCTTTTTATTAGTCCAAAACCCACTTCCCTCCTTTACCCCAGAAAACATCACAAGATGCAGCTAGTTATATTCAATAGATAGGTAGCTCAACTAGAGTATTTAATATTCTGAATGCACTGGTCAGGAGTAATAAAGCTGGAATAAATTTAAATATTTTGCTTTTTTGTTAATACACCATCTATTCCTAATACAGTAACAACACATGGGAAGATTATACCTGACTGCCTGAGACGGACTTCTGTAGTGTATTCTTACACTTCTTTGGCCACAGGCTTTAGTGGGGAATTGGGTGTGAAAAAATGATCACCTATGCAAGTATTATTGCATGTTTTTGAGGGGAACATATCTATATTGAAATATTTATCAGCTAAACCAGTGAAAATTTAACTAAAATATATTCTTGTTTAGCAGTTTTCTACTGCTTTTATCAAAATAAAATGAAATACAATACAATAAATAGCAGAAGTGTTCTTATTTGCTAAATATTTTTGCTCTTATGTATAATTCCAGAGATGGACAGTTTGAAGTAGAAGTTGTTATGCTTTCTTTTCAAAGGCAGTTGAGCCCTTGATATGTGAATAAATCAAAATACACAATTGAGAGATTTCATTGCACAATTGCACTGTACCTGGAGGGAGAGATCTTGATATGAAATAATACTAGACAGAAGAATTTTTTTACCATGGAAATCCATATCAGTAATGTTTCTCATAGTTCTACAGATCAATAACATCTTGGAAGCAGAAGTATTGCAATAGTAAACTGCTGAGAAGCTAATTTTATCACATGGCAATCAAAATTTTCCAGAACAATTATAGACATCTAGAACCTTACATCCTTATTCAAGTTTACATATTGGGCGCCAAAGATTTATGTAATGTTTAATTCAGGTTTTTGCAAAAAATGATTGTACTGCATTTAGTATACTCAGTATTTATATTTATCATATTTATATAAATATGAGATAATACATTATACAACATAATGTACTCATCAGAATTATATAAATATAATACATTATACATTATAATATATTTTTATGGTATCACATTGTAGTATCATACATTATGCTATACTGAACACTATTTTTAAATGTGCATTATAAATAATATCTATATATTTACTATATATATGTCTAGGAAAATATACATATATTTATATGTACATGTATGCATGTACGTAAATTTTTGCATCTTGCCAAGAATCTTAATTAGTGGTTTTAGGAGTCTTAGAAATAGGGACTCTTACTACTTTTCAAGATGGTCCATTAGTGGAAAGCAGAACATTATGTATTCGACACACAATGAAAGAATGTCAAAGGAAGTGAGATGAAGCACTGCAGAAGTATTAATTGTAGTCATTATACTCGTTAAATATTTTGTTCCAAAATCAGGAACCTACAATGCAGGAAAAGATGAAATGATACATAAGGTGATGGAAATAAACCACTTAAGTTACTTTCTACCCAAGTAGCCTCAAAGAATTAATAATGAAAAATATAAAAATTACATCCAATAGGAACCCTTAACATTTAAAATTGTTTAGGCTTCATTTTTCCATCTTCTGTTCTTATCAGCATGAATAGGTAACACAGTCTTTGCTGAAATAGGTGCCTGACTTGATTATTTTAAGAAGTAAAAAACATAAAAGAGAATAATAAATTGCAGGATTCCATTCCATGGGGGGTGGGGGGGGTGGGGGTGGGGGGGTAGGGAAGATTAAAAAAAAAATTCAGGACTTAAGAAGGAATTGTCTATGCAGATAAGTTTCTATATGTGATCAGTCCCTGAAGAAGCCCGAGTGCAGTTCAGAAGGCTGTTTCTTTTCAGCAGGGATTTTAAGACACGCTTAATATTACTATTGGTAATGAACATGACATGACTTTCAAAATCAAGTAACATATCAAAACTCAACACGGATACCTATAAAAAGCAACACTCAGGACAAAACTGAATACTGCTAATGGATTTTATTTATTTATTTATTTACTTTGGTGACCAATCTTTAAACACAGCACCCCATTATATTCTGGTTATATGTTTCAAATTTACTGGTTTTTTTTTCAAATTCCATCCTACATCTGTTGTGCAGATATGGAATTCCATTTGACATATATATGTAGATGGAGCCTCCTAAAAGTTGTATCATAAAATTCTGTACTGAAAAGATGACATCAGAACTAATGGTCATAATCAATTTTTATGTCACTAACATAGAAAATATCAAAAGGTTAGAATACAAGGGGTCAGTTAAGCTATAAAGTATTTAGCCCATGCTTACCTCTGTCACTGACATGGAAGAACTGAATTGTGCTGTTGTTTCTATCATACTTCATACGAAAGAATAAAGTGTATAGGTATCCATTACTAGATTTCAGCTTTATTTTAAATGTTGCAATGTATTGATCAGGTAGGCCAATGCAGTAGTATTTTGTACTGTATTAATGCATTAATATTTTAAACCTGTCACATTCATTATTAACTGAAATATTAAATTACCAAGAATCAATATGACAATCAAGTTTATACACTGTGCTTAGATTATTAAGGAATAATAAAATATTTAGAGAGATCCTTCGTTGTGTTCACTTTGTAAAGTGGTTGTTAGGCAATTACACCATCAACTGCCATCCTACATTTTATGTATAACATAAAGGTAAGTTTGAAAAGAACATTATTAAGCTTGCAAGTTAATACCAGAAGCTTTGGAAGTGCAGGATTAAGGCTGACAGAATTAAGATTGGTTTTAATTCTCATATTACAATATTCCTTGTTATACAATTAAATGGTGCTTTTTTCCTATAGGTCTTGTAGCTGATTCAATGAACTAACTAGGACAGTGTTCAGATAATGAACAGCTAGTCAAGATATTCTTTTTCTCTTGTTCAGTGTAGGACTCTGTGTCTTATTTATTGCATTCCATACAAATCCTTTCTTCAAGACAAAACTATTAATTTTCTTGTAGCCGTAGGGTTTTCAACACTGTACTGTCTGAATTCTCCACAGATAGTTATAAACTTATTTCAGCCATATAGTTGTGAGGTAAAGTTACCTGGGAGGTTTTTTCAGTATAAGAATATCCAGTTCCACCTCCTCACATCCAAGACCACGTTGTTGGCTCCTCTCTGCCAAGACATATTTGGTTAACATTAAGCTTGATGGCAACAGTGGGTGTAAAAGCAATTCCACTGTCTGATTGAGACAGATACCTTACCTAGGTGTGCCTTTGCAACTGCCCATGAAACCACTGGTAACATGACCTTTGCAGCATTTAGTAGGATCTTTAAATTCCACATCAACGGTCCTGTGCTTTGGGATAATTTCCCTCAATGTGAATACATTTACTCCACCATCTCTCCACCAGATGTTCTGTAAATCTTTCAGTTTGGCAGTAAATTAAGGTTACATTTTGCATATTCTGTCTTATAAGAGTAAACTTGGTTGGCAACTGCATCATTCTATGAATGAAAAATTAGAGAAGCTGAAAATCGCCGGAACTGAAAGATGTGCCCAGCTGGTTTCTAATCCGAGGTGCTGCAGACACCCCACCTCTCTGCCTGCCCGTACTGTTGTATTGCTGCGCAGCGCGTACAATGAAGACAGGCTCAGCTGGGGTGGCATCAAACAACCTGTTTGATTTAGAACTTTAACAGGTAGACATAGAATGCTATGGAATGGGTTAGATACTAATTTAAATATAGGGAATAAAGGCAAGGTAAACTAGGTTGTTAAAAGACAGTGTAATGCTCTGGCCCTTTCTGATCTGGTTGGTATTTTGAGGTCTGTAGGAAGAAACTGGTTTTGCCTCATCAGGCTGTCAGGTATAACATAACTGAAATGTAATACACTAGATGAGGACATCTGCCAGCCTCACACAAGCACGAGGTCATTACAAGTGATATGGTAACTATTTCTTCTCTGTTTCAGAAGACAAGCCTCTGGCATTCTTCTGACAAAAATAATTTATTTGTCTCGTATCTAGCATTTCCAGAATCTTTCAGGTTTATAGATTGTAATCAGGATGTAGTTATAGTAAATTTTCTGGTTTAAAATGTTGGTCTAGTTTGG
Organism: Sagittarius serpentarius; assembly: GCA_034782735.1. Lineage (NCBI taxonomy): Eukaryota > Metazoa > Chordata > Aves > Accipitriformes > Sagittariidae > Sagittarius > Sagittarius serpentarius. Next base: position 35,754,199 of record JAVKLA010000005.1, read on the forward strand.
CTGTAGAAATTACTTACAAACAAATTTGTCCCATTAAAACTGTAAAACCAAGGTTTTCTGATTTTTCAGGGGAAAATAAAAAAGCCAACCAAAACCTCTTTATTTGTCTTTTTAAATATACTTTTTATCCAAATCAAGTAGGAGCAGTTGCAAAATTTCTGGCTAACTTGGCCAAGTCAGTGTATGCTTTTAGGGCCGTTTTTAGAGTAGTGTACATGTTTAGAATAGTGTACTTTCTCTAAAGAATAGTAAAAAAACCCAACCAACCCAAAAAACAGGTTGATGTTGCCATTTTGGAAAAACAAAAAGTTCCAGTTGAATTATAATGAGTTTGTGATGCATAGAGAGAAAGATGACAAATTTTATTAATTTTTTAGTAGATGGTGCATGCTTTTGGATTCCCGAATAGAAAAGTAAATGAGAATTTGTTTAAATTCTATTATATTCTATTATTCTATTCTAAATCTATATTATGCTACAGCAAGTTTACTTTAAATCTATATTATGCTACAGTAAGTTTTCCAGATTGTGATTTCTGGTATGGAGAACAAGATATTGAAATAAAAAAAAAAGATGAAGTGCGTGATCTGACATTGCCACTACACAAAAGACCATACTAGAGCCAGCAGCAGTGTACCACAGATGTGAAAGACAAGGCAGACATGCTTTTCACCCTTTTGAAAGATTAACACAAGATTTCATTTGGATGACAAGGACTTTGTATTTGGGTGTCTGTTTGCGTTTAGATAGCATAGATTTAAATGCCCTTAAATTAGTAGTTAGTGCTTAAGCTCTTATGGAAAACATACACTGTGTAAAGTTACATTGTTGAAGTATTTTATTTAAATCAAAATACACAGAAATTATATGTGAATAAGGATACAGCAAGACACATTGAAGTCCAGTGTACTAGTATTCAGTGTTCAGCCATGTTAGATGTTTGTTGAAGACTCCTTGTTCTGGAGACAAGGCATTACTTCCTCAGAAGTGCTAAAGAAATAACACCAAAAAGTGTTACACAAGTACCTCCTTTGTACTTATTAATAGATATGCAGCTTCACGGCCAGGAGACAATGTGTTTGGCCCAAAATCTGACTTGCATGTCAGAAAAGTTTGGGGGGATATTACTGTTTTGAGTTGCTCCCTGCTGCCTGTTCTCCTCACCGCCTGCGTAACGTGCACAGGAGTTTGCTCCTTGGATCTCTCTGGAGTCCCTGAAAGTCTCACTGAGATGAAGCCCTCTGAGCAGTCCAGTGCCCACCTCACCCAGCAATACAGCTGGGGCTGTGTGTCACCTGCTCCAGCTCCCAAAATCTCCAGCATGGCAGAAGGCTCATACTGAGCCGCCCCGCCTTCAGCACACACTCTAAGCATCCTGATCCACCTAGATGTCTAATGAGATGTGACAAGGCAATGTCACGGTGAGGGGCTGAGACGCATTTGTGCTGTAGTCACATGAGAGGTGCTGAGCAGAAAGTATTGCCTGTGCAGCATATAGGCAAGTACGTTGGAAGTTAAGCCTGTGTGCTCGTAGTGTGGTGAAGTTTGGACTTGACGTGGCTGATCTGCTTTAAGGGAGGCTAACCTCCTTCAGCCTCCTGCAGAGCCGGCAGAAGCCATCCTGCACCCATGACAGAGGGTACAAGGACCCTGGAGTACCCTAAGAGTAAATTGCAAAGACAGTATAAACGCCATACTTTCTCTTGATACTTTCTGCCCTGATTATAGAGAGAGCCCAAAAACAGAAATAATGAACCAAATAAGTGCTCCAGTTATGTATAGAAAGATAAACAGAATGAATCTGAGTCTCTTTTTTTTTTCCTTCTAAATAAAGTTTTATTTAAAAGAATATGGTTTTGTATTTTTGGTTTGGTTTGGTTTTCCTTTTGACTGATTCACATTTTCTGGTGGGTTGTAGGATGTTAAAGCAATTTTCAAATTGTTATGCATCCTACAAACATATTTGAACTTTCCTTAGATAAATTCTCAGCTGTGAAACTGTCTGCATAACAGCCAGTTTATGAAGTAAATATTTTCTGGAGGTCTCTTTGCTCATAACTCTTAATCTATGCTTCTACTGCATGATTCCTACTGTGCTCAGAGAATAGCTCTTTAGGAAATCTTTGTAAGGAAGCAAAAACTCCATTACCAGTTTCTCCTAACCAGAGCAACCTCAAGTTTCCTTTGCTAACCGCTCAGGTCCAAGGGCACATCTATCTCCTAACTAAAAACTCTTTTTTTTTTCCTTTTCTTCCTCTCTCTCCGTCTCTCTGAAACTTCTCAGAAAGTGCATGTGACAGTTCTGGCAGTGTGAGGTGTCTGATGAATTGCAAAGGCAAGTGACAGGTTGGAAAGTTGTGAACTTGCTCCCTGGTGAAATTAAAAAGCCAAGCCTGAGCTCTGTGAATTCTTGTATTTTCCAGTTTTAGAAAGGTAGCAACCCTTACCTTGAGCTCCTTTGTTTTCCTCTGCTAGTGTTTCATGCTGTTGTCACTTGAAAGGACACTTCAAAGTAGTTCAGGGCTTAAAATTTAACCTATGTTTAAAACTGTTGCAATCCTGCAGGGAATGGTCACTACATTAAGTGACCAGAAAAAAAACCTCTAGCAATACAACACAAAAGACATTCTGTGAAGAAGTAGATGCTGTTTGTGTGTGATTTCTAAGACTGTGTGAACTTCTTCAAAGTCTAGGTGATAAAGTTTAATGCTGAACATATTTTTCCCCCTTCCCACTCACCCAAGCTGAATGTAACCTTACCGACTCTGACTCAGATCATCAAACTCCAGGTGGATGTAAAGATCTGGTTCATGCAAAAAAGCCCCAAATCTGCTGTCTCTATGGCATTTCTGTCTGTGGAGTCCTCCATAATGAGCTGAAATACTTGAAAGGGCAGAGAGATGACAGGACAGACATTATTCCCCACCTGGACCTATGGAAAGGTGGGAGACAGCTTAGGTCAACCCTATTTCTTTTTGCAGAGCTGAGGAATAGTTGATGTTAAAGAATTAAATAATCTGTAAGATTAGGACGTATCCTCGTGGTAAAGCGTGCATTAGTAGAGCAGTTTCGACACCTAGCTTGGGAGCCATAACATAGATAACATAAATAACACTTGCTCCTCCCCAAAACATCTTGATCCTTCCCTTTCCATACACAAATGTAAATGCAATGTTTTGGAGTGGCTGCATGTCATCTAGCTATATATACAAGTATGCATCTAAATTGGAGCTAGTCACTTAGTCACTTCTTGCATAGACACTACAGAGGAATAGGAACTCCCTCCAAAAGAACTCACCTGTGAGACAGCCAACAGCCCATGTCTATGCCACCTAACACAATTCTGTTGTAAAGACAAGTGTATGAATCATGACTCCACATCAGTACCATTTTGTCTATTTACAAAACCATTTTTTTTTCATGTTATTATCGAAGGGAATGTTTTTCACTTTGTTTCCCTCAATTTCCCTGTTCCTCACTAGCAGGCTTCAATGGAGAAGTCAAATTCCCACAACAGTGAAACCTGGCAGCAACGACACTGATGGCATGTACTGGAGCTTGTCTGTTTTGTGAACTGTCCAGAGGTGAATAAATTAGACACCATTAAAAGTGCCTCATTCACCAGTATTTCACCACTGAATAACTCTGTCTATTGTAAGAGAAAACACCGTTCTGAAACAGGAGTGACACAGGAGAGAATTGGTTCAATGGCTGTTTTTTAAGGAAACTAATGGAATTATGACAGCAATAATGTCTGTTAATGTTATTCATTGCCTTTTACTTAAAATTAAGGGACATATCAAAAGCTGGGACACAAACCAATTTCTTTTATGGCTTAGATTGTGCCTTTCAAAATATATTATCCTGGCAACATAGCCATTGATTTTGCTGTTATTTTGTATACCAAACTATATTTGGTTTTCCTGCACTACGGAACAGCATTGTTCTTTCTGCATTGACATCTGAGAGTCTGTATAGTCTGCATTCGTTGAATATAAAAAGTGAAAGCCAGACGCTGCACAAAAAGTCCTGACGGTGGGAGATTTTTTATTATTTTAATTAAGTCTTGAAATTGCACTGAGTATCCAAATAATGATAAGAACTTACTTTCATTTCATTTAAATTTCTTCAGAGATTTTAAGATTTGACCTTCAAGTCCACTAGAAGCCCAACAAATTATTTACTCTGCAGTTCTATTTGAAATGAATTATTCCACTTCATCTCACAAGTAACATAGGGAAGAACAGATGGACCAGCTTTGGAGTGACTGAGGTGTTAGTGGACTGAAAGGTAATTAAGGAAATACACTGGTTAAACAAGCCTGTGAAAGTCAGAAAGCATTCCATCATAAAGTAAAACGTCAAACTATTTTCTATCTATTGTCTATTGTCTATGATAAATATGTGATATCTATTAAATGTCTAATATTCCCAGAAGGGAAATTATAATATTCTTTTTCTTTCCTTCTCTTTTGATTTTATGCAGCAATCATTGAAAGACTGAATAATGAATTTACCTCCGGTCTAAGTTCCATGTAGCACAGTGCATATGACCAAAATATCAGAAGTCCCTAGTTTTTCTTCAAAGCACTATTTGTTCCTGCATGTCTACTACCATCTGTAGATGACTAGTGACTGAAGGTCCAGGTATCTGTCCTGCAGCACTAATTATGATCATTAGAGGTGCTTGTGCCAGACTTAAATGTTGATTTCAGTTTTAAAGCTGTTTCTTCTGCTGCATGGTTAATGTCACAGCTCTTCTGACGTTAATGCAAATTCTGCTGGCATCAAAAGTTCACTCCAGTGCACTTGGAATGGGCCGCACTAAAACTCCCCAAAAGTGAAGATTTTAATTGAAACTGGCCAATTAGCCTTGGTGTGTAATCACTGGAAGATCACCACTTACAAAGAGTAATTTTCCCAGCTTTTTTGGATGAACCAGCTTTCTAAGGTGTTTTTGACTGACTGTTCTCTCCTTTGTCTATCTTCTCCTGACCCCGAGCTGTCTTCTCCGTCTGACCACTCTCAGCTCCCTGGGCTAAATGGCTCTCCGGCTGCACCAGGTCCCCCGTCCCCCCAGAAGAACTTCACGGTAATGATTCATTGCTATGGTAGCATACATTGGCCTGTTGATTATCAATCTGGATACTTTTAATTCGCTAATATCACTTTATCCATACACACACAAACATTAGCAATTAGCACACTGTGTAGTTCACACTCTCTATCTTTAAAAATCATATATGCACATTACTGGTTCTGTACACCTTCCTACCTACAATACTACAGCACAGATGTTTGAGTAGACTTTTTCAGACCTTTGATGGGCTAAAGATGTCTTGCTTTTTAGTCTATTTTCTGTCAGCTTGTCAATCACACTCTTAGGTTCTTTGTTATGTCACTTGCACAGCTCCATTAATTAGATTTTATACTTTTCCAGCTTTCATATCGCTGCTTTAGCTTGCACTTATCTTTCCCTGCCAGCTACAGAGGGAGCTGGATGACTGCTTCAAACTAGATACTTAGCTTTTAAGCAGCTAAACTTGGAAGAAGACACTTCACACCCCTAATACTTTTGATTCCCAAACAGAGACTCTAAGGAAGGCTTGAGTTTTAGAGAAGACGGAGCCTCCATCTTCTGAATATGGGGGCAAGATAAATCAAGCACTCAGAAGTTGAAGTACTCAGAATCACCACATGTTTTTGACAGAACTGATTAATGAAATACAGATTCAAAGAGATTCTTCATGCATAAAAGAGAGAATACTCTTTGAACCAGTGCTATCTTTAAAACTTACATAAAAGTTCATCACGCCTGTTGTGAGCTGACATATTCTGCAATTTGTGTTGCAACCAGAATGACTGCCTCTCCCCAAAGTGACTGAAACCTTATGAAACCATTGTTAGTTTAGATGCATATTTATATGCACATACGTATTATAGAACATATGCTTCAGGGAAAGCGGTGAGTTTTAAACACCACTGTGTTGTCAGGGTATCAGCTGTTACTCTTGGTTATGTTAGAGGTGTAATTGTATCCTCTACAAAGGTCAGTGTAGCAGGCAAAGATTGCAGAGAAACTGCTTTAGAGATGGCTATCTCCTGGATAAATTAACCAGTGCTTTATCTTGATTATGGTTTATTCTATAATCCAAAGAACTTAAGTTGGTGAATGCTACAGTCAATAAATACAGATTACTCAGCTTTCATTGAAAACTGATCTTCTCCACAAGGGAAATCTATGGTAGGCTTGTTCCTTAAACACAACAAAAATGTTTCAGTTCACAGTGCAGATAAATGGGGCCTAGGGTTGGTATTTCATCAAGTTGGACAACTAATGAAGTGAAATATCTCATACTCCTAAAGAACTGTTTATGCTTTCCTCTTTTTAGTGTATCTAGACACACATAATTAAATAAATTAGTGGATCATTCTTACTTTGGTATCTTTTTTTTGTTGCCTTTAAAAAAAGTATACATAGAATTGTGTTCTTCTAAATCCTAAACAAGATGTAACTAGAGCCAGGAAGAGGAAGGGATTTATCTCTAAAAGAAAGTAACTATGTTTTCTTGTTCAAACCCTTTGGCACAATGACAACAGGATATGATTATGTGCACAAACATACATTTTAAGAAAGCTGGATGAAGAGTCTATGCTTATGAAATTCTTGCATGGAGGAGTACTTGTAGTGTGAAGAATAACATGTGGGTTTTTTTCTGTAAAACATTCACATGTCAAAATCAAGTTTGAGTAGGATATTCTCAACCACCAAGGCTGGTCATAGTGTATTAGTAGCAGTTACTCCTATTATCATTATTACTAAGGATGAAAAGCAAGGAAAGAAAAAGAAATATAACCCTCTCCAGCATACAGCTAGTAAGGAAAAAAAAGCAATCTTAGTTGAACACAAGGTGACTGGAAAATCCAACTCAAGCGTGTCATTGGGGATATCGGACGAGAAGTGGGCTGTATATGTGACTGGTCAAATGGAAGATAGGATGTCTTCCCAAGCAGCTGGCCAGAAACCACCATAAAAACAATTCTGACAGATAGAGGAAAATGAGCTATTCTCTGCTACTGCATATCTGATCTATATTGAAGTAGTGTAGAACAATAATCCTGCTCCCTTTTGCTCAATTTATGACCTCATAAAGCATAGGTGCAACTGGGTTAGCAAGCCATAGACTTCCCGTTGAAGGTCTATTAGTTTTTACTCATAAAGTAATTGAGGTCATTAATATCAAAGCACTTGAGCAAAAAAAAATAAATATACATATATATATATAAATCCACCTTGGATTATGGTTGTATTAATAAAGAGTCTAGTTTAAAATTCTCTTACAAAACAATGCAAACCAAAAAACAGAGCTCAACAAGCTAGGTCCCTAAAACAATCCTTTCATTGACAACCTTGAAGAAAAGGGTTTATTATTACTGCAAGGGGTATTTCAGAAGATCAAAGAAAAGCGTGTACATCAGAAAGGATATTTTTGAGAGTATAGAATTTAGAACTTTAAACTATGTTAAGAAATCCAATAATAAAAATCGGTCAGTTCTGCTCCAAATCCATGACATCAGCGAGGCACAGTAATGAATACAGATTGATGCCTGAGCATGCCTTCAGAAAAAATTATGTGTGTCCCTGGAGCAGGAAGCCTGAGTCAAAATTCTTAGAAAACATTGAGGTTACATCTTAGAAAACAGACAGGTTAAGGGAATGACATCAAAAGCAAGACAAAAATATTCAAGAAAAAGATGAAAGTTGAGGAACTTAAACAGCCATGCAAGAATAACACATTACTGCAGTGTAGGAAAAATAATAAAAGATAACAGATATACTGACAGAGAAAACTGAAGACCAAACAAAACATTTAAAAAAAACAAATGCAGAACTACGGAAGATTAATAAAAACATGCATATTGTTTTAGGGCACAGAAGACTAAATTTTCTAGACAAAAAGCTGATACAGTCTGATTAAACACACTAATTATGTTGCATAAATTAAAGAAAATGAAAAAAAATTATTCAGCAACAGAATTGGGAGAGAGAACTCTGAAGAAAAGCATGAAGACTGGAGGTATCTTGTATAAAACATAAGCATAACATCTTCACACAATCTTATCAAGAGAAACCACATAGCAAATCAAAGTTAATTACAAAAAAATAGCTTAGATCTTCAGAAAATTTCTGATCACATTTCCCAGTGTTTCCCAGTGATTTGAGATAACTCAAATGGATGAGGGACTCAGATCAACCGGGGTATATCTAGCTGTTTGGTTTGGGGCTTTTTCTGTGTCCATCTTTTTAAAAATTCTAATTTAAAATCTATAAGTACTGTAGAAAACAGCTCAGTATTACCTAAACTGACTAGCTGAGTCTAACTACAATGTTGTTCTTTTGACCCCAGAACTATCGCTCCATTATAGCCGTACTTCAATAAGAGAAGTAAAAATTATTTTCTATCGGGGTGAAAATGCTAGTGGGTTTAAGTGCTTTCCTGAAACACGGTAAGGGAAAGATCCCAGAGTTCACCTTTCCCCTTCCTTAGCAATGTTTTTGATCTTAGAACCATTATGGCAAGAAGTGAGCTCTACCTTCTATTCTGTTGATCTCTTTGAATGAATGCCAAACATGCTCTCAAAGTGTTCTTTCAGACTGGGTTACTCTGAGGTCTTACACGTATGAAACAGGCACATACGTACTTAAGCACTGTAGCAGACCTGAAGCAAGTACATACCCTAGTGCATAAGATTCCATACAAAAAGTGTCTAAAAATGCATGTCCTGAAAATTAGAGACTTACAAAAACTTTCAGGAAGGAAGATACTCAGTGTGATAAGGCACCTAGATAGTCCAGTTGTGAAGAAGGCACCTAAATTCTATCAAAGTCCCATGCTGGTGGTCTGGAACTTACCCTAAATCTTTCACTGAATCAAGCCCGAAGTGAATCAGGAAGAATGTTTTCCTGACCCTATAAAATATGTTCCATACGAGCAGTTACAGTGTTGTTCAGGATTATGAAGAAATTTGGGAAAATGTCTGGCCAAAAGAAGTTAGAATTGATTTATCTATGATCTCAGAATAACAGATTTATCAAAGAACAACGAATACCTTTTGCTTTTTTCTGGATTCCCAACAGATTACTGTAGTAAGATCTGACTGGTTTTGTTCGTTTGGATACTAATCTGAAACATGGAAAGAAATTTCCTATCTAAAACTGAAGCATCCTGCTTGTCCTGGTTTCGGCTGGGATAGAGTTAATTGTCTTCCTAGTAGCTGGTGCAAGGCTGTGTTTTGGGTTTAGGATGAGAAGAATGTTGATAACACCCTGATGTTTTCAGTTGTTGCTAAGTTGTGTTTAGACTAAGTCAGTCCAGACAGAATGACATTAAAAGAATGAAGTGAAACACAGTATGTCAAATGTTTACTGTGAAAAAAAGCATATGCTTTTCATATAGTGAAAGCAGCATAGCATCCATCTCACAGCTGGAGTTAGGACACCACTGGTATCCTTGTTGAGAAGAACATATTGAGACACAGTTTATAGAAGCCCATCAAGAAAAAAAGAATACATTGAGTCGTGCAAAAGAAGTCAGCTTGGAAAGAAATGTTCAGTTCTCCAGCTGCTATTTCAATAAATAAATAAATAAGCTAAGTGTCTGTATAAAAGCTCGTACAGTGTAATTCAGCTGCTACTTCTAACAATGGGATCATGGCAAATTTTCCGGAGTTACCACGTGAAGCAAAACGGCACCCTTGCTTACACTGTGCAGGGCTGCGGCTGATCTGGCGCCTTGGTGACCCTGGAGAGAAGCCGTGGCCCTGGGTAGCCGCCAGGCTTGCAGAGCGATGTCCGCCTTGAGAGAGGAGTGGAGACCAAGGCACCAGATCCGGGACTGCAGCGTCTGCATGAGGGTCTTCTGCTTCCCCGTTGAAGCTGTATATGATAAACTTATAAACACTAAGGTCATTGGTTACTTCGCCTCTCTCCCCAGCTTTCTGATCACTATTTTTATAAAGCACGGCTTCTCAGAGACAAGTAAAAATCTTAAAAGCAACTGCCACCTTTTGTGACATTCATGGGTCTCTGTGGGCAGTGTGTGGCTGAACACCATCCCACTGCTTTCCTGAGAAGGCACCGATACTCTACAGGGAGAAATTATCCCTGGCTGAGACCACTGAAGGAGGCATTTACCTCACATCTACTGATGACGTCTTGCAGTGATAACTTCATTTGTCTTGAGAGGCTGGGATATTCCAGGAAACATATTCAGTATCTGTGGCTTCTGAATGACAGTTATTTACATTAAATCCAAAGTTATTTTGTACAGATGGGGCAAGATGAGTTTTGTTGAATATTATTCTTCAACACCTCCATTTTTGTTTCATTAAAGATATTCAACATCTATTCTCAATAACCAGCTTTGAGATCTGACCATATTATTCATCAAAAGAAGTTATTAAATTAGCTTTGGTATTATTTGCAATTTGGGTTGTCTAGCTTAGGCTGATCTTTCACTATTTCAACGCAAACAACTCAAATGTTTTCGAAACATTATTCTGCCTACATTAACTTCTTTGTTAAACCTTTCCTCAACGAGTTTTCAATGTTTTTAAATTAAGTCTCAAAGTTTTGCAACAATATTTTTATTAAAATATATATCTTCTGTCTTTCTGCCGCACTACATCCTCCAGAGAACATGCAACCTCAAAGGAGAAAGTGATTGGACAGAACCTTTAAAGGTCCCTTCCAACCCAAATTATTCTATGAACTTTCCCCGCAGTTGCATTTCTACAGTGTACTGGGTTTGGATCTACAACCAGGTCACTGAATGGAAGGCAAGTATCTTTTCTACTCTGCATCAATTCATTTGCCAGTGCCCAACCAATATGAGATGGAGGTATGATCACTTTGAATGGAGCCAAAAGAAAGACCAGAGGATAAGCATATTGCAACATAGTTCGAAACTAGAATTTGAGACTAAGTCAGAGGCAAAAGGAGAAGAGAAATTACAGGCAGGATGTTGGGACAGACTGTCAGGGAGACAAAACTGGAAGCTGTGTTTCAAAACTAAAAGTCTAAGGCTGATTTTCATCTTTAAAACATTCTGAAAGCGATTTCAATATTAATACAGTAAATTACTCGTTTCCCTCTTATGTATCAAATTCTCGGTTCTTCGTACACCAAAGTATATTCTTCTCACAGGTTTAGCAATCTCAAAGTTTGCTTGTTCTTCTACAATCCCCATTTTATGATTTCTCTTCTCAGATAAGGGAGAAAGCAGAACTTTGTGGGGGTAATTTATACCATGTTATTGGGGGGGACTAACAAAAGCGGGTTGAATTGCCTTTGGGTGTTTCTCTCCCCTTTGCCTGCAAAAGGAGCTTAAATTACAAACTGAGATCACATGCCTAACTCATAGATAGCTAAATGAGATTCATTCCATTCCTGTTGTTGTTTTATTGTGCAGATCTGCTAAGTTTTGCAGGTGTGGTGAGATCTGGGCCACAGGAGGACAGCTTATGCCAAAACATCCCTTTGCGCTATTGCCTGGAAACCCCATTCCCCTCCCGGCTGACCTAGGTACGGAGTTTTCCGTGCTGCTGTATTAAGTGATGAGACCAAAAGGCCCTGACATCATGGCACAACAAAGCAATGCGGAGGCTCAAAATCAGGAAGCGGACACTCCCCTTCCATGTAGATGTAGTCAGTGAGGCAAACGAAGCCGTGCTGCTTTACAGCTTTCTCGGGATCCTTTTCTCAGGATCCTTTTCTCAGGATCCTTTCTCAGGATCTCAGATCCTTTTTGTGATCTGTTCATATGTTGCATCAAGGCTTGCTTCCTCTCTCCTGTGGTACATGCATTCAATGACTGTGATCAGATTTAAAAGAAGACGTAGGGGCTTAGGTAAATATTTAGAGCCCAGCCAGGGCTATGTGTGGCTAGTAAACATTACTTGTCAGTAACTGTGTCTTTTTCTTATGTTTACGGCTGTGATACCTCTGTAATGGATGCACTAGGCAGAAGCAATCCTTTATAATACTCTAAAAGCAGACGTAAGTAAAACAACCCAAACCACATCCATTATTAATAATTGATGTTCATTCAACATTGGCAAGCATTGATTATAGGCTTAAATGGAAGTTCTTTGCAGTATTGATTTGGATGCTTTTGACTTGAAACTGACAGCTGGATGCACTTAATGGAAGTCGGTCACATTTCTTAAAAATTAAGCAGTCATTAAGTTTGTGTGATTCACTACCCTGTTTTTGTGCGATAGACTGTATGTCCTTGAGGAAATGTCAAAAACGTGTTAAACATTGCGACTTTTTAAAATCTAAAAAAGTCACAAAAACTTGCAGTAGGTTCTGAAATGCTTTTTGTAGTATGTTGGGAAAGAAAGATGATTTGCTGAAGAACTAGATTTTTAAAGAAAAAAGGAAAGGAAGGAAGCGGGGAGGGGAGGGAGAGGAGGAAAATTAGCTGTTACTTAGTAGGGAAGGCATTGTGCCAGTAGGTTTTTGCTGTTGATTCTGCTGCTTTATACCAGTGTCACAGCTGTTCTGAATCCTTGGCTGAAAAAGAGAGAGTTGCAAAAGTGCCTGAAGGCAGGGAAAACACGTACCTGGATGAAGCACTTCGGTAAGTGTTACCACATTATTGGACAGCTGTGTTTGACTGGAGGTGAATTGTAGGTTTTGGAGATGATTCCATTTCCATGAAATGTCTGAAATCTAAGCACAAATTTCACTTGCCATTAAGCAGTTCTTCAAGAAGTTTCTTTTTTGTGCTAATTCCAATAGTACCACTGAGTTTCCTTTAAGAATGACCTCCACTTCCACCTCCAAAGTAATACTGGAAAATGTCAGTGATATCTCAATGCAGACTAATCTTTACTATTGACTCAAAACCTGTTAATAGGAAAATGACTGTTGCTCAATGTAATATGACTTGATGGTTTATTTGTAACAGAATTTCATTTTAGAAGATATCTGAAGAGATTGGAGGAACCTACACACAAGTACTTGAGTTGCTCAAATAATAAGTGAAACCAATCAAAGCACTTTTGCAGTCATAAGTAATCATTAAATCCTTCTGTACTCAGTCAAACGAGGTTTTCCAAAGGAATTTTGACAAATAGAGTACATCACTTCTAATGGTTAATTTACCCTGATGAAGTGTTACATAAAAGCTGTGCAAACACTTCTTTTTATTTAAAAGATCACAGAGAGAAAACTGAAGTAATAATTTCAAAAATACATCTCTTAAAAGGGGTAAAAAGCTGGTAGCTTGCAACATCTAGCAGCATCTAGAAGGATCTAGAAGTAGGGAGGAACCAGGGCACAATGAGATACAGTCACCATCTTCTATCAACCAGCTATTTAGCCCCACATTGCGTTGTAGGGAGTTTGCCCTAATCTTTTCATCTTCAGTTGTGAATACAACAGACTATATGAAAGTTTTCATCAAATGTGATGGAGAAAATAATTGAAAATATGAGAAGACTAGCACACTGAAAACTTGGTTAGGTAAGACAGTAAGGGGTGATTGCCTTTGACACAGAAGAAAGCATTTCTCTTCAGTTAACTGCATAAAAAAATCTGGAGGGTTTGGCTGTTCTGATAACATGGGCTTTGCTAATATAAGACGTTGTCCTGGTTTCGGCTGGGATAGAGTTAATTGTCTTCCCAGTAGCTGGTACAGCGCTGTGTTTTGGGTTTAGGATG
>JAVKLA010000005.1:35768026-35780292 GCA_034782735.1 Sagittarius serpentarius
GCCAGCAAGAAGGCTGGAGGGGCACAGGGAAGCTGGGAGGGGAGACAGCCGGAACAGCAGACCCAAACTGGCCAAGGGGTATTCCATACCATGGGACGTCATGCCCAGCATATAAACTGGGGGAGCTGGCCAGGGGCGGATCGCTGCTCGGGAACTAACTGGGCATCAGTTGGCGAGTGGTGAGCAATTGCATCGTGCATCATTTGTCCTGTGTATTCCAATCCTTTTATTATTATTGTCACTTCATTGTTGTTAGTGTCATTGTTAGTTTCTTCCTTTCTGTTCTTTTCAGCTGTTCTTATCTCAACCCATGAGCTTTACTTTATTTTCTGATTCTCTCCCCCATCCCACTGGGTGGGGGGGAATTGAGTGAGCAGCTGCGTGGTGCTGAGTTGCTGGCTGGGGTTAAACCATGACAAAGGCCCACATGACTCTCTAATGAAGTTGCAAATGTGTAAGAGACAAAAATAAATTGCACCAATTTTAAGCCCATGAAATAAACTGCCATGCTTGTACTGCAGGGTATGTGCAAATGACATACAAGTCAGGTGGACCGTTTAACAAAAAGATGTATCTTCTACATGCTTTGATCACATTGTTTTGCCCGGTAAGGGTTATGAAAACAACAGGAACTTCTTTTGCTTTATAAGAATCTTTGACTTAAAATTTAAAAAATGTTAACTCCATGCCTGAGAATTTCCCTAATAACCCTAGTATGACAGGCAAAAGTCAAAACCAGCAAAGTTAATATATATTAATCAAACTTCATCTAATTTAAACCTGATCTGACAAGCAACTTTATTTCATGGTCATTAGTGAATCAGTCCTGTAAAGTGCTCCTAAGTAAGGCTCTAAATCTTAAAGATCCATTAAATACTGTTGATGTTGAATGCAAGAATATTGCCGCAAGTCTCCTTTTTTTCTCTCTCCAAATTTTGTAGAACATCATCCTGGCTCCCATGTGATGCAGCCAACTAGAACACTGAGTACAATGTTATACTAGAAAAGTGGCATTTAAGCCCATGTCAGTTTTGTTGAGGGCTTAACAAGTATATATATAGCCCAGAGTTGATTTTTTTGTTTGGTATTTTTTTGTTAATAATAGCCTGCTACTAAAATCTCTAACACAAAAGGAATTTTTTTTTTTTGTGGTTTATTTTCCATACTAATATAACAAGTAGGCCAAGGTGATTAAAATTCCCAACTTAAAAAGTATCTCTTAAAGAGCAGAACTGTTTCTCCTGTGCTTTCAGTGACTACACTTGAAACACGTACAAAGGGGTGCAGACGGTCAAGAAACTGAGAGTCTTGTCCACCCAGAGTTTAATGGCTGATCACTTCTGGTTGTTCCATTTTCTCAGTGGCTGGATGGTTGTCCTCTGAATCCAAAGCCTGAGTCACATTTTTAATAAAACAGGATTAACACAGGTTTACGTAATGGAACTGTTTGTTCTTTTCTACCACATACTTTCCGTAAGATTTAAACCCTATCCAGCAGTAACTATGTGTTCATTTTTGGCTCCTATCTGATCTGGGGCCTGATTCACAGTGGCGTTAAAAAACCTCATACTTGGAACTGAAATGAGTTTGAAACATTCATTTTGATGATACGAAGCTTCTGAAAGGCTAATTGCTTTACAAAAGTACACACAGTTAACAGACAAACTTCCTGAAAAGGCTGGCTTAATTCACTCCACGCCTTAGTTCTTCAGTTTAAAACAGAAATAATATTTGCACCTACTATCTGCACAGGGTAAAAGCATTTTGTGTGTAAGGATGTGGTTGCTCTGAGAGAAATCATCACAGAAATTTTGAAAATGAAATCACCGAGGAGCCAAATTAAGTAATGATAGTCCCCAGACGTCCTAGCCTTGCTGTTTACTTCTGTAACCATCGCTCTTCTCATTAAATAGATACAGTGTAAATGAATGGATTAGATCTGAAAACAAATTGCATGACTAATTGTTCTCCAACAATAAAGGAATGTTTTAATAAATTATTCTACACCCAGAGTTATTTTTTCCCTCTTATTTTGGTACACAATATTTCTTTCTCAGTAAGTCCCCTAGAATTTTGAAAAATATTCATTTGCTGCTATTTGTATTTACAGTGTAATATTTGAGCTGCGATAAAGCCTTTTGATCTCACTTGACAATGGAAGCATCATTGTGATAAATTTATGTATTAGGAAAACAGGAAGGACCCTAAATAATTTACAGTTGGTGAACAAGATGGGAAACAGCACTAACAGTGAGGAGGAGAGGAACAGTAGATAATGGAGAACTTGATATCACCACTGTTTAAAATCAATCTTTTTAAAAAAATTAAATACAAATTCATGCAAAGAAACACACGACAATGGCAAAAACATATAACATACTACTATTACATGATTCTGTGATTCTATATCTGTTAATAGGAAGGTTACTTCATAATTTGGACTTTGGGACTTCTACCTAACATCCCAAAATGTACCTAGCAGAGTTTTTGTAAGCATCAATTCTAATTAATTTCCCTTCTGCAGTTTTAAATGTCTATGTGCTCTAGAAATGCTGAGCCTATGTGGCCATAAAACAGAATAAAAACCTCAGTTCCCATTACTGTCATGGACAGTGATTTGAAGTGGGCACAAGTAAGAGGAAGCATGCGATATATACAGCTTATTTTCTCTCTGTTCTTTACCCCAGAGCAAGGAGTCCTGGAGGGTGACAGAATGGACAGTAGACTGCTCCTCATTTACTGAACAGACAGTTGAACCGGTACAAATAGTGTCACAGCCTTCACATCCTGAGATTAGTATGTGCCAGCCCAGCCCCTCCTACAACCGCAGGCTCCATGCAAGCTGTTGTGAATGTCCCCAGCTGTACGTAGCCCTGAGGTACAACTCTTTCTTAATCATTTCAATGCAATTTGTTTAGGACAATATTGAAAACAGCATTCATAAAATCCTGAAACCTTGTTTGCAGAGGCCACGGGGTAGATAAGAAAAGAAATGGGGATCTCTATGTCTGCTGTAGGCTTCTGAAGGATTGCTTTCCTAGAGGACATTTCCATGTAAATGCTAATGCACTGAAAATCTGGCCTATGTGCCCACAGGCTAGGAATGAAGCAAACTAGAGAAAATTGCTTATAAGGAATTCCTCTTCCTCTTCCTTCCCCTGTTCCTTTGGTTGTCTTGAAAGGTTGATTAAGCAGTTTGAACTCAGCAGTCTGGACTTAGCCAAATACAGCGTTTATGCACAATGTAATCTTTTGGCTTGCCTCCCTCCTCAGCACTTCAGAAGAGACCTGCAACGAACGTGCTGTTTTACAGGTAGACCTTGGTCACCCACAAACAGACCCTCCCAATATATGTTTATGAAAATGTGCTAAGTTCATGAAGTGGACACAGCATCAGCAAAGTTTATGGTTTTTCTGCTAATGTGTAGAGCCTATGATGTGCCTATGTGGTGCATTCTAGGATAGACCATTTAGGCCTGTTTTTTCCTGCTGAATACAGGCAACTTTCAGGCTGGAAGTCATGTGAGATGACTCTGATTTTGAGTTAATACACTCAAGTAGTCATGTAGGGTCATGCAGTCATAGAAGGACATGTGGGATCACATGAAGTGCAAATGGAGGTGTGTGTGAGGGAGATAAAGACAGACCCATCAGGCCTCCCATTACTAATTCTCTAGTAGATTTGTAACTACTGCCTTACCTAAGAGCATGTTTGATTAACTGAGTTAAATATTCTTCCTATTTTCATAGTCTTTTCATTATCAGAACGTCCAATTCAGATCAGACAAAGAAATGCAGAGTTGTCTTCATCCATTCATACAGCAATATCCTAGGTTATTTTTGTGGAAAGAGTTAGTTCAATATTAGAAGTCTATCCAAATAGATCAGCCTGCAATTTTGTGCTCCCAATGACAATTAATCCAATAGCAACTGGTCTTAACAATGACAATGATGTTGGTCTCCACAATGGCTTGCATAGATGACTTTTCATTACTCAAAGTCTTTGATTCTCCTTTACTAGAAGGTACCTAAATGGAATACCTTCTAATACCGTATCTCTACAAAAATGCATTTGTTTTCCCAATATAAAAGGCTACTAACCAATGCAGATTGATACTAGATTACCTAATTACTAGTAATTATCTGCAACAGGATAAACCCTTCCTACACTTCAGACAATTACTCACAAAGCTGAAGCCTGAAATTTCACTACTGTTAGGTAACTTCAAGCAAGTTCAGGTGAGACTCCATCAAACCTGTGTAAATGATGATACAAAACATGCTTTCTACTGATGATTACAACACTCCTTAGGAAGGAAATCATATTTTTTCTATGCAACTACTTCTCTTTTGCTGTTTTTTCAAATGGGTATCCTAACTGAACTCTGCCATGTTCATACTTTCACAGGCCTTTGGAAGAAATTCTGGCCAGAACGCTCCATGTATCTGATTTCATAACATTTTCCAAACCTGACATTCTTTTCATGTGGATTTAGTCCAATAAGAAGAACTGATTAACCTTTTCAGACTGCATGAGATATCATTAAATTGCAAAACTAATAATTGCATCTGTATCAGATTGGACTTTAGGGTAAAGTCAGCTGTGGAAGGACCTTGACCCTAAAGTCTCATCTATTTTCAATCCCAATTTAATGAACACATTCAAACTTCATTGCTTAATTACATCACACATCAATGAATTTTGCATTTTGATTAGGTAATAATTCTATGTGATTCTGTGGATCACTTGAGGATACACCCATGAAACATCTAAACCATGCTGATGAGTTCCAAGAAGGGCATATATATATATGCTTTAGACTCATTAACATTTGTTTCCTATCTACCCAGAGGTATTTGTATTTCATTTTATGATGACACAGGCATTTGTATTGTTGGTGTCTCTTCATGCTCTGCAGTATGTTTTATACTTCTCAAATGTTGTTTCACCTCTTTCACTGTGCAATTGCAACAGGAGTACAGCTGTATCAGTCTGATAAAACTTCATGAGGGGACAGGGAGATACTGGTCTCATATGTCTCAGGGTTTTTATTTTATTTAGGAAAAAAAAGACACTCAATAAACTTCAGCAGTTGTCTCTGTTATCTTGTTCTTAGCTGAGGGACTGTTCCTCCCTGGCTCCGGGCCATTACATCTCTGGAAAAATACATTCATCCTGGAACTTTCTCTTCTTTTCAGGTTGTTCTGTGTGTTACCCACACATTATATGTTTGACAAATGGTATGCAGAAGGCCTCCAATGTAAAATTTTCAGTGAAGAAACAGTGGAATACATCAAAACAGTGTAATACTTCTTAACTTTGGATTTCTTCATCATAGAAACAGTCACAGCTAAAGATGAAACATGAGATATATGGAATGTGGAAAAACACTGGCAAAAACGAGGCATCTTGGACAAAACTTAAGTTGCAAAGAGTGCTCACTGAGCATGAAATACAGATGGTAGGCTGTGCCACATGATCAGTGTTTACACTCTTTTCATAAAGGCTACGTGCAGGAACCACTTGAGCATGGATAATTTCCGATAAAGATCAAAGTAGTCAATCTTATTTCACAGATTTTCATGAGTTTAAAAAAGCTGTGAGACCTAAAAAAGACATGCTAAATCTTGTACTACAGATCTCTATTCCATGAAAAACAGTGTCTGATGTGCCATACTGAGAAGAACTGGTTCTGGCCAGGAAAGCAAATGCACTTGTAACTTCATGGAAATAAATTGCATTTGATTTGTTACAATTTAGATAGTTCATAGAAATTAATCTCTGTCAAATAATGCTATTAATTTTCCTACTTTAAAGAAGACGTTTTATCATCCTACATCTGCAGTTACAGTTCTTTCAAACTTTATAACATTTTCTTTTCTATCGTAGTGACTGGTGGTTTACTTTTCTGAATAGACCTTGTTTACACCTATAATCTATTTTTTTGCAGTGTGTCTTCAGGCTATCACGGTACCTTGGAGGATGTCAAGCTCTGTAATTAGAGAATCTCTTAACTAAAGAGCACTAATGGCAGTCATTGCAACTGTCAGCAGTTTTTCACTTTTCACATGAGGACACTGTTTGCTAATTGGATTAAGACTGGTTCTGGCTGTAATCTCTGCAAGCAGCAGTTAAAGAAAGAACTGCCATGTCACACCTGGTTTGTGGGCTGGAAGGTGATGAACACAGCTAATAAAGTGTAATTTAAAGCACAACCCATGCACATAATTAACTATGCCTTATTTCCTTGATTAAAAATCTGCTTATCAATGATAATGACTCAACTAAAACACAAGGTAATATTTTAAGGTAGAGTAGATACTTACATTACCTGAATAAGATACTGTTTAAATATGCTGAGTGAGTTTCTTTTATGTGGCATTGCTGTCCCTTTTGACTAAACAGTCAGGTAACGTTCAGGGCCTTGCAAGTTTTTTCTTCTACAGTGCAAAAATTGAAGAGACTGACATACTGTTCTAACACAACCCAGCCTACCTCTAAAGATTCTGTTTCTTGGAGCAGTACCATCAAATTTCACAAAGCAGCTGCTCTGGAAATCTGACTGCCAGCACCCTGCACAGAAAGTTTTCATTTCTCTTGACTTACTTTCAGGACCCCATTGTCAATGTTTAGCATCTCTTCATTTCTGTTGATTTTACAATTTCCTGTCTCAGTCCTTTTCTTTCCATGCACCAATGCTGATAAATAGGTACCACTAAATCAATTCTCATCCCTCTTCATTTGCAGTAAGAACAGCCTCTGGTCATGGTTACTGTTGTTTTAGTCATCATTAGCATTTAACTCCACCCTTATTGAGCCTGAGGTGAAAGACAACATAAATAAGGTTTATGATAGCTCAGTAATCAAAGACAAGCTTTCGGTGAGCTATACAACCTCTGGCATAACAGTACAGCTACACTGTTGGGTGATTTCTTGAATCTTTATGGTTCCTAATAAGACATGGATTCAAGGCTTATGTTCAATAGTACTGCAAGGGAGGATAATCAAGAACTGATGACTCTGCAGAGGTTTGGAATTTCAATCTAAAGAAAATTCAATCTAAAGAACATTGACCTGACAAGGATAGAGAAAAAGGAAAAAGATGACGGAGCCTAGCAGCTGAAAAAAGAATTTTGGTACATCATACAGTGGGAGTAGTGGGAGAATTTCAAGATGGGTTGAGAGGTTACAGACAGTAAGGCAATAGCTAAACTTTATTTGCAACTCTCATTGTAATAGCTGAATTCTTGAGGGAGCCATAGAACAGCCAATGGAGAGAAATTTATACCTCCCCTTTCCAAACATTAAAAGGAAAAAAAAAAAGGTTATCATCTTGACTCTATTTTAGTCTGTGTTTGCAGCCATCTGAAACATTTTGAAAGGGTAGCTGTATGATTTAAAATACTACCATGTATTTTCCATAACCCCTCCAGCTATTGAGGGGCTAAAACCGAATCAGCTGAGACTGGCTCTTTGTCCGGCAACAGTTGAAGAATCTGAAGTTGAAGGAGGTGGCTGCTCAAGAGCTTGAGAGCCACTGTGAGAAGCTCATCAGCAGTGGTTCAGTAAAGTCACTCTGAGAAAAGTCCTGAGGCTCTGGAAAGGCCTTGTCTGGCCTGTCTAAAAGTGTAAAATAATTTTCTGTTTCCTACCATATTGCAGAGAAGCCACTTTCTGTCAAATATGGAAAGAATATGACATAGAAAACAAATGCAAAATGGGTTCTTAAAGGGAATAGAGTGCTCTCTCTGAATGTGCATGGAGCTTAACAGTCCCAGTGTAAGGGATAGAGTCTGTTGATATAGTACGTGTTAGTGATTTGTCTTTATAATGCATTTTCACTTCCTGGAAATTTATGAATGCATTTACATTAATAAGATTAAGCCTGACAGGAGTACGCTGCCCTGTGATCTCCCATATTTTTTAAATGTAAGAGCAGCCTATGAAATAGTTTTGGCCCAGGCCAACAAATATCCTTCCAAACAGTTCCTAAACACAACTCAGGAGTAATGCCCAGTAAGCATTTGCATCCAATTGCTGTGCTCCAGGAAATAAGAGGGTTTAATGCTATGGACACAGCCTATTCTGTGTCAGCTGGCCTCAGACCCTGAGATTCATTCCAGGCACAATCAATCTACTCATATGGTTATGTACCCCGTATTGGGTCATAAAACAACAACTACAGTAATTGCCCCAGTAGTGAAAAAGAAACAGTGGACAAGGAAAACAACAGGTCCATAGCATCAATTAGTAAGGGAGGAGGAAGAGAGGAAAAGTTTGATCAAGAAGCTGATCCTTTGACAAAGAAATTGGAGGAAGGAGTAAGAGAATTCAGTTGGCAAGCAGAAACTACCCGGTCCCTGACCTCATCAGAACTTCAAGACATGTGGAAAGACTACAGCCAGCCCGGTGAGCAGATTGCTGCCTGGCTGCTCTGATGCTGGGATAATGGGGCCGACAGTCAGCAGCTGGAAGGTAAGGAAGTTCAACAGCTGGAATCCCTTGCTGGAAACCAGGGAATTGAGTGAGGAATTGGAAAAGAGGCAGCAATTTGCAGTTGCTGGAGACAGCTCCTCTCAAGTATGAGGGCAAGATACCCATTCAAGGAAGATCTTGTGAACTCACCAGGAAAGTGGACTACTGCAGATGAAGGCATCCGGTACCTGAGAGAATTAGCAGTGCTGGAAGTCATCTACAGTAATCTAGACAATGATGAGGTCTCCAGAGGTCCGGAGGATGTCCCGTGCACACGGGACATGTGGAAGAAGGTGATTCAAAGTGCCCCAGCGTCATATTCTGACAGCTTGGCAGTGATATATTGCCCAGATATGAATACACTAACTGTGGAGAGGGTGTCTTCTTGGCTCCAAAACTTTGATGAAAATCTCTGTACCTCCTCATCCCTGCAGGACAGTGCCTTGGCTGTTAGGAGTGCCCCAAGAAATTAGTCTTCTCCTGCCCTGGTCAGAGGGAAAGGGACCCCCAGGCGTATGCTGCATGGTGCACTTTGGTTCTTCCTGCGTGACCAAGGGGAGGACGTGAGGAACTGGGATGGTGAACCCACCTTTAAGCTGGAAGCCCGTGTAAACAAACTGAGAGGGAAGAGAGCTGTTAAGAGGGGGCCACCCAAGAAGGCTGTTGGCGTAGTTGCTGTAGAGACCCAAGAAGGCAATCAGTGATCTCCCAGACATAGAAGAACTAAGATCACCTCGCTTGACCCTGGTGAGGGGACTTCTGGTCTGGCACTGCGAGAGTCAGACAGTGAATACTCTGAACTGGAACAGCAATAGAGGGTCCCTGCCTTCAGCCAGGAGGAGGAAAGGGATGACCGGCGATACAGGACTGTGTAGATTCGATGGCCTGGCACATCAGACCCACAGAAGTATAAGGCCTTGGTAGACACTGGTGCACAGTGTATGCTGGTGCCGTCAGGGTAGAGGGGCACAGAATCCCTCTGGATTGCTGGAGTGACAGGAGGATGCCAAGAATTGTCTGCGTTGGAGGCTGAGGTGAGTTTAACAGGGGACAAGTGGGAAAAGCATCCCATTGTGATCGGCCCAGAGGCCCCTTGTATTGTTGGCATAGACTGCTTCAGCAGACCTTCAAGGACCCAAGGGGTGCCAACGGGCTTTTGGTGTAGCCATTGTGAACACAGAGATGGTCAAACAGCTATCTACCCTGCCTGGCCTCTCAGAAGATCCCTTCATTGTGGGATTGCTCCGAATTGAAGAACAGCAAGTGCCAATTGCTACCAGGACAGTGCACAGGCAGCAGTATTGTACAAACTGAGACTCCCTGGCTCCCATCTGTGAGCTGATTCAGCAACTAGAGAGCCAAGGAGTGATCAGCAACACTCACTTACTTTTTAATAGTCCCATATGGCCAGTGCAAAAGTCTGACAGAGGGTGGAGGTTAACAGTGGACTATCGTGGCATGAAAGAAGTGACGCCACTACTGAGTGCTGCTGTACCAGACATGTTAGTGCTGAAGGCAGCCAACAGACATTGCCAATGCATTTTTTTTCAATTCCTTTGGCAGCAGATTGCAGGCCACAGTTTGCTTTCATGTGGAGAGGTGTCCAATGTACCTGGAATAGACTGACGCAGGAGTGGAAGCACAGCCCTACCATTTGTCATGGACTAATCCAAACTACACTGGAAAAGGGTGATGCCCCTGAACATCTACAATACATCAGTGATGTCATTGTGTGGCACAACAAGGCAGAAGAAGTGTTTGAGAAGGGAAAAGGAGTAATTCAGATTCTTCTGCAAGCTGGTTTTGCCATAAAAAAAACCAAGGTCAAGGAACCTGCACATGAGATTCAGTTCTTGGGAATAAAATGGCAGGATGGATGCCGTCATGTGCCTATGGATGTGGTCAACAAGATAGCAACTATGCCTCCACCAGCTAACAAGAAGGAAATACAAGCATTCCTAGGCCTTGTGGGAATCTGGAGAATGCATATTCCAGGTTATAGTCAGCTTGTGAGCCCTGTCTATGAAATAATCCGAAATAACTATTTTGAGTGGGGCCTTGAGTAACAACATGCCTTTGAGCATATTAAACAGGAAACAGCTTATGCAGTGGCTCTTGGGCCTGGCCAGATAGGACCAGCTGTGCAAAATGTACTCTACACTGCAGCTGGGGAGGACGGTCTCATCTAGAGCCTCTGGCAGAAAACATCAGGAGAACCCCAAAGTCAACCATTAGGGTTTTGGAGCTGGGGGTATCGAGGATCAGAAGCCCACTACACCCCAAATGAAAAAGAGATACTAGCAGCATATGAGGGGGTTTAAGCCACTTCAGAAGTTGTTGGTACAGAAGCATATCTCCTCTTGGCACCGCGATTGCCTGTGGTACACTGGATGTTCAAAAGAAACATCCCCTCTACACATCATGCAACCAGCACTACATGGAGTAAGTGGGTAGCATTGATCATGCAACGAGATTGACTGGGGAAACCCATCATGGACTGGCCAGAAGGCAGAGATTTTGGAGTATTGCCTGAGGAGATGGCTCATGCCCAAAAGACATCACTATATAATGAATTATCAGAAGATGAAAGACGTTATGCTTTGTTTACTGATGGATCCTGTCATGTGGTAGGAAACCATTAGAAGTGGAAAGCTGCTGTGTGGAGTCCCACGAGTTGTCATTGAAGCCACCGAAGGAGAAGGTGTGTTAAGTCAGTTTGCAGAAATGAAAGCCATCCAACTAGCCCTAGAGATTGCTGAATGAGAAAAGTGGCCAGTACTCTGTCCCTATACTGACTCCTGGATGGTGGTTAATGCCCTGTGGGGGTGGCTACAGCAGTCAAAGAAGAGTAATTGGCAGCACAGGGGTAAACCCAGCTGGGCTGCTGCGTTGTGCCAGGACATCACTGCCTAGGTAGAAAACATGGCTCTAAAGGTATGTCATGTAGATGCTCGTATGCTCAAAAGCTGCACTACTGAAGAACAACAAAACAATGTACAGGTAGACAAGGCTGTCAGAATTGAAGTAGCCCAGGTGGACCTGGACTGGGAGTGTAAGGGTGAGCTATTTGTAGCTCAATGGGCCCACGAAACATAGGGATATCTAAGGAGAGATGCAACATATAGATGGGCTCATGGTCGAGAGGTGGACCTGACCATGGAGGCCATTACACAGGTCACTCATGAATGTGAAATGTGCTGCAATCAAGCTAGCCACACAAGTAAAATCTCCCTGGAATAGATGGGAGTTGCTGGGTTTTTGACATGGTGAGGCCTGGCAAATTGACTATATTGGACCACTGCCATGAACACACCAAGGCAAGTGCTACGTACTCACCATGGTGGAAGCAACTACTGTTTGGCTAGAAACATGCTCTGTAAACCATGCCACTGCCTGAAACACCATCTTAGGCCTTGAAATGCAAGTTTTGTGGTGACATGGTACCCCAGAAAGAATTGAATCAGACAATGGGACTCATTTCCAAAATAACCCCATAAACTCCTGGGCAAAGAAACACAGGATTGACTGGGTGTATTGCATCCCTTATCACCCACAAGCCTCTGGAAATGTTGAGAGGTATGATGGACTGTTAAAGACTATGTTGAGACTGTTGGGCAATGGCACGTGGAATCACTGGGATACAAATTTAGCAGAAGCCACTTGACTGGTTAACACCAGAGGATCTGCTAACCGTCCTGGTCCTGCCCAAACAAAACCCCTACATACTGTGGGAGGAGATAAGGTCCCTGTAGTGCACATGGGGAAGTGGCTGGGGAAGGCGGTGTGGATT
>JAVKLA010000005.1:35780392-35808173 GCA_034782735.1 Sagittarius serpentarius
GGGAAGTGGCTGGGGAAGGCAGTGTGGATTGCTCCTCCCATGGGAAAAGGCAAACCCATTTGTGGGATTGTCTTTGCACAAGGACCTGGGTGTACTTGGTGAGTAAGGCAGAAGGATGGGGAGACCCAGCGTGTGCCTCAAGGAGATTTAACCTCGGGGGGGAAATAATCTGTGATGTGAGTTGTACGTTGTAGGAAGTGATGTAGCAGGAACGACCTGAACCAATGAAGAGTGAATTTCGCAAGGAGCAAATGAGCGCAACGACGACCCAAACCAAGCCGGTGTTGGTGCTCAGCAACTGAACATACTGCTTCTCCTGTCCTTGACAGACAGGGCTCAGGTCATAGACTGTTCTTATGAACAGCTGGAGGAATGGAGGAAGCCCATGGAATGGGAGAGTAATATGTATCTGTTAAAAGACAGGGTTTAGTAATTAATGAGAATGTGTAAATCTCTATGTTGAGTATAAGGATTTTTTAAGTATATAGTTGAAATTGTGAGTGCTGGTAAGAAGGGATTTCAGTAATAAGAATTAAATACAATGGGATAGTTAGAAGATATATAGAGATATATATATATGTATTAAATTATGTGGGACCTGAGCATGATGCAAATGGTATGAAATAAAGGGTGGAGATTGTATTGGGTCTGGCTGAGATGGAGTTAATTTTCCCCACAGCAGCCCTCATGGTGCGGTGCTTTGTATCGGTAGCTAGAAAAGGTGTTGGTAACACACCCGTGTTTTGGCTACTGCTGAGCAGCGCTCACGCCGCGCCAGGGCTATCTCTCCAACATTCCCCCCTCACCCGTAGGCTGGGGGTGGGCGAGATCTTGGGAGGGAACACAGCCAGGGCAGCTGACCCCAACTGACCAAAGGGATATTCCGTACCTTATGACATCTGCTCAGCAATAAAAGCTGAGAGAAAGGGGGGTGGGGTGGGGAAGGGCTTTCGTTATTACCACGTTTGTCTTTGGGAGCAACCAGTCCACGTACTGAAGCCCTACTGCCCAGGAAGTGGCTGGACATCGCCTGCTGATGGGAAATAGAGAATAAATCTTTTGTTTTCCTTTGCTTCCACACACGGCCTTTACTTTTGCTGTGTTAAACTGCCTTTATCTTGACCCACGAGGTTTTTTTCCATCTTATTTTCTCCCCACTCTGTCCTGCTGAGGAGGAGAGTGATAGAGTGGCTTGGTGGGCACCTGGCGTCCAACCAAGGTCAACCTACCGCAATCCACATCTTCTTAATACTCAGAATTGTGTCTTCTCAATTATAAAGCTCTATTTAAAACTTTCAGGTTGAACTCTTAAGGAACGTTGGGATGTCTGCCTTTCAATAGTCTCTCTGGAAGTACTAGCGCGTTACCATGGAAGAATTGCCATATATTGTTAGATTTGCATTATAATATGATCCCATGCATGATGTGCATAGGGTGTGTCAGCTAGCTTGTCTGAGTAATTTTGCCCTTAATTTTTCACTTTAACGCTAACATTTCTTTCTTCAATGCTCATCCTTGCACCTCCTGAGTAGCTTCTGCCCCACTGCAGATTTGACTTCCATGTATTTTGATGAATTTGATTTGTGATTCTTTGCAAATGATTTTTTTTCATTCTTTTTTTTTTTCCATAAAATGACAAAATGGCTTTTTAAATCCTTGGACTAAGTCCTTTTGATAACTCAGCTGTTGCAAATTCTTTGTCTATGGACCATGACTTGTAATTTGCAATGTACTGTGTAGGCAGCAGTTTTACAGGTACTTGTCAATCTATTTTACTATATTCCTTGCCCTTGCTATTTTTTGTCTCCCACTGGCTGTATTCTCTTTTTCATTTTATTTTCCTTTTAACCCTCAATGTTGTCTCCTCTCTTTATTTAAGAAAAGAGGATATTTTACAGGTTAAACTTAACAGATTCAAGGGTTTCATACCCCACTATTATACATACCACGAATTCTATTAGACCACATGAGCATTGAAAGCTCTTAATTTCACTGGAAATTTATCACTTCAATAAAAGATCCTCTAGTGTTGGACTACTAAATTGCTAATTTATATGGTGACGTGTATGATGTGCTTGGGGTGTTCAGTTAGGCTTTCCTTAATATACTGAGATGCTGGCTTTACGTGGGCTACAAATTATACACATATCTATGTATGCATATATACAAATATTTATATAGTCAAAGTTCAATGTTCTTTTGCTATAAAAGTCTCTGGTAAAATACTCTGTATTTAAAAGACCAGCAGTCCATGAAAGTATGCTATTCTCAGTTACCATATTGTATCACATCCTCTTATTTCAGAAGAACTGGAGTGCTCCTACATAACAGGGGAAGAGCTAAAAAAGAAGTTGTATGTTTAGTTTATTTTTAGTTTGAGGGCTTTTTCTGGAGGGGATGACCTATGGAATCATGAAATTTGGTTTGGGTGAAAGTAGTTAAAATCCAACTTGGATAAATAAAAAACTCTCCCAGGTACATGAGGACTATACTTTGATACAATATTTTAAGCAGATAGATAATAAACTTTCAAAAGCAGAGCTGTAGGAGATCCAAAACTACTTGCATTTTATGTTTCAATAGCAAAATAGCTGCTGCAGAAGAAACGAGTGAATTTTGAAAATTGTCAGTGAAGTGTTTTGACACTTTCTGGAAAGGAATCAGTTTGTTTTGAATTTATATTTTTGTTATTTTATCATGACTGAAATACTTTATGATGATATACAAATTTATCTTCTTTTCTGCTTTTAAGAGGAAGAAAGCCCTCTAATAATTTATTTTCCAGTTCAAGGGAAAACTTGGCCAAGAAAATCAAAACCCCTTTATCAATCAGTTTTAATGAAGCAGAAAAATCTTCCTGATATACTGAGTAATGTAAAGTTAGGCTTTGAAAAAAAAAAAATGTGGGGAAGCCTGTCATTACACCCTCTGACACACTCTGCTTATGGTTGTATGAGTATTAAGTACAACAAATAGCTAGAATAAAGAAAAAATTCAACCCTTGTGATAAGTCAGAAGAGTCTGTGATGCTATGAATAAGTTCCTCAGACAGTGACATTATACCTTCATATCTTCCACAGAAATAAGAAGGTCCAAAAAATTTGCAGTTAGGAAATACAGTCCTACTGAAAATGATGGAAAACATTCTCATTATGCCTCATAATCAGCTGGGTAGGACTCTGAGAGTCCACAAAATCCTAAAAGAGCCTGGATGTTGAGGAGTAGCTCATATCTTTCCAATTATAGCGTTCAGTTTGGCCAAACATTTGATAGATGCATTACAACTGTTTGCGTAACATTCTAGGTTTGCCTATATATTGCAGGTGCTGGTCACACAAGATGAGGAAATTCAGCTCTTGAAGAGTTGGCAGTTAACCTGCAAAACAGAAAACAGATACTTTAATTTTATCTCCAGAATGTATATAATTTCCATTTCTTATCATTGTAATAAAACTTTAAAGCAACTGAATAGTAAGAAAAAAGCCCCCACAAACCACAAAATTAGATAGGAAAAAGCATAAATGGGTTTCACAAGCTGCTGGAGTTTTCAACAAGTAAGTATCAATTTCATCAGTGAAGGATACGAAACTCATTTTTTCGTACGTCTATATTATTCCATCTGATGTACATCAAGAAAAAGACTGGCAGTTATTCAGGCCTATCAAAAATCTTCAGCTATTTTCAGATACAGGCTTCAAGGATGCTTAGAAAATGTTAAAGTTCTAAATATTCTCTTATCTTCAGTTGTTTCTTTTTTTTTTTCCCTGACAGTACTCTGCTTTCTACCTTGAACTCATTTTTATATTTTTTTAAGCAAACCAGCTTTTAATATCACTTTACAAAAGAATCACTGTGAGACTGCCGAGTGTGCTTGGGTTTTTAAAGTGCAATTTTTTTAAAGTGTGTGCTTCAGACAAAGAATTTTTTGCTTATTTTCTCTCACAGTGAGTTTCCTTCAAAACTGGCTGAAACTTTCCGTATCTGAAAATCATGAAGAAAAGCTGACCAAGACTGAATTTTCATCTTAGTCCTCTCCTCTTTCTCCCCATCCCCAATTATCTATCCTGAGAAATTTCTAATCAAATAAAATTCTGGGTCAGCTCTGTAATGACCCAGCTAGTTCCTCAACTCCAGTGAAGCATGGGGTTTTTGCTGGGAAAAAATACTGGGATTCAAGACAACCCTCTTTGTGACAAGGAACTTACCTGGAGGTTTCCAACCTTGAACTATGGCAAAGTTGTGTGTCAGTGCGCTCTCTCTCTCTCTCTCTCATGGCCTTGCTGAAAACTCCTGCAGTGTACAAAGTCTCAGTGTACAAAGTCTCATCCTTTCTGCAGCACCTGCATGGTGTGACCCGGTGAGCACTAAGAAATGTGAAATGTGATGGAATGGGAAGATTCCCTGAGAGTAAATTCAA
The DNA here is from genome assembly GCA_034782735.1 of Sagittarius serpentarius. Classification (NCBI taxonomy): domain Eukaryota; kingdom Metazoa; phylum Chordata; class Aves; order Accipitriformes; family Sagittariidae; genus Sagittarius; species Sagittarius serpentarius. The sequence continues at coordinate 35,784,810 of JAVKLA010000005.1, forward strand.
TGCCAGACGTTGCTCGTTCTCTCTCTCTCATTCTGTCTCTGTGTGTATGATGGTGTGGAACGCAAGAACAATTCTACTCTCTGTTTAACATAATAATATGTTTTCATAGTATTGTGAATGCTTTAATTGGAAGGAAATGTTCCTAAGGCAATGTTGTAAGTGGTTTCTTTACCTCCTAAAAGGTTTTGTGCTTTTTCCTTGAAAAACAACATCTTTCACTGAAACAACTGAAACCTTTAATTAGTCTCAATTTTAATTAAATGATGATCCCCATTTAACAGTGATTTAATTGCAATAGCTAGATAAATTAAGATAACAACATTTACTTTAATTAAATTAGATATGGTATTACTTCTTATTACCACTGTGAATGACTAACACAATGGAACTACAAATTTCTTTGCTTTATCATTTATTCATTTATTTGTCCGTGTAAATGTACTTTATCATTAAAAGAAAATTATTAACAAGATTACATCACTTTATTTAAAAAAAATCATTTGAATTTCAAAATATTTTCATACCTGAAAAAGATTAATACAAGAAAGATACTTAACTTTTTCAATCTTAAATGCAGAAGTCCTAGATTTTTGTCAAGATACTCTTAAATAAAAGAGTATTATGTACCTTTAAAAAATATAAATGTATTTATTTTTGTTTTAAATTATTTTTCTTTTAATCCCAGTTACTCTGGTTCCATGAAAAAGTCCTTTAGTTTAAAATAAATTTCCTGTTTTAAAGTTCCACTTTGGAAAATCTACTTTTAACTTTCTTACAATTGTGCTGTTCTTTCTGATAGCAAGAATGCAGCACTTTTTACTTCAAATTCACATTTCACTGAGATGTTTCTTCTCAGAGATTACAGCTGAACAAATAGCACATGTTTGCATATGTTCATGAAATCCAAATTTTGCTTATAAAAGAGACAAATGGGGAAATAGTTCAGTTATAAAAGACAAATGAAAGAGCACAAAGAAGAATTATGTTCCTGTTTGCCATTCTCTTATACAAGGATAAGACATATTTAACAAATTTGAAACCCAGACTTAATTTTTTTTTTTTTCATCAGTAATAGTGTGCCTTTAAGAAGAACGTGTAAGGTTTTTACTGCTGTAACTTAATGTGGAAAACAAGATATTGGATTTTAGAAAGAAAATCCACTTCAAATAAATATACAAAACAGCAATAGTTATACAGGCAAACAAGAGAGGGGCTTATCCTCACTGAGACGGTGAGTAGAGAGCTCAGCTTGTGCATTGCTTCTTCCTTCAGTTGTGTTTTCCAAGTTCTGGTCATTGTCAGAGATACAGCACTGGACTAGGTGGACCACTGAACTGAAATGGGGGTATCATTTGCATAAGGTTTTGGTTTTTTCCTTCATTTTCTCCTAAAGGTTCTTTCTATTGTTTCTAATTCTATTCAGATCCCTTTCAAAAAATACTATTTCTTTGGCAGCTTTCCAGATGCCAGAGTAACAACACACAATGCTAGAAGAACATGATTGAAATATATGTTTTGCCAGAGGACACATCTAGGTTAGCACTTAAATCTAAGATTTAAGATCAGGAATTACACTTCTGAAGTTGATCTTTCAGCTGTCCCCATTTACTCTGCTTTCATTCACACTGTGGAGCATGCAAATAGAATCATTTTGGTTGAAACTAAACTGGGAGATGAGCTCAAGAAGTTTGCCACTAATGGACGTTCTTCTCAGAGGATCAGGCTGGGGCTAGTCCAAGCTAGAGCCACACGAAAACACAAGTAGAGCAGGTTCTGGGTCTCCAACACAAACTACTTTGCTTTACAAACCGGCCCTGATGACACCATGAAGTTTGCAAAAGTAGACATGGTCATAAAAATGCCTCATTTTGTGCAGCTCTCAAAGACTGAGTATAAAAACGATGCAGTGCCTGTGTGTGTATTGAAAGATTTCTAATACGGGCAGTTTGGAGGATTTGACCTAAAGTCCAAACCTTTGGTTATATTTTCTCACCCTCGCAAAGGCTGATATTTGGAAGACAATTTGCATGTAAATAAACCATGATCAAGTCTTTTCTGGCAACAGTAGGAATGGAAAAGAAAATTTTTTTTCAGTTTATTCATTTTTAATGAACTCAGTGGAGAAACCAAGTACTAGGGTAAGTTAGTGAAATTTTGGCAAAATGGTCTAAGACTTTTTTACAAGGGAAAACTCAACTTTCCTGCTAAGCAGACTGTAATACTGATTAGTCCAAGCTTAATCACTATCGCCAATTGAAGAATAATTGGTAGGTTTAAATATATGTTTTTAAAATCCAATAAATGAATTGATACAGTTAAAAGGTGAACTTCATTTAAAAACCAACAACATCCAACCCCCTTACCCTCCCTAGTTTCATTTCTAGAAATGAAATGAAATGAAATTAGAAACCTAGTTTCATTCCATACACAGTTATTTACTTTTGTATTCCAAAGTTTGCACCAAGCATTTACTCGTTGCTGAAAATAGATTTCTTAAAAAAAGACCCAAACAACACACACCAAAAATACCTTCTGATACAGTGTAGAACTCAATTAGTTTGGAAAAGGCCAAGAAACAGCAGGTATTAAGTCCAGCCTTGGTCTCTCCCTCTTGATCTGGATGGATTTCACATTTTTAGCAATAACCGTAACACCTTTTTTATGTAAACTGGTTTTAGTTTCTATGTATTGAGTCATTTTATATGATATAATAGTTATAATATTGTTCCCACTTGTCTTACTACAAAGAACTCCCTTTCTTGCAATGTTATGTTCTATAATTTGTCTGACCAAGTTTGATTTTGATACTGAAGTTGAAAGTGGGTGAACAAGAGTAACTTGCAGTTTGGGTCAGATCTGAATTGTCTACAGTATGGTTGTAGGTTGCATTAGGTAGCCATAGATGATCAGCTTCCCACAAGTTTTGTGAAGACAGGTGGCCAGAAAGAAGAGACATTTCAGTTTCTCTGTCCTTCTTATCCTGCACAGAGCTATCTGGAAATTAGAACCTGTAAGGGCTCTACCCAGGAAAATGTGACTTTTACAGGTCTGTTGTTGTTAGATACAAAAGCCAATCAATCGTGGGACTAAATTATTTGGATACTGTGCTTCATGGATTTTGATTCCCATTGGTATATCTGTCTATTCATCTATGGGAATTCTGTTCCAACTACTTCACAAAATAGTAACAGACATCTTTGGTGTTTTATACATCCATGCTTAGAGGACTTCTTACCACTTTTATGTTATGGTGCTCTTCTTAGAACTTATAGACAAGAATTTACCAGTCTAGGTTGTATTCTCTTCTCAGTATTTGGTTCATTCGATGGCCAAAGTCTAAGAAAATTAATGTAACACATGGTAGACTTGATTCCAAAGCGAAAAAATGTATCTTGATGCTGGAAAGAAGCTCCCTTTATCACAGAAATGATTTCTTTCATCAACTCCAAAGCCACTTGGAGTTATTAATATGCAATTATGGTTTCAACAGCTGCAAAACCTAGAATTAATCACCACTTAAATATTTGATCTTACTTACCTGTATTGCTTTTAAATACATAGTGGAAGCATTTCCTTTAGGTGTAGTCCGTCTGTTTAGATGCTGTTCTTGGTTTGTTTGTTGTTTTTTAATTGCTTCATTGTTTGTTTTTAAAAAAGCCAAGGAAAGGGTTTCAGTAAAGCTGAAGAAAAAAAGTGATGTTAATTTAAGCATGCATTTTTACACCTAACAGCATAAATGTTCTTTAAGCATTTTTGAAGTTGTGAGAGAGATCAGTATTAATATTCTCCTCAGCACAAGCAAACTCTGATAAAAGAAGGGAAAGCATGTGTGCGTTAAATCAGTGAGTAGACAAAGAAAAGCTTCACAAATGTAACTTAATTGATGTCTTAAAGTTCTGAAACATCTGGAAGTCTCATTAAGTACTGCTGTTCATTAAGAATCCTAGTGGGCTTATCTAGCTGTGGAGAAAACACCTATTCCTTGCTTACCAGTCACAGACAAAAAAAAGTGTTGAAGATACACAATGAAAGATTTTTGAATAATTATCTGCTTCTTGAAGGTCAGGGATTCCTTGAATATCTAGGGCAGTGTGAGACATAACGTCAAGCAGATTCTCAGATGAAAGACTAAACAAAGCACCACTGTTCCCATTGAAGTCAGATGTATTGAAGTGAGAAGTCACAGCCTCTGTGGGCAGCAACCTTCTAAATTAGCCACATATTGCTGTGCCTAATGGGCCTACTGCTCCAAGTAATGCCAGCCACTTTACCCCATGGGACTGTGACAAAAACGGAAAAGAGAAAGAGAAATGTTATTTCTCCCATTTGCTGAGCAAGCGTAAAATCAGTTAAAAGAGCTTTTAAGAAATGTAAATGCTGCATATTCACAAGATCTGCCTTTTGGCCTATAATGTTGAACAGAACAGGTGCCCAGTCCCTCTCATTTCACTTTCATCAAACAGCTCAATAAAGTACTCCTGTTCTTTGAAAGAAGGCACTTTTTCCTCCAAACAATACAAACCAAGATAAGTTAGTTTGTAGTCCCCTGTATGTTCAGGAGATGTTTGGAGGGATTATTTCAATATCATGCTACAAGACAATGGACTGGGATGATGGATACAAGGTCTTCTAAAGGCAAAAGAGCAGAGTATTAATGTCACTTACTGTCTATTTTCTTTTTATGTAAGTAAAAATTACCATTGGCCTTGTGAAAGCACAAATTATATGAACCAGCAAAAGTGCTTTAATAGGCCATTGGCTGGTATTGTGCAGCTGGCACTGGTTTTTGTAGTAAAAAAAAATAATAATGCAATACTGAATTATATTCTCACTTTGAAGACGACAGTGAGTATGTCATCTTAGAGTAATACGTAGTGGGAAAGCAAAGCTGTAAGGCAATAATAAAATAAATACATATATTGAGTGTATATATATATAAAACCAACATATATTTCATTCTAACATTTGTCCATTGGGTACCACAGGTTTCCTAACACAATCCTTTTTCACAGCAACTTTGTGTGGTATCATAGAATCATAGAACTGCCTAGATTGGAAAAGACCTGTAAGATCATCTAGTCCAATCATTTAACCTAGCACTGACAAGTCCCCCACTAAACCACGTCCCTAAGCACTACCTCTACACGACTTTTAAAAACATCCAGGGGTGGGGCCTCCACCACTGCCCTGGGCAACCCCTTCCAATGCCTAAAGACCCTTTCAGTAAAGAAATTCTTCCTAATATCCAATCTAAATCTCCCCTGGGGCAACTTGAGGCCATTTTCTCTTGTCCTATCGCTTGTTACTTGGGAGAAGAGACCGAGCCCCACCTCGCTACAACCTCCTTTCAGGGAGTTGTAGGGAGCGATGAGGTCTCCCCTCAGCCTCCTTTTCTCCAGGCTAAACACCCCCAGCTCCCTCACCCGCTCCCCATAAGACTTGTGCTCCAGACCCCTCACCAGCCCTGTTGCCCTTCTCTGAACACGCTCCAGCACCTCAATGTCCTTCTTGTGGTCAGGGGGCCATCTTGTGCGTGTATTGAGGACCAAGATGGCTGGTTATCTTTCTAAAGGAATGAAATTTTAACCAGATCTTGAGAGCCCTGTGTGTCTCTCTGCAGTATTAAAGAAAAACCCCACCACCCAACAAACAAACAAACAATATTGTGCGTATGGAATTTTAACTGAAAAAAAACAGCTAAGGAATTAAGACAGTTCTTAAGCTGGCTAATATTACTATTAAAAAAAAAAAGCACTCTTGATACTAGAAACTCAAAAAATACTTGATCTTGAGAACAGTTTCAGAATAATAAACCTAATCAATCCAGCCAGATTGTAGCAGTGGCAACAGAACTAACTGCTTTACTGTATGGATACTACTTCTGGGATCAAAACAAAAGCCCCAGGTTTGAAATCAGCTCTAGATTCTTGACATAATGCTGACTTGACTTGAGAAACTTTATGTAAGGCAGATTGAAAATGGTTTGATTCTATTTACGTTATATGATACTAGGCAAGTAGCTCAAAGGAACAATAGCAAAAATCTGAAACAATTGTATATATTGAGCTATCAATTGCTTTCTCAGAGGATTACATTCATTATCAGTTTCCCTTCATTTCTGTGTTTATTAACTCCTTACTAAACTCTGATTCTTAAGAGGAAAAAAAAATATTGGGAATTCCTCCTCCTTTGCCCCTTGAAATAATTCTAAATTCTCTACAAGACCTTGTTACAGGTCACCTCTGACTCCAGTGATAAATCTTCTGATGTCTAATTGTGCAAAAATTATTGTTTTCTTTTTGAATGTATCTCTGCAGCATTTAGCTCTGCTGTGAAGGCATAAAGAAGATGACCACAAAAAAAAAAGTGTAAAGGATAAAAACCAAAGTATATCCATAATTTTTTATCCTTCATATAGTTACATGAAAAGAATGTCTTTAAACAAAAAGATTCAAGAGGTGTGAGGTTGTAAGATTTTATGACTTAAAAAGAAGTTAAAAGTTGTCATAATTTTATCAACAGATAAATGGAGAGCATGTCAACTTTCTGAAAATAAACTTCATCCTCAATATAGTACCTGGCAGGAGGCAAGTTCAGCAGGTGAGCAGCAAAATAAATATGGAAGTATAGCTCTGTAAATACAGATTACACAGCTGCTGCCTGAAGACATATCACCTTGTGATACAATCCTCTTCCATTATGCAAAATAAACAAGGCTATACGTGAATAATCCCATGCTGCAAAGGACCTCTGCTGGAAGTGCTACTCTTGGCTGAGAAGGCAGTGTCCTTTTCTGTAAGCCAGAATTAAGTCATCGTCTCTACATGGTTTTAAAGTATTTTGTATTTATAGGATGTGTAATCTATTGTACATAATTTAATTATGATTATGGATAAGATAGATAGGATTAGAGTGCTCCCAAGTAGAAGAAAAATGTAGACCATTGATCCATGATTAAAACACTTCAATTGACGATAGCCTATTTTATTGGTCTTTCTAAGCTCATCTTGTCCCTGTTGTTGTCCTACTTTGTTTGCAATCTCTACAGACCAAATTCTGCACGCAGTGAAGCAGCTGAGCTCTCTGCTGGAGATACTGAGCCACTCTATCCACTTGCAGGCAAAAGTACTGCCATTGTTTTTTCTAATGCAGTCCACTTCTGCTAGAGAAGCCTTGCTGCCGTGTGAGCACAGCTCTAAGGTAAACCAGCTCAGTAAGCCTGGCATACAGACCTGGTGAATATCTACACGGATTTGCTGAGACTGTCTTCATATGCCCCGAACAGCTTTAACAATCCTTCCTTCCCTCCTACCTCCATCCTGACAGCATCCTTTGTAGCCCGTCACAACAGCAACGTGTGTGGCTAAGAGATACTCAGGAGCTCCTCTGCCTGCCAAGGGGGTTACTGGCACAGTTGGAGATAAGGGACTTTTCATCATACACCTAAGACAAGGGCATAATGAAACAGTTTGAACCTTCTGCAAGGCACGTCTTTGCAATGGTGTCTATTTTAGCAGGCTGAATCCTTTCTGCTACTGTTCACCATCCCCTGATAAGCTACACTGTTCCCTAGACGTGCCTCCACTCCAGGATACCTGAATGCCGTCTGTGCGCTGGCTTTGGGATAGATGGCATGGTCCAGTAACCTGCCGTGTCTAGACAGTCCCTCGGACAAAAAGTAACCATCAGGTAAAGAAAGGAGTAGATACAGTATTTTCTGTTTTAAAGCTATGTATTGGTCATCAGGAGTTCAGATACTGATTACAGAGCACCCTCCATCTGGGAGGAAATAACTTTCAAAGGAAATGTTCCTGAGAAGAAGGAAAGATTTTTTTTTTGTCAAATGTCTATTTGCAACCCAGAGTTTCTTTTGTTGATTCAGTCATCCACACAGTCATCTCCCTTGAGCCCACCCTCCCCTCCATTATCTAGTTCAGTCAGTCCCCTCCAGCCTTACAGCTGCTTCCATCTTCATCATGTTCATATTGCCAAAGCTGGCAATAACAGCTACGTCACAGCCACCTTTCCGTGGTGGTTCTCTGCCCTTGCCACTCCCCAGAAATTATCACGCAGAAAATTCACATTGTTAAAAAGTGTGATCCTGATAAATTTCTTGGTCTTTCCCAAAATTATAAACCATCGCTGTAGCTGACATTATGTTTAGTAGATAGCTTTTTGCCATTCTCTTGCACATACAATTCATGCAGCCATTGCAAACCAATTCAAGCAGAACAAGAATGCTGACTTCATATCTTAGCAACAAAATTTATCATAAATGGACTTTCATTCAGTGTACTTTAAAAATCATTTTTTTGCCTTATTTGTCAACAGAAAATGAGAGGCTCATTTGTTTCTAAAGACTGATAAAGTAGTTCTCAACACACAGCAATATTATTTTATGAACCCACAAAATCAACAGTAATTTCTATTGAATTTTCATGATAATAGTATTTACAAAGAAAAATCCAAGACAGAAGCTAATGGAAATACAAAAGTTATGCTGAATAGATAGACTCAAAAATAATTTGGCTCTATTTGGGTCCTTTTTTTTAAATCTAAGTGTATATCAAACATTAAAAATGTATGTTTTCATGATAAAAAATGTGTCTAATTGCTAGGTAGAAAAGATGCACAGAGGACCAGGGCTACTATTATAAATATTGCAAGCCAGCATTACTATTATATGGAGGCTGAGTCTCAGAGTTGCTCAAGGTAATAAACATTCAGATCATCTTCTTTCATAAATTAGTTCTTAAACTCAGCAAATTTTAAGATGGAAAGATGGAACTATTACATAGAAAATGTCAATTACTATCCAGGGAATCTGATAAATGAGTCTGAAATGGGAAATAGATCAAATTGTCATGAAGAAAATGTAGCCAAACTGGTGAACAAAATAGCAAAAGGGTGGGCAACCGCCGCTGTTGGGAGGACAGTCTCCCTATTACTGATACGTAGTAGGTGATAGCTGAAAAGCTCTCTTGGATACACTGACCACATGGTCTCTGTCTCCTCTAACACTGGTCTGGATGGAGATGCTTGACTCTCAAGTATAAATGTAAATGTAGGGGACTTGGGGTCAAACAAAATCTCGGCCATGCTGACCAGAAGGACTCTGAGATATTTTTACCACCTACTTCCCAAATAAAACCTATAATGCTATACATGTGGGGTTGTTGCTGCTTCATTTTTTCACTCCAGAACTTATTTCTACCTTTCTGTTCTTCTTTACTTCGTAAACAGTCTTTCTTTAAGCAAGCAGAACTGGAGTGTTTCTGTGGCAACAACATCCCCAGCCACAACTTCAATCTATCTTAACTGGCTTTTTTACCTAATCCCATTAACTATCATCTCTAATGACAGTTAATATCATCCTAAAACATCAAGGAAGTTTTTCCTTTCTTTTAAAATTCTCCTTTGAATAGCAAAAAGTGGGAAATGGGATGCTGTTAAGACTTAACACTCCATACATCATATATTTTATTATCTTCATTTTTATCATTAATAGCTAGTTAAAAAATAATATATTTTGGCATTAATAGAATGGGAGCTGTTTGCTCTGGCCACTGCTTAAAAATCCAAATCACATTTAACTGTTAATAGTATAAAGCAGCTGGTCTGGTTAACATTTTTGCTTATGTAAGTTTATTTATTCCATCAAAACTAGCTCTTTATTGTACTTATTATATCATATCTAATGTATTATTAAAATTAACATTGATGCTAGTCTCTGAGCTTCACAGAAAATTATCAAGTATTTATGAGTAAAAATCAGCTCTTCCTCAACAGTTTTTTTGGATAATGTTGCTAAAAGGAATTAAAATATTGATAACCAACTTTATGTCTGTATATTTCATGTGTACAATGTTCTAAAATCTTCATTATACATGGAGTGACTCAAAACTAGAAAATATATTTAAAAATAAAAATACATGCATATTGTGTACTGATGTGTTAGTATCCCTATGGATGTTACTAGATTCAGGTAACAGGAACCAGTATTTTCCAAACTTTGGGAATTTCTCAAAGGTTTTTTTTTTCAGCTATCGTTCTTGTATGTGGGAGTTACATGTTTTTAAGTGGCAAGTCATTTATGAGCCAAGAAACAGACATACTGGTGGTGTCCTAAGCCAAAGCTGCTGTGCAGTCTCTCTGACCCAAGCTTCCCAGTGTCATACAGGGTTGTACTAAAGAAGAGCATTTTCTTAGGTATGTTACATTCCACTCTGCCAGTGTTCTCCCCACAAAAAAAAGAGACACTACCAGCAGGGCTGTAAGGGCTGTGGAAGAACAGGATATTACGAAAGTCACTGAAAAGCAAAATCCTCTTTTGTGAATTTCTAAGTGAAAATTACTCTGAAATAAGCAAAGGAGGGTCTTGATCACATCTGAGGTCTGTGTCCCGACCACCACTCAGTAAGTGTGTGAAAGAGTTTATCTTTCTCGTTCTTCTTCTTCTGTGTATTTCCTGTGAAAGCTTCAACCACATACATAATTCAGGGAAATGAGCTCTATTGTTATTCATTTAACAGGCTTTAAAATCATGTATGCATTAGGTGTACATTATAAACTTTCCTGGTTTTTTTCTTTGAAAAATGTGATGTGCAGTATATTAAGGCTGTTAGGAGGTTTATTATTCCACCATAACATTTTATAGTATAACAAATTAAATGCATTCTTCAAAGATTTGCTTAGTTTTTTGTCATGAACCATATAACTCTTGCAGTAATGCTGAATGAATTCGTAATGATAGGACACTTAAAATAATGAGAAAAAATTCATTTTAAGTTTTAAACCTTAATTATTCATTATGAATCAATTCTAATAATACTGGCAATGTATTGAGCAGATATCCCTGTAGATATCATATACAATGAATTTGTGATAGGTCTCAGTAATCTGATCTCCATATAATTTAATAGACACTTTCTTTAACTTGGTTCTGAGGAAAAACATTATTTTAAAAACAGTCCAAGAAACATTTGCAAGGCTGTTTTTCAAATGATGCTTTGAATGTATTCCTCAGCTCTGCAAGAAGTTCAGAGTAGCCCACAGTAAATATACACGAGGAGTCCTTAAGAGATTTTTACTGTAGTTTATTGCAATTAGGCCTACCAGTTTTTGACTTCAATGTCAAAGCAGGGACAGCAATTTCAGATTAGTTTAGCTGCCAGACCCACTATTTCCATTCAGGAGATAAACTCCGATTGACTTCAGAGGAGCAAGTTCAAGACCTTTGTGGGTAAATAAACACCCATGAATAAGAAGCTCTCTGATGTAAAAGATTATCACACAGCTTCCTTGGCAAGTGAGGCAAGTTCTTACCCAAGAACTGCATACTCAGAAAACCTTTGTTTAAAAAACATTTTGCAGTCCTAGACTACACTAGCAGTTTCTTAAAAGTGTACGTAAATAATGAAGGTGATTCGAGTGTTAAAGGGTAATTACATCGTGATTTGATTTATAAGACCTTTATCCTGGTGTGCTCAGAATGTCACTGTTGTTGCATGTAGGTAGCAATCTTATTTATCTGAAAATCTGGAGGGGATTAAAGGGCAGTTTTAGGAATCTGGGTAATCAAAAAAATTCAATAGGACCACGCCTTAGATGCATCCTTTATGTATGTGCTAATGTTTCACATTAATTCTGTGAATATTGTGTAACACAAGTTCAGCGGACTATATATGACCTACAAATGTGCCAAAGCAGCAATTACTGAAACAGGAATTATCAAAAAGAGTGCACTGAGGCTGAAGAGGGATTTCTGGGAAGGGTGGTAATTCTCTGTGCTCTTCCTGACAGTATATCCATTTAAAGAACAGCAGCATTTTCACAACAGAAGTCAAAACAATTGCTCTAAAATGAGTCACGATCCTTTCATTTTCTTCATTGAGGCACTTATTGTTTTAACAGAATAAGTCTTTGACACAAGATATAATGTAGGCCACTTCCTTTTGAGAGGAAAACACCACGTGCATGAATTAATTCATCACAAGATTACAGTAATTCAGGAGGGTTAAATTAATGATTAGCTGATTAACACGTATGGAATCCAGTCCAGGAAGGCGATGCTAAACAGCATTATTGACAACAGCAGACAGCTGTTTTTCTCTTTTAGAAGCTGAAAGATTTCAATAATTCCTATTTTAGATCAGATTTTTCAGTTGCACTGAAGGAGATAAAACAACAAATAAATTCCATGCTCTTAAAAAAACCTTCAGTTTGTGCTCAAAGAATATAATTATTATATATAAGTGGCTTTGTATATGTATCTGTAAGTTCATATGCATTGTCCGTGTAGTATATGTATACCCTATATATATGGAATTTAAGCAGTGCTCTAAAAAGTAATGATTTTTAATATCTCAAGTTTCTCACATGAATGGTTTATGCCATATAATCCAGTGCTAGAAGAAAGAACGTATGGTACTTAAAGAATCCAAGAAAAAAATTGTTAACCTAAGATAGCTTAGAGAAGCTGCTACACCTGCAAATTTTGTTTTTTGTACTATTTTGTAAAATGAAAAAATCTCTCAGTCACTGAAAAATGTGCATTTTAGCATATGAAAATGTGGAACATTTTCTAAAAGTAGTGAATTGTATATCTAAACTCTACTGGCCTCTAAAATAAAAGGAATAAATCCTTGGGAGTGGGCATTTTTAATTTCTTAAATAAATGTTTACAATATTCTATACAGGCTCTACTATTAGAAAAATCTGTTATACTCTGCACATGTTTCACTCAGGATTCTGGCGCTGAGCATGCCACAGCTTTTTTGTCTGCTGTAAAATGGTTTGTGGCCCAGGCCTGTGCACTTAACTTGTACATGGACAGCATGAACTTTGGGAAGTTCAGCCCAAGTAACAATGTTAAACATTCATAATACACAGAAATAAGCCACAAAACAATGTCTCTGCAGGAACAGAAGATACTAGCTGATATTATATTACTATGGAGTTAATTATCTACAGGCAATGCCTCTTCTAATGAGAATATTCACTTTGGTTTTTTTTTTTTTTATAAAGTAATGAAAGTAGTGGTTACAGTGAAATACAAAGAATCAATTTCTTTTGGTTTCTTATGCCTCTCAGAGCCTACCTCTTAACTTGACAGTTCACAGGTGGCAGGACTTGATTAACCAGCATTGCTTCCCAGTGCCATTCATAATGAGACAGACACCAGCAACCTCCCTTAACAAAGCTTTCTACTTTCAAATTGTTGTCTCCATTTAACAGGAAGTAAGTGTTTATACCTGATGTGGTGCCTCTGCAGATTGTCTAGTCTCAAGGCATACAGTGTGTGAGCCAAGTTCACTGCTGACTTACATTTGTGACTCCATTAGGTTCAACATAAAATTTGATCTTCTGTCCTTTCGTGTAGAGGTACTATTGTGTGTATTTTCAGAGCGTCCCTCTGGGTGTTAAGTCAGCATCAGCTGAAGTTAAGCTTTTGAGAGTGGTTATTGGTACCTCACAAGGATGCTAAGTTTTTTGTGTACTGCACTGAATGTCCACAAACAATAAATTTGTTAAATCCAGTAGGTCAAACATACAAAGCAAAGTAACTTGTGTGGAATTTGCAATTCTGGATCTGCAGTTTTATAAACACCATAAAATGGTGTTAAAATAGCCCACTGAGTTACTCTAGCACATACCACAAAGACCACAATAAAAACCTATCATTAAATTGTCAAAGCACTAACAGTATTTGTGGCCTCATTACTAAAGAAAAGTACTAAAAGCTCTAGCCTCTGTGTAGCGAAGACCTTTGTGAGCTAAATTAATTCACATTGAGTTTGAAGTACATGCTTCAGCCACAGCTGACCACATCTGCTATTCTGAAACGTGGTATCCTTTCCAAACTATTGCCAGTTACTTCCAATGTTATTCAAGACAAGGCAAGTTATTTGCAAATCAAGTAGTAGCCCTGAATATTTTCTTGCATTATATTGCACATATCCAATATATATGCACACAGTTATATATATATCTCCACATACATATATTCAGTGTATGTTCAGTGTGTGTATTAATAAACACAGGTTCATTTTTATATACCACAACTCTTTAAGATTCTCCACAAAACAGAGATCTTAGTTTATTATTGTTATTTCCCCTGACAATTTGGCATGAAGTGGAATTTATTTTCATACTCCGTGTGTGTGACTAATGATGCAATTCTGTTTCTTATTAGTCTTGTAGACAACAAATATATATTTTAATTTTGGCTGTTTTATTTTTTCCATAAAGGCAAAAGCTACATTTTAACTTAAGGGTTCTGCTATAACTCTGCTATTTCTGTTATGTGGACCTGCAAAATTTGAAGAGGATAGTTATCCAGGTTTGGTTTAGTGTGGTAGTATTCAAAGCTTGTCAGCTGTAATGAATCTGATAAAAAATGACATACGTACGATTTCAACATACAGAAGGACAATTCACAATGCCTGCTTCAGGGACTCAGTATGGATACCTATGTTTGGAAGACAGGGTCCTCAGCAGTGTAATTCACTTAATAAAAAAAAAAATCACAGCTGCCAAACATACATGATCTTGACTCTTTCTTTCAGAGCACTGAGTTTTGGGGGCATCTCAGTGGCCTGGATTCCTCACAGCGTGCTAAAAACAGGTGGTGTCTATGCCTATATGTCTCATGTTTCTTATATTCTTTTTACCCCAGCAAAATCTTGTACAGCTGCAAGCTGTTAAAAAAAATGAGAAAGTTTTAACAATGTAAAATTGAAGCTTCCCTGACATATCTGAATATAGTGTACCATTTAAAAAAAAAAAAATAATTTGCTTTTGGGAGGGAATATGGCAACCGCTCCATGTATGTCATGGAATCTCTTTTCTTTTATGTAGACCTGTCAGTATAGAGTCAGATCTTGCGTTTGAACCACCACCGCTTACAGCTGGATCAGATGTGCAAAATGAAACAGACTTTAAAACAAATATAAAGGGGGGTCTACATGGTTTTCTGACTCAGTTCAACCATTTTTCTTGGGTAGAAAATGGAATTACAGGCTGTGGACGAGCCAGTTGCGAGATGCATCAGTCCTTGAGAAAATTAAGTCAGTAAGGAATGACTAAGGTCTTTTAGGACATGTGGTATTTGGGAAGTTGTTTGTTCATTCCCTACTGAGATATTTAATTTAAAGGAAGAACGTAAAACCAAATTTACGTGATTGCCACTGTGGCTGCTACCTAGTTTCTCATCTAGCTTCTACTTCTACATCATTATTCCTTTAAAGCTGTTCTCCTTACTTCTTCTCTTTCTCTTTCTGTTTTTTTATCTACCTTCTACTTGCCCGATTCCTCTGTCCCCCCCAGTGCCATAACAGGGTACTGCTGGCCACAAAAGCCAAGGTCTCAGCTAGGTACCAGTTCCCCTGGCATCCCAATGCAACAGTGTCACCTGCCCTCCACGGGTGAAAAATACCACAGCCAAAGCTTCTGTTCATGCAAATAATCAATTTTTATTTAAATACAGAAAGCTTCAGTGTAGATGTGTGCATGAACATACAAATACAATTTGCAAGACTGGTCTGGAAAATGTACCGTGGGGAAAACAGGAAGCTAAAATATTTGTTCTAAGTAAACTGACAGCTAGGCCTTGTATGTTTTTCTGAAAAAGATACGACAAACAATTCATTGTGCACTCTTTCTGTGTAACTGCTGTGAAGACATGTGAGGATCTGACAGACCTTGCTTGACTAAGGTGGATAGAAACACATATGAGAGACATTCTGTGAACAGTTACTGAGTTCAGAAAGCTTTGCAAAAAAAAAGTTATGTTTCACAGTTATATTAATTTATAATTTGGTATTCCATTTTTTTCAAATTCAACTGGCAGATTTAAGTCTCTTTATTTTACAAGTTATATATAAATACATATATGTGACTCCATTCTGCATATGATGTACAGTTCAATTAAATTTGCCTGTTTTCTTTAAGTTCTATATGGAAACTTTTGATCAGAATCTAACTGAATCATCTTTAGGAAGTTCAAAAGACGTCTGACATCTTTAAAAATTACTCTGTTACTGGCTAGTAATCAAAGCCTTACTCTATTTAATCATAGGCTTCTGTTTTATGCAAAGCTTTTTAGGGAATACTATTTGAATGTACTACTTAAACACATATGTTCTTGTATGCCATATATTTTCCATCTCCTGTTCCTCACCCCTCCAAAGCCTAATATTTCTAAATTAACTACAAGGAAATTGAGATGACGTAGATTACGACCTGGTTTTCTTCTGTGGGAGTCCTATTAGACTGCATCAGAATAGGTATATTTGATCTGTATTTCTTCTTGCAGATGGACACGAATCATACAAATACGATTTGACAAGTGCACCTTCTGATTGGCTTGAATGGCTAGATCGTTTAGTCTACATTCTGCATGCTGGACTCTCATGTCTTGCAGATCTCTGTGACTCTACTAGCACAGTGCAAAGACTTCAAAACATAGTAATGATCATACGAGTATAGGGATGATTTAGATTTCACCACTTCCCATTTGTTGGAGAGTTTGTTTTAAAGTAAAGTAGAGATGAGCAGAAGGAGATTCAAAAGAAGGACTGCTTTTACAGTATGGTGTACAAAACAGGGGACTGAAAGTACTTGGCTTCTTCAGCAAACACCAAGAAAGGCTTATTATTTGTTAATAAAACAGGCAGTGGAAAGAACTACTTAAACTAAACGGCAGTAGTAGCATAAGAGTAGGTGAAAACACTGTGAATGAGTAAACAGAGATTGAAAGTCATAAGGAGAACAATAAACAATAAGATCATGAAACAGTTTTCTAAATAGGAAACAGAACATCTTTATCTTCTTTGAAGACAGCATTCATTTGGTGCTTGAAAAATGTTACATACAGTGGACACCAGCAGTAGAACTGAAGACCATGAGACTGGGTCTTTGCCAAGGCTCCAAAGAACTGGAGAGTCCTGCAAATCCCAGCAACCTTTTTTGCTTGTCTTGTTTACAAACAGAAGGTTTTAAGAGCTTCCATTAAATAGGAAAGTGATCGGTTTTCACTGTTTCGGCCACAATTCCTACTGTATTTGCGCTGCTTTATAATCTTCTAGTAATTTTTTCTCTGTAATATTTTTTTCAGCATAGCTAATATGTACCCAGCCACAAAATAAAATGGGTCTCACTTCATTCTGAAAGAAGCCTATAGGCAATTTTCTACATAATATTATTAAACTTGGTACAAGATTTTCTGTTAAAAAAGTTATACCTCTTCAAAGCTATGTAAGTTTGTAGAAATACTCAAGTGAGGAGTTGTTGTAGAAGCTAGTTAGGCTGTATCTAGGATGCTGAACATTTACATTCTTAGCAATTATTTAAATTCATTTCACCATATTTACAAGATCAGATTGAATAATTTGAATCACTGTCTTTAGGAAAAAAACGTTTCCTCATCATGTGTATAGTTTTCAACACACCATAAATAGTTACCACTTCTTTAAAAATATTGTACACAATATTAGCTGAAAAATGGAAATGCGAGTGCTTATTTGAAAGGTATCTGTATTTATAGGTTCATATTTTTATATGTAAGAATGTATGTTGAAGAATCCGCTGAAAATGTGCCTCTGAAGCTGAACTACACCAAAAGATGACCTATCATAGTTTTTTCTGTTGAGACTATAATGGTTACATTTAATGACAGAAATATCAATCTGAAAAAGTCTGATTTCAAAAGAGTTCTTTTCTGAACATTATCCAACTAATGATCAGATACACGTAATGTAATGAAATAACATCTAGTCTATACAAATCAAGTATATATAGGCTAATAGGAAATATGACAGAAAAGTCATTTGAAAAGCACCCTAACTTGATGGAAAGGCTCTATTTGTTTCCACATAAATATATTGCAGGGCCATTAGGGCATATTACTGGAGACATAAAAGCAATGCATCTAGAGTAACATGGACTGAGCTAGTTTAGTTTTCATCTTCATGAGTTTTCTGTACAGCTACAGTCAAATCTGATATAAAAATATTTCTGTACTGAGGTTAACTGGGAAATTTAAACCTCATTTTAAATTCTATTATTCAGTGCAAGAAACTGCCGAATGTGATGTGTCTAATATTGTTAGCTCTTCTGTATTTTGAAATACGTAAATGCAAATGAACAGGCTGGTCATGAATTGCAAAACAGCCAGTAATATATTGCTAAGGGGATGTTTTCCTTGTTATGCTGCCTATGAGAATCTCATTCCTTGGAATGCCATTCAAAGTATATGGTATTTACATATCAATCTTACCTTGAAAAGGATGCCTTTAAATTCTTCATCTTGGAGGTACTCAGCACGGGTCCACTTTCTCCTATAGCTTTTTATGCTCCTAGCCACCAGAGCAAAGTAACTGACAGTGCTGTAAGACAAAAAGTCTGATGGTAGCATTTTTGACTGGAATATCAAGGCATTAAGAGATTAAATGGACTCCCAAAGACACACAGTAAGTCTTTTGCTCTTTAGGGGATTTCAGCAGGATTCTGCTTCCCTGAAAACCATTGTGCTGTCCTTCCTCCTGATTTAGAAGTTGACTCTGAAGTTAAATATTAAACACAGCTACAGATTCTTTGGGAAAAAAAATGGAAGCAAGTGGGGGCGCATCGCTGAAGGCATTTAGCTGGAATTTACAGTATCTGAATACAATCAAGACAATACAGACTTCAAGAAATCCTGAAAATTTTATCACGGAAACACCATGTGCCATTTGGGAGGGACCCCACAGGTCAAGTGTTCATTGGTGACAGAGTTTCTCAGACTGGCACCTGCTCAGCCAAAACATCTGCTGGAGCCACAGCCAGGCCCTGACCCCTCTGGTTCGGCAGTGTCCGTCAAGCCCTGCACCCTGGGCACACGCCACAGACTCAGCCCAGCAGCCCTACTCCTTCTTTCGACTTCCATTTGATTCTCTGCCCACTCCTGCTCCCATCACCTCAGTGTGCACAGGACAGACCATCCCAGAACAGGGTGCACAGCCTTTGTTCAGCAGTCTTACATCTTCCATGCACCCAAAAGGCCCTAGTCTTGGCGGGGGGAGCAAGAGAAAGGAAATACTCACCACAGGTATAAATGCAAAGTCAGCACTCAATAATTCAGTAACCATGATAAGTAACTGTAGAAGTTAGTAAAAACTGGACAAAAATATTACAGGATTCAGTTTAATATTCTGGGTTACAGAGGTGCTCGCTCGCTCTGTTTACAGTGCCTATAAGGACAGTGTAGCTTTAGATACCCACACATTGTTTCTGCACCAAAGCACTCACCTTAGGCAGTGCTCAAAAGGAAATAATAGAAAAACCACCTTGTTTATTCTCACTCTGTCGCTCTCAGCAACTTTTTACTTGTCAAAAGATTTCACTTTTCTCTTTATATCTTCTGCTGATTAGCACTCTCCACTCTTCTTCCTTGCTTTTGTCTTCTCCCCTCTTCTAACCCCCCAAAAGCTGTACTTTGCCACTGTCATAATTCAAAGCTCTTCTGCAGCTTAAAATCATTGTCAGAGGTTTAGACTTTGGCACTGCTGTAGTAATGCTGCTGAACTTGCCTAGATGTTTGAAAGGAAATAAATATTTACAGCTTGGAAAAAAACCAAATTTTCAAAGGTGTCCCATTAAGAGAGATACAGATGTCTCTGAATAACAAAGAAAGAATGTCAAATAAGCAGTTAAAAAATAAAAAAGCAACAAACAAATTGGAATATCAGCTAATTTTAAGCTTGTTTCAGAAATGAAAGCATCATGCGTGAAAGATCTCTTTGAGGTCTGTGTCAACTGAATATGGACTAACTGATCTAGTGGCTGCTCCATGATGGTGGTTTTACAATCTCCTATTGAACTGGAAATGCATGAATGACCTTAAATGACCCTAATGAACTTCTGTGCTTCAAGGCCTGGTACAGTTTTGACCTAGACAGACAGGGATTCTTTAAAGATTTCATATTTGGAGGCCACTTTCTTGAAGACAGATAGAAATAAATCTCAGACATTCTGATACTCTACATTTATTCAGCCTTGGGAAAACATTTTTCTCTTAATACCTGTTTTTAAAGTTGCTGTGAGTTTATATACATGCTCAAATTGGTGTGCTCTAACAAGCTATCATACAGCAGCTAAGGTGGACTAATTAGAGGGATACCCACTCTTACCCAGTGGCAAATAAAAATTAATTTTACCTGGAGATAAAGATATTTTGTAAGAGATACTTATTCTCTTTTCACCTATCAGTTATATACTTGGATTTTAATTTTAAACCTTTAATTTTTCAATTTGTACAAGTATTTTCTTTTACCATATCTCCACCTTTAAGCCTCTTACAGTAGATCTCAATTTATAGTAAGAATTAAAAACAGAGACAAGGAAAACTCAGTTCTAGTTATTTCTTCCATATTATTCTCTTCATCATTTCTACATCCATCTCAGCCTCACTGGTAACAGGAGTGAGGTCTACTTCTGCCATACAGAACTGAACAATGTCAACTGGAACCTCCTATTCTATATCACATTGACTTCTTTGAAGGCACATTATAAATATGGATGTAGATCCTTGTTGTTTCTTGAGGGAAATGCCTATTTTCATTCCCCACAGTTTAAAACAGGTGATGGGACATCGTTGAGACAGATGGCCATAGGAGAATAAAGAAACAGCAAGAACATCAGGAAATTTCAAAGAGAATCTTCCAAAAAGGCATATAGAAACCCTTTTCCTGGTGTCAGTTGCCAGCACATGTAACCACATTGGTGAGTATCTTGCTGTTGGTCTTATAGAACTACGTGTTGTTCTCATCTCTGAGATGTGGCTGGGTGCTCTGACAGGGTGTATCTGAACCAGTGAATTAATAACAGATTCTCAGCACTTTGATGAATGTATAATAAGTGAACTGACACTGCAATCATACATTTTCACACTTCTCAAGTTCTGCAAGAACTGTTTTCTGGAAATGCTCTTTGTTCTAAAGTAAGAAAACAGATTGTTGAAGTGTGTTTTACTGTGAACCTTGTATTAATGTTGGGGGGTTTTTTTTGCTTACACTTCTAAGTTTTTCTGCATATTATCTTTGAAGGCTGTTTACCTGTGATAAGTATAAATTCAGAACAAAAGAAGTGTTTACTGATAACAACTATTTGGTGTACTTTGTACATAGTGTAAAAAAGGGAGAAGAGAGCTTTATTAAACAGTCTTGGATCTTTTCCTAATGATACTTCATGCTGCAGCCCAACACGTAGGCATTAGACCGTTATGTCATGGGTAAGAAATGGGACTATTTTAGGTCTGTTGAACACTGTGAGTATTTCACAGTTGATTAGATTAAACTGCTGAAATGCAGGTGGTTTTGTACACTGAGAAAATACAGTGTTTAGTGGTCCTCAAATTCTTACTTTCACCTGTGCAGAGTGCTCATTTAGTGAATAAAATAAACCACACCAGTTAGCACATGGCTGGCTAATATGTGGTATCATTATGTTTACGTTGCTTTGTTTAGAAGAGAGTGCTGCTTTTCTTTTACATTGCTTTGTTTAGAAGAGAATGCTACTTTTATTTTTTCTTTTTTATTTTGCTTTTTTTTAGGGAAACCATGTTTTAAATAGCTTGGGTAGGCAGGTTTTTAATTAGGATACTCCCATACTACACATACAAAGAGAATGTGTAACTAGTAGCAACGGCGATTCTGTGGAAGTAAGGAATACATTTAATGAATAAGCTGAGTAAACCAGCATAAATTTTTCACGGTCAATTCACAGAACTATCAGTAAAGAAGCAACCTCTCCATATCTCTTTGAAGTGAACATAAAACTCTAAGAAAACAATCCACAGATAAACTTGGTCTTTCAGGTTTCAGTTTTTACAGAGACCATCCTACGGTGCTGACCTTAATGGTCAGCAACGTGACAGAAGAAAAATTAGTTTTTCATCTGGTTCTTTGAGATGTTAGGATAGATTTTCATAGTCTGATGCACAGAAATAATTTAAATAGTTCTAAGTGTAGCAGTTTTGGTCTCCACCGTAATATCGTTTTCTTCTGGAAGAAAATACTGTAGTTATAAATCTAAGACCAAAGGAGCCAGAAGGAAAGCTAGTGAAACTGATTCTGGGAGGAAAACAACATCCTATTACGGGGAATACATAAATATTTTCGATGATCATTGGATGATGAAAACATGGCAATCATAATAAATACATTCCTTGGAAAGTAACCTTCGTTCCCACTGCTCATAATTACTTGCTTTACCCACCATCCAGAATCAGACTTTTTTTGCTTGCTTTCTCCATAGCCCGATGCTTGCACTTTCAGCCTTACAGGAAGCAAGCACTGTTTCTGAACCTGTGCGTGTCCATAGTTAAGCACTCATCTGGCCTTCTGGAGAAGTAAGTAGAAAGCTGAGCAGTGCAGAAGAGTCAGTGGGTAGGAGTGCTGTCAATGCCAGTGTCGGGTTTAGGTGATGGTGGATTTAAGCAGCCTCAGGGCTGCTTGTGTTCTCTTGGTAGCCAACCCCCAGTGATTTCTGCTTTGCAAACAGGATTTTTCTGAGTTCATTCTTTCACTTTTTTTTCTTTTTTTCTGAAATTGACCTTCTGAGGTGGGTAACAAATCATTTTGGATTAAAAAAATTTTCAGACTTAAAAATATTTGGATTCTCCCCATTATGCCCTTACTCCTTCTGTTCTCATACATGAGGAATACATCTCTAAACCTTAAACACTTAAGCATATTGACTACTGTCTGATACATGTTTGTAAAATTTCATTATTTGTTAGTATAAAAATGGCAGGACAGGAATTTATAGTGTATAAGTAATACTAAAAGTAAAAGAAACAAAGACTACCTCACCCATTTTCCAATCAGGGAGAGTGACTCTATTTCTATTTAGACTTCAGTTTTTGTTATCAATAAAATAAATATACATTAATGCTTGTCTGAAAAAGCAGGTGAACATCACTGGTCTGAAAGATAGTTAAGAAGATACATAAGACCATATATTTAAAAAAATGATGAAATAGTCTATAAGGGCAAAACCCATTGTGAATAGGCTCAGATGCCCTTTTCAGCAGTATTACTTCAGGTGTGTCATGTTTTAGCATCAAGAAGCCGCTCACTCGCTCCTCCTCCCCACCCTCAGCCCTTGTGGGATGGGGAGGAGAAAATATAAAGAAACGTTCGTGGGTCGAGACAGGGGCAGGGAGGGATCACCCACCACTTACGGTCACAGGGAAAAAGCACACTCAACTTGGGGAAAAAACAAAATCAATTTAATTTACTACCAACCAAATCAAAACAAGGATAATGAGAAGTAAACTCAAAACTGAAAACCCCTTCCCCCCCCCCTCCCTCCTTACTGGCTCAA
>JAVKLA010000005.1:35808273-35820920 GCA_034782735.1 Sagittarius serpentarius
GGGCTCGGCCTTGGCCAGCAGCGGGTCCGGCTTGGAGCCGGGGAAGCTTCTGGCAGCTTCTCACAGGAGCCGCCCCTACAGCCCCTCCCCCGCTACCAAAACCCCGCCAGTCAAACCCAAAACAAGGTGTTATAAAAGCTCATGAAAATTCATAATGGATCAGTATCTTTGTTCTGATTAATTCTGGGTGTGGTTTTTAATAAGTTTTTTTAGATATGAAAACAGATGTATTTATACATCTGGAGAATGTTGCTTCATATAATTGGGACAAATATTTCATGAGAATTTAATTATTGCTTGTTTCACCCACAAATCCCTAAACAATATTGATTACAGTGCTGAGATATCATATCCAGCAATACTGCCCAAAAATTATTTTAGGGTGAAAGAGGCTAATACATTATGGAAAGAATTATTTTAGACAGTTTGAGGCATTGTTACTAAGTGGCATGGAAGTCTAAATCTCTTTTCTGTAACATATGTCAGTGCCCAAATGGCAGAACTGTAAATAATGTTCATGCTTCATTTCTGATAATGTTCAGAGACACTTGCCGTAGATTGACTACTATTTCATCAGTTTGGTCACCAGTCTTGAACTACAGGCCACAGTTCAAATTGTTTTGGTTTTGACTGAGTCAACAAAGAAGATATTAAATCATAATACTTTAATTTCTCACTGTACTTGGATCCCTTAGGGCTTAGAAATAGCTTTCAACTTTTGCATTAACTCCAAACAATGCATTCAACATTCATTACTGTAGTGACTTTATTTTGTACATGATCTGTATCACTATGCTCCTGCCACTTAGAGATTTATTTTTATTTGTCATTTTAAAGAAAAACTTGAAGTAGCTGTTAATATTCCCAGAGGACTGTGAATTAAACTCAGGAGCTTGCTGTTAACAAGTTATGCCTTGAGAAAAATGAATACCCAAGTTGGGCTGTTCAATTATTTCACTCAGTGATTCACTTGAGCCTTTGGGAGTAGATTTTGGGGGAGGAGATGTTAGCTCCACGCCTGAATATGCATTTTGCTTTGCTCCTAGGAAAAAGAACATAAGGTGTGAAGAACAAATTAAAGCAATTGATCTCATGGAGAGCTTTACAAATAAAATACTGTTAAAACAATATTTCTTTTGCATAAATATACCAGCTAAATGAATACTTAACCCTGGGCTTCTGCCGTTGTGTGAGACAGAATATGATGTTTATCCAGGTAATTAATTTCCATTATTCACCAAAATCTACTGATCAGAAAAAAATTCCATTTACTGCCTAGCACTGGAATGTTTTATTAGAACCCATGCTGTGAACAAGCAAGGATTAAAAAGGTGAGAACCAGACAAGGAAAAAGAGAGAAGACAATTTAGCTGGAAGTTTGGGTGTGAACGTTTAAAAGATCTGCAAGTAACCTATTCGTTGCAAAAGTTGGAGCCACTCACAAACATTTGAAAACAGTTTCTTCTCTCAGAAGAAACTGCAGTCAGGGAGGAATATGAATATACTGACTGCCAAGGAGCAAGACGGACGTCAATTTGGCATACCTAGAAAAGGTCCCCATGGTATAAGACGTTGTCCTGGTTTCAGCTGGGATAGAGTTAATTGTCTTCCTAGTAGCTGGTACAGGGCTGTGTTTTGGGTTTAATATGAGAAGAATATTGATAACACCCTGATGGTTTCAGTTGTTGCCAAGCCGTGTTTAGACTCAGTCAAGGACTTTTCAGGTTCTCCTACCCAGCCAGCAAGAAGGCTGGAGGGGCACAGGAAAGTTGGGAAGGGACACAGCCAGGACAGCTGACCCAAACTGGTCAGAGGGGTATTCCATACCATGGGACGTCACGCCCAGTATACAAACTGTGGGGTTGTTGGCCTGAGGCTGCTTGGGCATGAGTCAGCGAGTGGTGAGCTATTGCCTTGTGCATCACTTGTCTTGTGTATTCCAATCCTTTTATTATTATTGTCACTTTATTGTTGTTATTAGTGTCATTGTTAGTTTCTTCCTTTCTGTCCTATTAAACTGTTCTTATCTCAGCCCAAGAGCTTTACCTTTTTCCTGATTCTCTCCCCCATCCCACTGGGTTGGGGGAAAAGTGAGTGAGCAGCTGCATGGTGCTGAGTTGCTGGCTGGGGTTGAACTGTGACAGACATCTACTCTGGAGTCTGTGCTGGTGGGCCTTGATGTTGATTATGGTGTTGACTCAAATCTTTCAAACATCACTTGTCTTTTCATAGAGTACAATTCAAACTGCTTCATCACTGTTACGTGCTCGGTATGCTGTTATCTTTTTGTGTGATTTCACGCGTATACTATGTGCCATCTAGTTTATGAATCACGGAGTTTACTTATTGGTCTGATGCACAGGCCTATCAAGTCAAATAGTTTGTCTTCCATTTTACCTAAGCCTGCAATGTCTTTAAGTTACAGTAGGTTTAACTTGTGCTTCAGAGACATCTAGCACAGTATTTTCTGGTTTTAGTGTTAGCCACACATAGAACAAAGTAAGAAGTACCATTGATATTGTAGGATCCAGGATATTCTACAGCAGGCTGGGAAAAAGACTTGTTCTTAGCTCAGAATTGTTCATCTGATTCAGTTAATCAAGTAGTAAATAAGTCATGTGGAAAGAATTGGTTGGGTTTCATGTCCAGTTAGAAGTTCACATTCAATTTATGATTGCCCTGAAATTTCAACTCGGGTTAAAGTTGTATAATATTATTTTTACTAATGGATTAATTTAATTAGACAAACCAAATTGAAGGGATTTTACATAATGGATATAACTCTACTTAAATCTTGTCCATAATTAGCAACAGGGAAAGCGGTCTGGAGAAAATAACAAAATTTAAAAAATTCTGCTTCATTTTAGTGAATCCAGAGCAAAACCTTCTTCAGGATATTCAAGTTTACATTAACCTTTGGTGGAGAGGTTGGAGGGGAAACTCTTCCAAAATCAAAATCTTCATGTAAAATTCTGATCTGGGGAGAAATACAAGTGTTAGTAGCTATAGTTGTAGTGACACAATAGATATAGATGTAATGGGGGCAGGGATTTGTAACTTTATGCACTATATATTAAGACGTTACACTGTACTAGGAATTGATAGGCTTGGTAGGCCCCAATGAGCCTCTTATTTCACAACCACTAAAAAATAATGTTGACATCACCAACGTATTTTCTTTGTGAATTTTGTTTAAACACTTTCCAGATAGAGATGTGACTGTACTGAAATTCAGAAAATGGAAAGAATTATTATGATGTAAAAAAAGTCAACATTTTAAGGATATTCTGATATTGAAAGAAAAAAGTTGTTTCAAAATTTAATGGTTTGTTGTCACCAGACCAAAAGCTAGAAATATCTTATCTTCTTGTGACATGAAAATCAGTTTTCTGAACAGCTTTTCTAACAGGACATGGAGAGACTCCTGGAGATATGTGGACATGTGTATACTTCATA
Source organism: Sagittarius serpentarius (assembly GCA_034782735.1). Taxonomy (NCBI): domain Eukaryota; kingdom Metazoa; phylum Chordata; class Aves; order Accipitriformes; family Sagittariidae; genus Sagittarius; species Sagittarius serpentarius. The sequence goes on from JAVKLA010000005.1 coordinate 35,811,730, forward strand.
AACTTTCCTCTGCTCCCACAACCTTCATTATATACTATTCAGAATCAGCAGCTCAAATGAAATGTGTGAGCTATTGAAAACCACCAGAGAGGACAAGGTGTTAAAAATGTTTTGTGAGTGTTTGTGTTATGAATGATATGGCTATTTGTGGCAGATATTTTCCAGTTTGCTTAAAATAAGACTCTCTCTCCAGCTGGCACTTGTCAGAGGACCACAGAACAAACTTGTGAATTTGCTGCTTACAAAAGACAGTTGTGAAGATATATATATAATTTTCGCTCTTCCTTGGACATGTAAATCATGCTAACTTTCTAAGGATGATATGAGAGTAGATTAAATTTAACCATGGCAGTTTAAGTCAATCTAATATAGTTGTTCTGCAACTCTGTCCTGTGTGCAACCCAGCTGAAGAAGGGGTGAAAGCAACAATTACAGTCTAGAGCAGCTTTTAGAATTTGCCCACTAAGAATTTAGAATCACAGAATCATAGAACAGTTTGGGTTGCAAGGGATCTTTAAAGGTCATCTAGTCCAAAACCCCTGCAATGAGCAGGGCCATCTTCAACTAGATCAGGTTGTTCAAAGCCCATCCAACCTGGCCTTGAAAGTTTCCAGGGATGGGGCATCTACAGTCTCTCTGGACAATCTGTTCAGTGTTCCAGTGTTTATTTTAAATGACCATGTAAGGGCAATTAAAAGGTTTAATTTTTAGAAAATCTAAGTACCATGTTTTGACTTGAATCCTTCTGGAGGAAAAAAAAAAAGAAATATATAATTTTAATTTGAAAAGACATGTTAACTAAAGCATCCAAATACCCCTCTCCTAAAAGGGAGAGGCTCAGGAAATGGAAACATGAAGAAGTGATTTGCTCAAGAGCATACCGGGAGATAACAGAACAATGAAGAATAAACCAATTTTCCCCAACTCCTTAGTACAAAAACGTTGCCTGTCCACTTCAGATGGTACCTCCTTACAGTGCTAACTTCAACAACTCCAACTTTCAGTATTTTCAAACTCCAGTTACAGCCTATTTATGCATTTGGAGATTGTAAAATGCCCAGTTTCTGACAGACAAATTTTGATGACTGATATATATGATCTTTAGCTGCTTTCATTCTTCATAGCAAAGATGAGTCCCAAGACTGTGCTTCCATCATCCTTCCAAATGACAATTCACTGTAGTCAGGTTTCCCTTGCAAGATTTGCTCGTTTTTTTCAACTCTATGGGTGAGATTTCCATTGCAGCCACAGGAAAAATACTTAGTATCATTGCTGTTTCCTTTTGAAAATACAGCTAAATTATCTGAGCAGAGTTGTTTTCACAGATTTTATTACCCATGTATTCTTTCACTTCTTCAATGCAAACAGCTATAACATAATACAAAATAACACTGATATCTTACTTTTTAAAATGGAAAATAGTCACGTTTATTTTTTAAGTGACTTTGAAAAAGTATGACCAAATATTTGCTAATATCTACTGTTTACCTAAAGAGAAGAAATATCTTGGCACTTTTATTAAATGAATAAATCATCATAAATTGACCAGAGATGTAGTTCCTGTGTCTGAGGCAGTTACTGGTCTTCTTTGCAGAGTCTAATGAATACATCATTTTTAGAAGCCAGTCGTCTATTTGTCATCATATATATATATATTTCTATATAGAGAGGAATTGAAAAGAACAATAGTAATTCATTTTGAAGCACAATGGTATATTCACAACACGAGGTTCTCTTTTTGAGACTGGAGTAGGTTTTATGAATAGCCTAACCATAACAGAATTGAAATTTTATGGAAGTAAACATGATTGACAGTGCATGCTCAGCATTCTGTATAAGAAGAAATAGTCCCTGCCACAGTCCCTTGCAATCTGACTCATTATCACATTAGGACACAATGGCTGTATATCTATTGTTGCTCAAACTCCCACTTAAATCTAGACTGGCTACATGCTGGCTTGCACATTTGTTGAAATTACAGGCAAATCCCAGTGGTTTTTTTCAGTTCTGAGCTACCAGTAAATTAATTCAGTCATGAGCTTGAAAATGTCTCTGTCCTGTCTCAGCCTTGTTGGACTCTTGTCTGTCATTCAGAAGAATGAAAGTCAACAGTCACTAGCCCAGAGAACATGCAAATAATTTTCCCAGACTTCTGATTAAATGAGACTTCAGTGTACAGAAACTACCTCTAGACTGTCACTATGAAATCTGAGGAAAAACAGAATTCTCGCAGAACACTGTATATTGGTTTCATAGACATTTGAGATGGGATAATACTGAGAAAGCAAGCAATGCTTGAATGGATTTGACTAAAATGTAGTGATTCAGAAATCGACATCTTGCTTTTGTGTTGTAGGTTTATATGGACTTCACGCTGCCCTCCTGTTGTGGTGTAAGACCGAACAGCAGTGAGGAGGCTAAAGAGATTTGGTCATCAAGGTACTTTAATCACAGATATAGCCAGTTTCATTAATCACAAAATAGCCCTGTCCTGTGTGGGAGAGAAGTCAGGTGGCTTAGCATGATAGTTTCTTATATGACCACTCGGTCCCTTGGGAGAAATTATGCAGTCCCAGAGAGAGACTGGACAGTGGTTCCTGCCAAGCTGCGCCTGGTCCAGGTGCTGGATCATGAGGTTTCTCTGGGCTCTTTTCCACTCCCTGGGCTCCCTGAAGACTGGAGAGAGAGTCTTGGGTCCTGATGCAGGGTCATGGGTCTTCCCTCAGAGTCTTTCCAGAAATTCTCAGTCACCTCAGTAGGCTTTAGTTTCCTTAGTTATAAAGACTGGGTAGATATACTTTGTTAGTTGTTAATCTGTTCAATTCACACAGTTGTTTTCTGATTTGCTGTTGTCCTTGTTGGTGCTTACAATCTGCTTTTTTCTGGGTAATTCTGGACACTTTTACACTTTTTGATGATCAAACAGGTTGTTTGCATCGCTTGGCTACCTACTTGCTTGAGCACACGAAAACTATTCTGTTTGGGAGAGATGGTTCATCATATTTCATCTACTGTGGCAACAGCAAAATGTTGGTTAAATTTCACAGGTTTATGCTAGCAGCTATGCTAATTAGGCCTACCTGCTATACCTTCTGATTGAGAATCAGGATCACTGATTGCAGTGGCATAAGCTGGGAAATGGTAGCCTTGTATGTCCAGTCATATTTGGCACAATTATTACAGAATGGTTTCCCTTGGTTTCTCACAGAATCTGTGAAATGCATGGGAGGTCAGGATAATGTACAATGGCATCCAGACCCATAGCAAAGGGGGTAATTTTTGAAGGCATGAACATCAAGCTCACAGCCTAAATAGGTGTCCATAAAGCAGTTCTGATCCTTAGTTAGTGATCCTTCTCAGTTTCACCACATTACAGGAGACTATATGACTCTACCTCAGCCTTGTGGGTGAAATGGCTGTAGGCACTAACAGAAAAAGAGTAATTGCCAGAGCGCTGAAGGTACCAACAGCTTTGAGCAGGTGAGCTGTTCCCAGACTTGCTATGCGTTCACATGTTGCTGTCCAAGGTAAGAAGCAGTGATTTCTACGTGGACGTTGGTGGTTTAAGGTTGGAAAGAAAGGCTCTAATACAGAGTAAGCTGGAGGTTTGTCTAGGTTCATGGTGCACATGATTTGATGAAGTGTCTGAAAGAGTGGGATCCAACTCCAGTTAAAATAACTAAATTCAGGTGTCTACACATAGGTTGTTTAGTGTGGATCCTATTCTGAAGACCTAGTTAATACAGTCAAAAGAGTATCAAAAGAAATTTAGCTGATCAGCTAGAGAAAGTATTTTTCTGGTAATCGGAATGACTATTTAAACTCCACTGACCAGATCCTTATTGATTATATACAGACTTCAAGCTCATTTATAGGCACCTCAATCTAAATACCTCGAATCCTGACTTGATTCCCACTCTGGGAACTTGGTTCACTTACTTACAGAGAGACACCTGTGTTTGTAAGATATCTAAGGGATGGGACTGGTGATAAAGATGATAAAGGACCCATAGAAGACCTGTGCTCTTCTGGACAGGCATTTGGAAACTGTGACATGATACCCAGGACATCCCAAAGGGCACTGCATTTGTGTTTAAGCAGCAAAATCAAGCCCTGGCTTCCATGAGCTGAACAGCACACAGAAGCATGTGATACCTAACAGACCTACATTCAGCACACAAGCAGGGAAAGCCAGAGGAAGCACAGCTGATGAAGTCTAACAGTTCAGGCTACTTGCTTCAGCAAAATGAAGCCCATATTCAGCACAACTAGAAAAATCATAGACAATGATTCCACTGCAGTGGCAAAAAAACACCTAACATTACTCAAATATATCGACCGTGACAGATTTCCCACTGTCAGACCCCAACTGTAACTTCTGAATAATCAAGGAACACAAAGCTGTAACATGGTTCAGAATGATCACAAAACTGGTTTTGCAGTATTTGGGATGAAGAGGGAGAGCACGTATGATGGAAAAAAGTAGCATCTAAGTAAAGCATGTTTCTACTGAGAGACCATGGATTGGGCAGGCCTCTTACACTTGAGGTATAACTTATGGTGAAAAGTGAGTTCTTTGAAAAGAGTAGCCACATACAAAAATCAGAACATTAGCTGGGAACCGTGATTCAAGTGCTGATCTTTTCAAACTCAGAGCAGGGATCTGAATCTCACCCATACATACTCAGCTAAACAGTTAGCTATTTGCCATTCTCTCCTGCACTACCAGAAATGAAATCTGTACTTGTAATCATTTTTAAATGAAATGCAAAGCTTTTTTTCCCAACCAGCCTATTGATCTACTTCTAAAATAAATCATCCTTTAACATTGTTGCTAATTGGAGAGGACAAGACAAGCATTTGCAAAGCCACTCTAATGGTAACTAATATTACCAAGAGAAAAGAATAACAATATTTTCTTGAAAGACATTCTAGAGTGACTTCAGCAAAGCCAGATTCTATGAACAGAGCTGGCTGAATGATGGGTACAGAGTTTAAAGAGAGTCAGCTGTGCTGTTCGGAAGCTGTGTATCCTCGAATCTTTACCTTTAAATAGATGAGGATAAAAAGAAATATTCTCAAGATAAGGTTCTCACATAAGGAAGATTTATAGCTAACCTGAAAATGTTGCACTAGGGAGAGGAGGCTGTCCTATATTTTTCTGGGGCTTATATTGTTAAATTGATGTCAAATTCTTCTGTAAGTAGCCCAGAATGAATTGACACTGAACATTTATTTTACTTTGTATTAATCTTTGCTTACCTAATAGAAGATGTTTAAATGTAATTAACTCATACTATAATAACGAAGAAAGTTAATGTGGCCACCTTGAAAGCACAGTATTCAATATTTAAAGGGAAATTGAAAGCAACTTCCAATAGCCTTGAGGTCTATGAGACATTTTTTTCCTTTAAATAGTACACTTGTGAACACTTACACAACTCTACTCTTCAGTGCAGAAATGTTGCACCAAATTACACTGTGGAGAGTGTTTAGGATATGTTGCATTAATTTCTTTTCTTGGTGCAGTAGCATTTCCATGTGGCATGAATCATAATAACAGACACAAAAGAAATATGATCATTCTAACACTTAGTGTATTTTACTCAGAATGTCGCAAGCAAATTTGATGTATTTCTGAAATTTTTAACTTGCAGTCTCCAAGAGTTGTTACTAAAATAAAATACTTGATATAAATAATTGTGTTATCCAGTTACCTGACTTTTTGAATACTATCTAATCACTCAATTTGATAGGACGTACAGGTTCCTAAATTCAAGACCTAACCCAATGTACTGTAATGTACTTAAGAGTTGATGTCTTGAAAAATGCAGGTAGTGTCGCTCCTATTAAAGCCATTATGAGCATTTCTTTTAGCCGTTACTGCTGGGCTAGGTCTGCAAATAAAGCTGTAACTGCATAAATAGTCAGAAGTTATTTTTATTTTTGGCTTCAACTTGGCTAAGAGTCTCATTATTCTTATGTATATAACAAGATGCTGCTTATCAGATACACACAAAATGTTCTCTTCTCAGTATTTTTCATAAAAGATTCTTTTGTTGCACTATATATAAACACTTTTTCCAGTTCCATTTTATAGCTGATGTTTTTCTTATAAAACATTATGTTAATATTTGCTTTAAAGAATGATTCAGCAGTTCAGTCTTTTTGACAGTGATTTGAAAAGCTTGCCAGCTGCAGAGTGTCCAGAGAAGGTAAGGTAAAAGATGTTGTTAGAAAGGGAGCTTAGCAGTTGTTGCGTAGGAATTGTATGAAGATGAACCCTTGGACTGTTAAATTGAATCTTTTCAAACCCAATTTAGGTAATTAATTTTAGAATTTGAAGCATACTCTTTAAAATAGGTTTTTAAGGGATTTGCTAATTATTGTAAGGTTATAACTATAAAAGCAATCTGCCAAACTAAGCCTCTCCAGCTATTCTCACTGATGGTATAAGAACCACAATTCTTCTGAGGTAAGAGTTTGCAGTGAATGAGTCTGAAAAACTAAGACCATTGTTGGTCCAGTTGTGACAAAAAGAATTGGGCCTTGCTGATTCGGAGTCAAAAGCATGAGTGGAGTACTGGTCCACTGATGTCATCCTAGCTGTTTCTACCTGACAATCAAAGAACGTCTAGGTGCAAATATCTAGTTGATTTCACATTACCCAATGAATTTCTGTCACAGTGACTGAGGTATTGAAATAAGATACATAGTAAGGATGTAATCTTACAATGATACAGGAATCATAATAAATCATTGATATGATACAGAGCGGAGCCTGTTGTTAAACATACAACTTCCAGTCTTCCATGTCTGCACAGGAAATCAGACGTAAAGACAAATCTTTGAGAGCAGGTGATAAAAAAGGAAGTATTGAGCATAATGCTGGGAGGGTGAGGGAATGGCATGATGTGAGAAATGCATAACAACCTACTGAGATCTAAATTCTCAAGAGAGAACACCACGTATTAAAAATGATGAATGTAAATCCAATATTATGCAACTAAAACTTTTTATTAAGTTCTTATGAGCTCTGTAAGTCTGGAAGAGCTGTTGAACAACTGTTTGAGAAATCAAAAAAACTAAGCCTAAGGAACCAACATGACATTATACCTTGGATTAAACTGTTTGGAATTTAAGCTAAGAGTAATACAGAGTAAAAGACAATAGATATACTTTACCTCCCATCCAGCCTCAGTTTGGTCTCTAAAATCTTCACAAATTTTTTAATTCTGTATCAAAAGGAGTCAGTTGAAGGAATAACTTTATTCAATTCAACATATGGTAGCATCCATAATGGTTTTGGAAGAAGCCCCCTCCTCAAAAAAAAAAAAGAATGCCAACAAAAAAAAACCACAAAAAAACCCCAGCCAAAACTTAGGAAAATATATCGCCATTGTTATTGTAAGCAATCACTAAGTCTACATGTCTTAGAGGAAACCGAAAAACATGTATAAAGAGAACAAGCTTTTACATTTGAAAGAGGTCTGTTTTCTCACCTGCTGTTAAGAGGGTATGTAAATTGGAAAGCTTCAAGCTATATAATAGATTTTTTTTTTAATCTTAAAAGAAAGGTAACAGTTTACTTTGAAATTATACCCTAGTAAGATTTCTTGAACGTCCCTTTGCAATGACTTGAGGGTATTGAACTGAATTTAAAAGCTCTTATCTTTCACAAATGTTCCTATGGTAAGTAAAACCTGAGTTAAGTATTGTAATATCTATTTGAGACACTTCACAGTCTGTAAGAACTTAGTACATACATTTTAAAGTGCAGGTTTTGTGTATGTACGTATATGTACATGTGTGGGCATTATACACTGTGGTGGGTTGACCCTGGCTGGACACCAGGTGCCCACCAAAGCCGCTCTATCACTCCCCCTCCTCAACTGGACAGGAGAGGGAGAATATAATGAAAGGTTTGTGGGTCGAGATAAGGACAGGGAGAGATCACTTAACCAGTTATGATCACGGGCAGAACAGACTCGATTTGGGGAAAATGAACTTGATTTATTGCCAATTGAAGCAGAGTAGGGTAATGAGAAATAAAAACCAAATCTTAAAACACCTTCCCCTCCACCCCCCTTCTTCCCGGGCACAGTTTCACTCCCAGATTCTCTACCAACTCCCCCCGAGTGGCACAGGGGGACGGGGAATGAGGATGACGGTCAGTTTATCATATATTGTCTCTGCCGCTCCTTCCTCCTCAGGGGCAGGACACCTCACACTCTTCCCCCGCTCCAGCGTGGGGTCCCTCCCACGGGAGACAGTCCTCCACAAACTCCAACGTGGGTCCTTCCCACGGGCCGCAGTTCTTCACGAACTGCTCCAGCATGGGTCCTTTCCACGGCAAGCAGTCCCTCAGGCACAGACTGCTCCAGCGCGGGTCCCCCGCGGGGTCACAACTCCTGACAGCAAACCTGCTCCGGCCTGAGCTCCTCTCTCCACGGGGCCACAGGTCCTGCCAGGAGCCTGCTCCCGCGTGGGCTTCCCACAGGGTCACAGCCTCCTTCGGGTACCCACCTGCTCCGGCGTGGGGTCCTCCCCAGGCTGCAGGTGGAGATCTGCTCCGGCGTGGGCCTCCCCGGGCTGCAGGGGCACAGCGTGCCTCACCAGGGTCTTCCCCACGGGCTGCAGGGGAATCTCTGCTCCGGCACCTGGAGCACCTCCTCCCCCTCCTTCTGCACTGACCTGGGGGGCTGCGGAGATGTTTTTCTTACATGTTCTCACTCCTCTCCGGCTGCGGCTTCTGTGCCCCAACACTTTTTTCCCTTCTCAATTCTGTTATCCCAGAGGCGCTACCACCATCGCTGATGGGCTCGGCCTTGGCCAGCGGCGGGTTCATCTCAAAGCCGGCTGGCATTGGCTGTATCGAAAAGAGGGGAAGCTTCTAGCAACTTTTAAAGAAGCCTCCCCTGTAGCTCCCCCCCTGTGCTACCAAAACCTTGCCTCGTAAACCCAATACATACACATATGTTTGGTTTGAAGTGTGTCGTGGTTTAACCCCAGCCAGCGATTCAGCACCACGCAGCCGCTCACTCACTCCTCCCCTCCCAGTGGGATGGGGGAGAGAATCGGGAAAAAAATAAAGTAAATCTCGTGGGCTGAGATAAGAACAGTTTAATAGAACAGAAAGGAAGAAACTAACAATGACAACAATAACAACAAGAAAATGACAATAATAATAA
>JAVKLA010000005.1:35821020-35832353 GCA_034782735.1 Sagittarius serpentarius
CATCCTAAACCCAAAACACAGCGCTGTACCAGCTACTGGGAAGACAATTAACTCTATCCCAGCCGAAACCAGGACAGAAACTTAGTATTAGACACACCCCAGGACAATCTATATAGACACTATAAATTGACTATTTCATTACACACCATGACACCATACAAATTAGGTCTTGCATTATGGCAGCCTTGATGGCTGTCAGCAGGTCATGATTTACCTGTTCTAAAACCTGCTTTTGCTATTAGTATTAAAATCCATGATTTAAAATAAGATTAAATTAAAAATTAATCTTCTCAGGTTAATTCTTACAGCTTAAAGACAGAAAAAAATTGTCTTACCTTGAAGGATCATGATTTTTAAGAAAATGAGAATCATCCAATCTACACAGCAGTGTGACAAGCAAGTGATGACAGGATTTCTTTGATCCCTTGGCTGAAACCCAGTTTGAACAACATGCACTGTACCTTATATCACCTGTATACAACCCTGCTGGACTCCAAATTTAATGAACTCATATCCAAATTCACGAAACTTTTCTGCTTTATTGTGATCTTTAGTTTTGGTTGCATATTTTTGTTTATGTGTGTGCATAAGTTGTAAATTTACTAACATATTTGCCAGCTCTTGCAAATATGTCTGATTTGAAACCAGAATAAAAATCAGGGATGAACAGCCCAGAATAAGAGAACTTTCAAGAAAAGTGGTGAAGCGAATTCTAACAACATGAGATCTACCTACTATAAATTCTGATTTTCTACCTATCTAAAAGAAAACAAGTTTTTGTTCTCCAGATGTTTTAAAAATAAAGATCTAGTCAGGGAAGTGGTTCTGTTTAATTTTCCATTTGGTCTCACTCAAGTACTCTGATTTATGCTCTTTTCTTCAGTTATCTCCATAATTGGTTTCTGTCTCGTATAATGAGACTACTGGAATATACTAAAACTGTATATATGTCTGACTATATTTGATAAACTCAAAGTACAAATGTAGGGCTCAGTGAAAAACAAGGATTCCATTTTGCCAGAAAATAATGCGTCAGGCTTAGTTTTCGTCTGCACTGGGAAAAAAATGAGATCTGCTGAATTGTTTCTATTGCATGGACACAAAGAAAAGGTACAAGACACAGACAGTGGTTTCCAAATTATGTATTAAAAAGGATAGTCACTCAAGATATGGGAAATCTTGATTCAGCTCTCTCTCCTCTGCCATGAAGGGATTTGAACCATTATCTACTCCTGACATATTGCAATTATCACCCCATGAGACGTTCCCAAATGGGAGTGTCGCACCCATTTTCTGGACTCCACACCCATTTGAGCAGTGGGGCTAAAGCTCTGTGAGTAGCCATCAGAATTATCCTCCTGACTCATGGTTTTTCAACAACAGTTTATGTTGGAGCTGAATTTTCGTAAGACTCACTACTCCATCCAAAGTGCAAACCTGAGCCAATCAAATTTTCAAATTCAGTCTCAGTAATTGGCCAGGGACTGCACATCATTATATTTGTTATTAATGTCAGGATATGTGGGAAAGATTTTTATGTTAGCTTTTCCAATAAACATCTACTTCACAACTCTCTTTTTTTGACATCACTGTTCTGAAAAAAAGTGAAGAATTTCCCATATGCTTTTCTCTCCTCATTTCTCTACGCATCTCAGAGGCTTATGAATCAAGACCCTTTTTCTTTACCAGACAAGCTTTGTCTTACTAGAAGTCTATCTATAGTCCAAAATGCCTCTAGGGAACAGGGAAAAGAGTAGGTCACTGATAAATTGTACTTGTGGCTATTTTATGGGAGGAGATCAGACATTATGGCAGGAATCACTGTAAGAATAGATAAGAGAGTTTGAACCTAGTTCCCCTTTGGCTTTTGCTAACCATCTTCCCCCATGTTTTGCTTTCTTTCCTTTCATCCAGTAGTTGTTATTTTCAAGTTTATAATTATATTTTATAAAAATATATAAATATATAAATAAATATAATTTATAATTATATCTTACAATTTTAATTTTTAGTAACAGTAGCAACTGCTAGCAATTGCTTTCACTTAAAGCTGAGAAAAAAGCAGATTGACACTGATTTGCAATATAATAAATTCATTACATTTATGTATTTTATGACTGTAAATGGGGTTAGAATATCACCAAACAACTACTATCCAGATATTCTCCATGGCGTTATTCTCTGATAAACAGTACAAGTTGTCAAATGTATGTGTTTATTTTCCCATTAAAAGTAGAGATGAAGACATCAAACCAAAACATGCTTCATTATTTTTATCCACAGCCAGAAATCAATTATTTATAAAAATATAAAAACAAAAAAAGTTCTGTTAAAAAAATCTAAATGTGATTTCCACTAGGGAAGGTGAGGTATAATATTCTGATACAAGTCAAAGCCACCTGAAATATTTTGTTTACTGACCCCCATTAAATTGTTTTGAAACAGTTTGACTTTAGGACAAGTCATTCTATGTCAGCACCCCACAGAGCACAGTACAACTTTTGCATGTTTGTATTCTCAATTACATATCAAGCTTGCTGTTTAGGCTACATGTGCATTGATACATCTTGCTGTCTCCCATCTTGCCAACCTTGGTGTTACACTTAACACAGAAGTGACATGACAGTGATAAACCACAACAGTGTCAGGGCACAGTCATGAGAAGAGAGTGGTGCTCAGGATACGACAAACACAGCTTTTCGTGAAGGTCTGTGGGAGTTAGAGGACAAAACTGAATAACAATCTGGAAAAAAATTTCTTTAGAATCACAATTTTATTTTATGAGTTTGGCATTTAAAATGTAAATAAAATACCTGGTTCTATATTTCTCATGTACACAAATTCCTACAGATGGCAGGGGAATTTCAGATGAGAAGAGACTGTGGAAATGTTTTACTTTATACAATAACTGCATGTTTTGCTACATGAAAAATAAATGTAAATGCAACACCATCTATGGTTGAAATTGTTTTAAGCCTTTGAATGTTTCTACGCAGGAAAGAACTTCTTTTGTCACACAAAAGCTATAGAATCTTACTTCTTTTCTGTATAACGTCTTCTCAACATTTTATGTAAGTCACAGTATATTATGGAATTAAAATCCATTTTGTACGAGTATGCAACAAGATGCAGAAACTGTATCAGATGCCAGTTGTTTTAACTGTATCAAACCATAGATTTGAGGCCACTGGACAACATTTTTTCCCCTAACACACAAACATCTCTCAGATTTCCGGAATGCTTCTGTTCCACATCAGATAAACTCAATACTTTCATATCACTATTAAAATGTGATTCTACCTTGTCATTCCTTTTAGAACAGAGTAAAGAAAACAAAAGAGAAAAAACTTCAGACTAAGCAGTAGCTCTGTGAAGATGGTTCTCACATTGGTTACACGATGCTCCTGTTCAGTGTCTCACTCTGTTCATCTCCCATGTCCTGTAGAATATCTTAGCTACTGAACTGGTCTCTTTTTTGGCATTTCTCCTTTGTCATGGAATTCTATTTGGGGCCTGAGAAATGAAATTTAAACAAAGCTTTATAAACCATGCTTGGTTGTCGCAGTGAAAAGTTCCAGTTTTAGCAAATTCAGATTTTTAAGAAAAATTCCTAATCTATTTCTCCTTAGGACAACATATTGTCATATATCTCCAGAAATGAAGGCATGAAACGGCAGGTAAAATATCAAGAAGGAAATGCTTAGCATTTTGAGAGTGTTAATTAGATGCCTTCTTGCTTTCTGTGTGATGAATATTTTGCCAATGGTTGCTAATTATTATAGCAATTACGTTTAATAAGTTGAGAATTTCACAAGCTTAGGTCTTCTGGGTTACACTTTAGCCAATAGGGAATGGGTGTTAATTAAGGACAAAGAAGAGAAGAATTAAGAAGATTTGATGGGTTTAAGGAAACAGCAATTAAACAAAGTGCTAGAGCGATTTGCATATTTTAATAAGTCAAGAACTTATTCAGAAAAAAAAAAAGTTGTGTTTTCATTACTCAGTGCAATTTTTCCAAAAGGTCTTTTCAGATTTTAACACTTTGTCTCCAGAAACATAAGCTTTTGGGTACCAAATGTCAATTTTAAAGTCTTCGTTATTAGTGCTTGGAAGCTGGTTCTAGACATCAAATAGATAGTGTTGGTATAAATATGAGCACTAATAGAGTTTGCTCTTATTTACAGACAACCAGTGTATTCTTCTGAGTATGGCATCTTGTATGAAGGGCCTGCACAGGCGACCTGACCTGCGCCTGTGACATGCTACCAAGCACCCAGAAACTATGGCCTGTAACAAGCGGATACCGAAACATCAGAAAAAAAAAAAAAAGAAAGAAAGAAACAGAAAGAATTTGTAGGCATGCAAATTTATCTTTTTCAACAGAAAAAGCGTTAGATCATTACATTCATCAACACATAGTGACAGGACACTGTCAAACCTATTGATACTGTCTTTATTTTCTGTATAAGGAATAAACAACCCAACTGATGGTGTTAGGAAACCCACCTCATATTAGTTCTAATGCATAAGAAATAGCTCTGAACAGACTAAAGAGCACAGTGATGTGGACACAGAGTAGTTTTACTTAGAACTCAACCTCATTGTTCCATGAAACAGTTCATTACACCTGGGTATTTTAATTGTTTAAGGCTTTGCAGCTTAGGAAAAGGTCTTACGAAGCTCGTTGTAAGGAAAACTCAAATAGCACTCTCTGCTAGTAGTATATGTTCAGAGCCAGCTGATCAGCACTGAAATGTTAACAAGTAGAATGATCTGGATGCAATTCATGCCAGAAGCACCAGCATCTTAATGTTTATGCTATTGTATGGCAACTTTAGATCACGGTATTAGATTTACATGAGCCAAGAAGGGTGTAAACTGTTGATTTATTCATCAGCTAGTGCGGAGCCAATTCGAGGTGCTGATGTGAGGAGCTGACCATCTATGTCCCAAGAACTACAGGTCTATTGAAACCCGCTGAAAGTTCAAACTTCAAATTGCTCAAAATCTCACATGCATGCCTGGCTAGGGAGTAGGACAGTGCTTCCATGGAGCTCAATACGAGCCAGTTTTTTGGGGTGAGAGGTCAGGCTAATTCATGAAGAGGTGAGAAAGAAATGAGGAGAAATAAGAGATGAGGAAAGACAGAAGGTAGGTGTGAAGAGGTTTCCATGTCGGATCAGAGAAAAGAGAATCCTAGTAAGTAATTAGACAGTAATATAGTTGTCAGTGAGCAGGGGGGGGAGGAAGGACATTTGCCTTTGCTCCCCACAAATCCAATGCCAGTTCCACTACCAAAATTAAACAAAAATGTAATGTGTGTGTAATTATATTTGTAGTCATAATAAGAATCCTCGTTTTCCGTAGTAATCTAGGCAGCAAACACCTCACCTTCTACTGCTATAGCCTTTAAATTGCTACTTATCATGGAACAGACTGTCATAGGAAGTTCTAATGTAGCAGCACAGTAAGAACAGGCATGACCAAAATAGCACTGCAGAAAGTTAAAAGTTATCATCGATTGATAGAAATAATAACACAAAACCACTGCTAGTCACACAGGCTTAGCCATCTGCTGCTACAGTTACTACAGCTTTCTTTTGTGGGGCTTGGGCACTAGCAAATATAATAAAACATTTGTTCTATTTAGAAACATGCAGTTACAGTAATGTTGCCATAGGCAGAATAATAATAAAACCACCTTCCATCTCTCCTGTTGCTCTTTAGCTACCCACAAAGTAATTTCTATGCATGTGCTATCATTTCAAAAGTGATAGCTGAAAATTCAGACTCCAGCTGAAGTCTTCTTCATTTCTGAATCCCACTTATCATAAATAATGTTTTATAAATGATCATTTATACATAACTTTCACATTTCCGAGGTAGCAAGTGAAAATGTCTTCTGCTGACCTAGCTGATCAATTGGGAGATGCTTAATCAAAGCAAGCCATAAAGGAAATATCACAGGTCCTTACACAGTGAAGATGGTGTGAAATAGAAATGTATTACCTAATCAGATAAAATTTAAAGATCTATAAATAGAATCTATGGAAAGCAAACCTGTTTTGCATTTTCTATGAAATGTTTTTATTATGGAAAGTAAAAAATGCCTCCTTTAAGATCACTTTATAATATCTGATTTCAAGCTTCTCTGAACATCCCTATTACTTTGCATTTCCCTTTCACAGACCTTCTGTGAATAGTTCAGTGCTCCCTCCTGGAGTGAGAACTTGGACCTCAGTTGCCCGACCTGAGAGAAGTCTCCTCTGTCATCTCATCTCGCTATTCCTTTTCCCTGTAAATTCTCCCATCTCTTCACAGATGAAGTCACTGATACAAGCGCTGGCGTGGGGGGTGGAAAGGAGGTGTGTCAGAACATCTCTGTGCTCAGCATAGCAGTGGAGCACGCCTTTATTGGTGTGACATTTTGACTAAAAGAAGGAAAAAGACAGCCCTTTATTTTATAGCTATCCAAACTGTAAATCCTCCAAGCCTTCATTCCACCAGGCTGACAGTCTGCTTAGATAAAATGAATATTGAAATGAAAAGAAATGTAAGAGCAAGATTACAACATCAGAGCTGTGGGATTCTTTGTAAAGGTGGGTTTGAAAAGATATTAGGTCTTACTGTTAAATAACATCATATACATTACATTGTTACTACTATTGCGCTTATGCTTATATGAACTAAATTATTGCTCTATCATTTCATAAGAAATCAGTGACATCAGGGAAATTTTGGATAGATGGCTGGGTCACTGCAAAACTATACAAATAATGTGTTCATGGCCAGGGGGCATGGTCTCCATAAAGAATGAGATATCCACTTGCAAGTCTTAAAAATCAGTATTCACACTGATCCACTCAAACATCACTCTAATATACCTAGAGCACAGATCACCTGTTCATGCTGTTTACAGCATGTCTACATTGTGTTTGATAGCACAATAGCAAATTTTATCTGTGTGATTAATAAATGCCTGTCATACATTGTTTGATAGATTATTTTGCAATTGTCTGTGATATTGGGTAGACAGAATGTGATTATCAGTGACACAGTTGCTCAGTCCATTAGAATTATTTGGTGATGTGATGATAAATGAGCTCATGACTTCAGGCTGAGGACTTCATACTTATGACTACTTCCTGCCTGATATTACACGTTGCTGGAGAAATGACCTTTAGTGACCTATGATAAAAATGTCAAATGTCATGTTCCTCCTATTCTGCAGCCAACAGTCCATGCTTAATGAATGTTCTAAATTTCAAGAGAGCAGCTCAAAAGGGCACTTGAATGGGGGAAATATAACAAGGGAGAATGAAGACCTCTTGATAACCTGATAGAAAGGTCAAATGCAGGAACAGTTCATTTCTGTGTAGTGGTTCATAATGACTGGGGGTTTTGCCGTGTAAGGGTTATTTCTGTAAGAAAATTACATTAGTTCATTTAGTGATTTACAGTTCTTCCAAATGAGAACATGTAATTCCTGTCAAGAAAGACAATCTACACCCTCCCTCATTATACTTCTAACTTTTTAAAATCTGCAATTTCCTTTTGTCATCTGTCTTTCTGACAAATGCCTTGTGGTCATACTCTGATATTAAAGGCAGATTTGAATTAAGAGATGAATCTTGTGTTTTAAAGATGACAAGATTTGGGCTCACTATGATCGCCAAGGAAAGGAACTTACACAGATAATTTATAACTCAAATCTATCTCATGAGATATGCCTCTGATGGAAGAGGTGGAGCTGCTAAAATCATGTGAATACTCTAGTACAAATAACAATTCCAGAAGACAGGAAATGTTTCACTGCTGTTATGTTTATAACTGTACACTAAACCAACTCACATTCAACTGGACAGTTCATCTTATTTGTTAAATGACACTTGCCAGATAAAATTGTTGGGGCTCTCTTTTCCAAGAATGACAGTGCAAACAAAGGTCATTGGCGAATCTGAAATTATAGTAGGAAGAAAGCAGAAAAGGCACCTTTGTTTTGTCCATTAATTGAGCAGTTTATCACAGTGCACGTAGCAAGGTTCAGCTGTTAAATCCCTCCTCTGAGCTCCCCATCTTTGACATCCAGAGAGAGCCTGTGCTCCTGACAGGATAGAGCTGACAACTCCATTTGTAACCCATGTCTCTAAATTACAAGCATGCCACCTGGAAAGACCTTGAGTACTCCAAAGTCCCCCAGACCATTTACTTCTCTATCAGTCCATCAGACTTTTATTATCTACAGCATTCATGTGTACCTCAGTTCTTTGTCAATCTTGCTGAAATCTGAAGCACTGACTCAGCAGTCAGGCTTTGTTTATGTTGTATTTTGCTTTCAGAAAGATGTCATGTATGTCATTTGGCATTTTGTTGGCCAAGAATATCGACAGTGACAAAGCTGCACTAAGAACTGAGATCATTTAAGTGTCTGATGAGTACAACTACAGAGGTAGAGGAGAAGGAGAATGAAAGAAATTAACTTTATACAAGGAGAATAAATACATATTACATCTATGGCAACACTGAAATATTGCTGTAACAAAAGAAAATTAAAAATTTATCCAACCAAATCAAAAGATAAAGCTTACAAAAGAGCAGAAGTTTGTAGGGGGAAGTACTGGATTTCAAATGATCTCTTAAAATAGCATAATTTCTTTTTGTTTCTAAGCAACTCCACAGCATCACAAAACAGTATGTGCTGTGGAGGTAAAAGATCAATCTACCCACTACTTAAGCAGAGCAACTCTGGTGAGAAACCTCTCAGCTGTGTGTCTAAAGCAATGCTACAAAAATGGTTTACTCAGGAAATAAGTGCTATAGTCATTTGAGCTAGCAAAGAGACTTTTTTTGATAAATGATCATTTATTGTCCAGATTCATATTCTGTCACTGTTTAACATGCTACTTTAATCCAGAGGACATCTGAAGATACTTTTGCTTCCAGTAATAAATGCCAGACTAGGAGAGTATTTTTGCATTAATTTCAATTTTTAAAGGATTTTCCTTTAAAAATTTTCCGTGACTTTCACTGTCCCAGAACATTGATCTACTGCATCTTACAGATGCACAGCTCTCTCAAAGCTAGTTTTGTAGCTTTTTTTTTCCACTTGATGATATTTCAACTAATTATTGACAGACAAACTGTGAGCAGCCTGTAAGATCTGATACCCTAAGACCACAACAGTATGCTTGTTCTATCATCGTGTCTCGACTACAGCCTCACTTCCTTTTATAAGCATCTGCTGTCCGTCACACTTTAGAATTCCAGAGTACACTTAGGGTCCAGTTCTAGTGAAATACAGAAGCCTTTTCTTGCCTAGAAGCCTTGAGTATGAAAATCCATGACTGATGCTTTATTTTCCTGGCGCTTTCTTTTCCTGGAAGCAGAAGGTCTGAAGAGTTTCAAGAAAGGAAACCAGTCAAAAAAAAGTTGTTTCCAAGAGAATAGTACTTTGGGAGAATGTAGAAAACTGCATTAAATAGAAAGAAATCACAAGAGATGCAAATGAGAGCAACAACTTAAAAAAAAAAGTAAATTAATGTCCTATTTTAATAATGCAAGTTTGCATAAAAGCGTCTTCAAAAGGTTTTTAATTATAGAAACAAAATATTGGGTGCCATCTGATTTCTGTAGGAGTATATTTTTTGTGAGTTTTGGAAGGATATTCTTTGAGTTTGGCACATCTCATTACTGCATATGGTGGCAATGAAGGAAGAGCTCATGGATATGTATGCCCAGCTGACGGGCACTGTGGTATCCCTGGCATGACCACATCATTTATCCACTCCAGACAGACCCTTTCACTTCACAACACATCCTGCCACAACAGACACTGCTTAACTACCATTATTCTTCAGGGACTTGAAGCAAAATTCAAAGGGAAGGAGGAAGTTGGGTCAGAGCCACCTTCTCTAGGATAACAGGCTTTCACATGCTTTTTTTCACCATCTGTGTCCAAAATGGTGTTTGTGTATATGGGCAGGGAGAAACTAAAGTAGGGACAAGAAGTAGTGGTAACTCATGGGAAAAAATCTATAGACTAATAAAGCTAATTCTTATTTGACATTTCTGAGCATATACACATAAATTTCCAATGTTACTTCATGTTTCACAATGCCATGTCTGTCAAGGTCAGTTTTTGCTACGTGCACATATACAGTTCTGATGCAGCTGGTTCCTTGGACTGCTCAGTAACTTCTGTGTCTCAGTTTGCAGATGGAGGACAAGGACCTGCGCTGTGCAGAAAAAAGAGGACACTGAGAAATAAGTGGGTTTGGTTCTGCAGCCATCCCTCTACACCTGAGAAGCTATCCATTTGCTTATACAAGTATGAGATATTTCTGCTTGATTGGCATTTACTGTTGCTGTAGCACTGCTAGCTGCAGCATCTAAATGGATTGAAATGCCTAGTATATAAAATAGAATGATTACAAAAGTATAAAGATGTTCTACTAAACATACTAGAATATAAAAAGCTGGTTTATGAAAGGATGGTTAAGTTTCAGTTCTGTGAAAAATTATTACTGTAAGTGAAACAGGTAGAATTGCCTGTCACTAAGCATGCTTGGGGGTCTCACTTGAAAAGGTTTTTCTGGGTGCATCTACATTGTTATGTCAGTTTGGGCTCCCAAATGCCCTCACCACAGAAACTAGATTGGTTTTAGCTCTTACTTTAGCTCTGGGTTAAAGCAAGCCAATGACTTATTTGCCAGTCAGGAAACCTAGGCCTGAGAATTGACTGCGTCACATTTAATTCCCCTGGCTGCAGACCTAATGATGGGCTCAGAGGCTCAAGTTAGGCTTCAGTCTAAGATTCTACACTGGAGATAACAAAGCCAAGAGAGATGAGGATCCCTAGACTCCATACATAGAGATGTTAACCCCAGCTCCAACAATCCTCCATAAGAAAACCCTGGAGTAAGAATGGCATGTTTAATTTCATATTTATGTGTCTTCTGAATGCTGACAGAGGAAGAACCACCAAAACTGGTGTAAACACAATGCTAATGATCAAACAACGGCTTGCATAAAATATATGAAAAGATCAAGAGACCACATGCTAATTGCGTTTACATTTATTTATTTCTATTAGTGTTTTGGGTTTTCTGGTAGCGGGGGAGGGGCTGCAGGGACCGCCTCTGGGAGAAGCTGCCAGAAGCTTCCCCGGCTCCAAGCCGGACCCGCCGCTGGCCAAGGCTGAGCCCATCAGCGACGGCGGCAGCGCCTCTGGGATAACAGTTCTAAGAAGGGGAACCTGCAGCGGGGGAGGAGATTGGGGTGTGAGAGAAACCCCAGCCCAGACCCCGAGGTCAGTGAGGAAGGCGGGGAGGAGG
>JAVKLA010000005.1:35841855-35881723 GCA_034782735.1 Sagittarius serpentarius
TGCCCCTGAGGAGGAAGGAGCAGCAGAGACAAGGTGTGAGGGACTGACCCCAACGCCCATTCCCCGTCCCCCTGTGCCGCCATAGGGGACGGAGGTGGAGAAAACTGGGAGTGGGGTTGAGCTGGGAAGGAGGGGGGGGTGGGGGAAGGTGTTTTAAGATTTGGGATTTACTTGCTTTTATCTTTGTTTTGTTGTGGTTGGTAGTAAATTAAATCGATTTTGGTTTTTTCCCCAAGCTGAGCCTGTCTTTTGCCCGTGACCATCAGCGGTGAGTGATCCCTCCCTGTCCTTGTCTCAACCCACCAGCATTTCTTTATATTTTCTCCTCTTCATCCCACCGACGCCGAGGCCACAGAGGAGTGAGTGAGCGGCTGCGTGGTGTTTTGTTACTGGCTGGGCTGAAACCACGACATTGACCTGTACTTTAACTGAGATTACTTTTATGACAATAATATTGGAAGTGTTCAAGGCCAGGTTGGATGGAGCTTTGAGCAACCTGGTCTAGCGGTGTGTGTACCCACCCATGGCAGGAGGGGTTGGAACTAGATGATCTTTCAGGTCCCTTCAAACCCAAACAATTCTATGATTCTATGATGATTTTTTTTAAGAATAGTGGATGCTTTGGAAAATCTAGAAGCTTGAGACCCCAAGAAACAGAAAACATTTAATTTCAGGTTGCTTATTACCATTGGTTGCCTTTCAATTTCCTTTATTGGATTTTGTTTTGCAAAATTCTTTGTATGTTCTTAGGTTTTGTCCAGGTACAAAATGGAAGAAAATTACCGAAATCTCAAAGCATATTGAAGTTTGCAAAACTTTCCTATTTTGCAACCACCTGTACTCCTTTAGTGATACCTCTTTAATTTTGGCATTTGCACATCCCCCGTCATACTGTTATGAAACATTTATGCATCAACAATCTTTCCTGCAGATAGAAGAAATAAGGTGATGCAGACCTGCCATTGCTGAAAGTGTCTTCTAGTCTCCTGCAAAAGTGAGAAAAGTGTGCTTGTGTTTCTGAAAGCAATTTATAGCTGCAGTACCATTGAAAATGGATCTGTCTCATTAGGAAAATACTTAATGCAAATTCAAGCAAAATCTAGAGATTTTTGAGATCCTGAGTATTATGAGACATAATAAAACTGCAAGAGGAGGCAATACTCAAATCCTCAGAGTACTCTTAATGAAATCATGGTTTATAAAACCTAAAGATACTCCACTTGGTGGCCAGTACTGTAGTTTCTAAATAATAAAATGAAAAATATATCCTGTAGGTGAAATAAAGAATAACTAATAAATGACAGCCTGTGAATGTTGACTTATTACTGTCATTATTGCATCATGATGCTATTTCTATCAGTGCTATTTTCAAAAGATGACATTTCACTAATGACATTAAAGAAGCAATGAATCTGTGTTTCTGTTCCGGAAAATACTGTCCAAACATTTTTCAAAAAGCTTGGAATTTTTTCTTCCCAATCTAATATGTCTTATTCTGTTCCATATTTATTTTACTTTAATAATGTATATTAATATACCATTAAAAGTTTTGACTTTCTCAGAAATGTCTGGTATTCTGATAGGGTCAATTTTGAACATTCATAGTTAATCTTATTGCAGTTGCTTCAGTAATTAAGAAGTTCACACTGCCAGTAAACATTAGTCAAAGTAATTATTTTAACTGTAACGATTGCTAATATAAAATATTCTGTATGCATTTCAGAGATATTTATTTTCAAATTAAATTTATACCTCTGAAAATGGTGTTTGTGTTTGAATAATAAAAACAATCTACACAAGGTATGTTCATAGCTGTCTCTTAAGCAAAATCTAAGATGTTGTTTAGTACCTCATAAATAGTGTGTTGAAATTTACATTTTATTTTCATTCTCTAGTTTTCTTCTTCTTCCTCTGATTTCCTACATGTGCTCAGGAATACTAAATTTTTGGTCCTGATCCAGCAATTTACAAGAAAGCTGGTACTGTCATACACAAACGCCTGTAGAATACTATTAGTGAGTCATAAAAACCAATTATTCAGCAATAGGGTTCTACTTTTTATAGTTTCCACTTAACTGGATGGAGCCTTCAGAAATACTATTTTTCCATTATGAGTTCAGAAAACTATGGTGTAGAACTCTAATAATATAGTCAGACATATCATGACACATGTTAAGTCTTTTGGATATTCTTTCAGGTTTAGCTATATCCGTGAGAATAGCCAAGGAAAAATAGACTATGCTCAGGCAAAGTGGGATATGCAAACTTTTTTCCATATCTTAAGGGGAAAAGAAGACTTCAGATGATACTCTTCACAACACAAAGAGCCCTTTCCAACAAAGAAATAGGAATACCAGAAGGTATTTCTAGAAGACATGAAGAGGTGGCTGCAAAAAGAGACAACTGAGTCCGCTACACATGAGATCTATATGGGAACTTGCTTGTAAGTGGTAGCATCCAAAGGGTCTCATAATTCCAATTTTTGTTCTAGGTGTTGTCTGTTTTAGGAGCACAAAGCAAACAGCGTCAATAGGTGTTGAAAGCTGTAACTTCTATTATGCAATTTAGAATGCTTCATTTAAGTAGCAAGATAGAATAATTTCCCAATGACAAATTTACTTCATCTAACATCTGAATCACGCTTTGGGGTGCACTTTGCCAATTATGGAAAACTTAGGACTATAAGGTTGCTAATTTAGCTACTAAGTGATTTAAGCCTAGCGCAATGAATACGAGTCTCTGTGCCAAAGGTGACTTCCTGGTCAATAGCAAAAAAGCCTTTCTAGACCATAGGGAGTTTAAGAGTTTGCAGATTTGGCATGGTGAGACTGGATTACAACAATCTGGTTATTTGTCTTTTGACAAAACTAGGCTGTGATATGTTCCATAATGACAAACTCTTTGGGACAGAACCTGGGGGAAACACCCCCATTCGTATATCCTGGATCCATTTTATATTTTTGCAAAATATACACATTGCTCTTGATTAATGATTTAGACTTAAAATTCTAAAACCAATAAACATTTTCATTACAGTCTTGCCTCCAAAATCAGTAACAACAGAAACGAAACACAGAGTAAACTCTGAGTACTACTGCTTTTCAGCTGGATCACCAATGGTTGGCTGTTTATTGTTCTTTTGCTTTCAACTGGATCTTGGTATTTTTCCTTATTATTCTTTTAGTAATACTTAATGCTTTATACAGACACTCTTGAAACTTTTTAGCCTCCAGAGAATAGTAAATAACATGGCCAGTCTTGTTGCTTGGAAAGTGAAACACCTTTGCTTATCACACATGTAAGAGAAGAGAAAGAATATTTAGCCTGCTTATTCAGGTGGCTATAAAGAGATAAAAAAAATAATCTGTTCCTCAAATTCTAGTCCTGGGTGAGTGTTCAGCCAGTTGTATTTTATAGTTTATTATAATTTAGCACTTTGAAAAAAATTTAAAAATTGCAATAGTTTCTCTGAATATGACTTTAATATAAACCTTTTAGAAGGGAAGCTCTTGCACCTGGACAGCTTGACACTATTCTAGAAAGGCAATATGAGGATTACTCTGCTTTTCCATAATCTTTTAATTGACACGTTTCCTAAAGTTGCTTTAATCCTAACTTGTTAAGATATATCTAAGGATTTTTTAAAAAAATATTTTGTTTTCAACGGTCTTTACTTTTGCTAAGAATATAGCTGCCTCCTTAGTGAAGTCCTCTCAACTCAGGTTACATTTAGCCACTTTCTGGGTACGATTAGTCTCACCTAAGTTTAGACATTCATAATTTGAGGCAATCATACTGGCTTACATACACTCTTCCAGAATAAGCTGCATTTCATAAATCCTCAAAAGAAAGAATGTGGAAACTTAATATTTAGTGGACTGCAGTTTGAAAACCACTAGCCAAGCTGAATAAACAAATACAGTTTACAAACATGGTATATCCCTACTTAGCAACAAGACTATCTTAAAATTATTCCAATTTTATTCCAACCTGAATAAGTTAAAACCATGACATTATTCAGTCCAGAAACATATACCTATTTATATACTCTAATACAAATTTAGCCAAACAGAATTTAAAAAATTAATTCCTTTTTTGAAACAGAAGTCTTGCAACTGCATGAGATTTCTTGCCTACCTGACTAAATCTGTAGTCCATGGTGACATGAATCCTAAAGCTAAGTCTTCTTACAGGTAGTTTTTCCATAGATTAAAACGTGCCAAAATTCTCATTTCCTCCCATGTGTTTTAATGGAACGCATGAATTAACAGAGAAAAAAATCAGCTGTTGCACTGAGAGCTCACTTGGTGCTACAAGACATGCTAAACATCACTTTAAACAGAACTGTAACCATCTGTTACATGGACTAATTATAAAAGATCAGAATTTACAGTTGCATAGTTGCTTGCAATGTAAGCTACAAATGATTGAGTTACACCTTTTTTTTTTTTTTTTACGAAAGCAACATCTATCTGTATTACCCAAGAATCTCAAAGGAAACTTTTCCCTGTGGGCATACCTTCCATGGGAAATATTTTCTAACAAGAATTTCATTGCACATTAAAGAATGCCACTGTTGCTTAAAAAAATTTAATACATTTTTGGGATGCTGAATAAGATGCTTCCAATATTTTCAAATTTAGGCATAAAGATAATGTTTTGGGGCATCTAAATGATGAACAACGAGGTGGTCATCATTAATGAATTAACTGCCTACAATCCATGCCAGTAAGCAACCTTGTATATCATTTCTGTCTAGCAGTAAAGACTCTTGACATGTTTGATGTGCACTCACTTAGGAGAAAGCCTACGGTATAATCTACATCTTGACTAAGGATCAGATAAAAATGGAAGATAGTAGACAAATGGTGTGGTAGGCTCACAGTTGGACATTTCTTTAAGCTACTTTGAATGCCAGTAACACTGAGAAGTGAATTGCAATCTGCAAAAGGCTAACAACTTCGTTTGTCTTCCTGCTAGGAGAAGAAAGAGACGTCGGAAGAAATGGTAATTCTCTGACTGAGCAGAGTTTGGCATTGTCCTTTGCCAAAGACTGGACTGTGCAGATCATTTTATCTCGCGAGGAAAAAAGATGAAATTTTATCTGTTAAGCAGTCAGAGAGCATCAACCCACACTTTTCATAAAAGCCTGTGTTTAATGCCATGTCCCAATAAACTCTGAGGTCTACAATTGATTTCTTTGGCAATCTGAGGAGTAAATTCAGGGGGAGGAAAACCCAGCTGACTCTTAAGATAAGCTTGGTGTATTATGCATGATATCCTATGATATGAGTGTCTAGAACAGGGTTTATTTGAATGACATAGGAAGACTTTTTGCCCTATGTACTTTTATTCTGATGCAGCATGCTCGCTCAGCACAGAGCATTGCACTGTAAAATGCCTTCTTCACACAGATTTCAGTCACCAGGCTGGCAGCTGCACACTAAAGTGGACTGAGCACCTGAATTACCTAGAAGGGAGTACCTCATGCACAGCACCTTATAGAGATCTAATCCAAGCACGGCATCAATGAAGAACCTTGTCCAAAATAAATTGCTGTAGCCTCTCTTAAAAGAGCATGTGTACGCAGTGGGAAAGTGAATTGAATGCAATGTAGCTACACCTTATTAACTCCCCCAAACTGTGATTATCTTTATGAGGTTTAAATGAATATGCTACAGAGCTGGATTACCTAAACTGCAAAGACCATTTATGTTTCAGAATGAGTGCACTCGGCACAGGATATACATTAGAAATGGCACTGTGCAGCTGTGTCATTTCAAAGTGTATGGGCTGAGTATTGCTGTCAACTTGCATACTTTTCAGCAGGTGATTCATCTCTGCTGATAGAGGAGCTGATGAGGATTACCTTTACTGTAACATGGGTCCTAGACGGGGATCCATTGTCCGTGGGTGTCTAGATCACTCTTTGTCTACCGTTTAGCATTTGTCACAAGTCTGGGGTGTTGTTTTGATTTCTTTATTCCTGCTAAATTCTTCTAAGTTTTCTATCATCCTGTTCTCCGTATCCATATGCCAGATTATTGTCTGGGAGCATCTTTTTTTAAAACATCTTTTCTACTTCCTGAAGCAAATAATAGAAAGTACTAAATCAAAGAAGCTGATGGCCTCTCTACCCTAGTTCTGCGAATTTTTATTGTGTTCTCTTCCTACATTTAACATCTTCCTCAGAACAGATTCTTATTATAATTGGTTCAGCTGTCACCGACTTCAAAACTATAGATTGAAAGGTTTTATTGGTATTTTAATATTTGATTCAAAATGCAACCTCTCAGCTTCCAAAGTTTCATTAACCTTTCAGATGAGGCAAAATCTGGCTCAAGCCAACTGCTGATTAACAGATGTAACTTTTCTATGGAAATCATTATTGTAACATATCCTGTAATCCACAAATGAAGATGGCTTCTTTGAAATAGTTGCTCCATTAATTTGACTTTCTGTTGGCTCATTTCAGCATAGCATGTTAGAAACGAAACATGGTTTCTATTATAGTGAAGTCTGGTAGGAAAAGTGAAGGAGCTAAGCACTACAAAGCAGTGAGACACTCACCACAAAGCTCAGGAATAATTAGCATGTTACAGTGAGAGAAATTTTGATTAAAAGAGGAAATTCATAGAATAGTAAAGAAAATATGTCTTCAGCAGAGTAGGAAGGAACTCAGAAATATGCCAGGCGAATTTTTCCCCCATGTGAAGGGCCTATCTGGTGAGGTAAAGCAGTAATCTCACAACATGATGTGCCTTTTTCCATATTCTACTATTGAAGACTAGTCCAGTGCCATCAAATGAGGGTGGAAGAATTATCATTGAACTTGGAATTAATATATGATTGTGCTGACTGAAATCTTGTTGACTGTTACAAAAGGCAAATAAGATGAAAGTTTTGGGTTTAAATGTTTTGGTTTTGAAATATGTACATGTATATACATATGTCACACATATTGATACTCTGTGTATCGGTTCTGGCAGAAAAGGTTTTGTAGTTTACCCTGTTTAATGAAGAGAAAAAATACGTTGGTCAAGATCCTTGAGACTATTTTGTCTATGCCCTGTGTAGACTTAAAAGGCAAATCACATCTACGGCAAGGATCCCAAGGATTGCTTTGCTCATGTGGAGCAGTTTTGAGCATCTATAGCCCTTTCTAAAGTCATATTCACTGCAAAGATTGTTCTGGCTGCTGGGGATTATTGAAACACTATTTTCTTCCAGGTGGAGATGGATCTCTAGAGCTGAAAATGGAGTGCAGTAGGACAAAAGGGTGTTGGCACCACACGATTGAGACAAATGAGCTTTCCTTTTCTTCACTACAATGCAAAATATCACCTCTGCCTAGCCGTGCCAGTGCTCCACCTGCATCTATGGCTTTAAAATGGGGATGAAAGAAAAGCCTGTTTGACCTACTGCTTTCATTTTAGAGGAAATGAAACTAACCTGACAGGGTACGTTGGCTGCCTAATGTCTCTAGACTCCCGCTGTAGTTCCTCCACAGTGTTCTTCATTTTATTCCTCACACAGAAGACACTAACAATATTTCAGAATTGCTAGTGGGTGGAAATCAGGAATTGGCTACATCAAAGTCTAAAGAGGAATTTTTAAAGTCAAAGTTTACAGAGAAATATAGCAAGTAAAAAACTATAATGAGGCTATAATCAGACAATAAATAATGTTTGTGTGATCTGTTAGATAAATATCTTAGCTATACTCTGCAAGCAAAAAGCAAACTTCTCAGCAGTCCAAGGGCCACAACTTCTCTCCCTTCCCCTTCTCCTAGGCAAAAGGAAGGAAAGAATCACAACTCAGAAGTCCACAGAAACAAAAAAAAAATGTAAGCACACAGTCTGACATGAACAATCTATTAGAGTAAATTGTTTCTGCACCAGTGTAAGCACCGAGCACTGGAATTACCCCTGTTGCTCTTGGTATGATCTCTCTGAATGCTCTACAATCCTTACTTCAACATGTTTCTAATATCTAGTTCTTTTTGAACATGAGATGTATGCTGCTTGAACTTCTTCAGCAGTTCAAAGTCAGTCAGGTACGCTTACATAGTTCCTCTGTTTCAGTTTATCCAGTACTTGTACTGAATAAGACATTTATAGGATTTGCAGACTGCTAAGCTGGAATACTTTCGACTGTCATCTATGTTGCATCTTTCTTCTTTGTCTGCTTTCATTGTTTGAAGTTCCACCCTGCCCCCCCAAACTGACAGCATCTTCCTTTTCCCAGAAAAAAAACCCCAAACTATAACCCCTCGTTCTCTTCTTTCCCATAGCCCTAATGTCTGAGGAAATATAAATAGGCATGCCTAGAAACATGTACCGGTACCCCTGTTTGGCTGCAGGGTACTGCTGAGAAAT
Source organism: Sagittarius serpentarius (assembly GCA_034782735.1). Taxonomy (NCBI): domain Eukaryota; kingdom Metazoa; phylum Chordata; class Aves; order Accipitriformes; family Sagittariidae; genus Sagittarius; species Sagittarius serpentarius. The sequence continues at coordinate 35,850,234 of JAVKLA010000005.1, forward strand.
GCAAAACTAAACTGTAACTAAACTATAGCAACCATGCTGATCATGGAAGGCTAGTTAATTGTAAGTTTCCCTTAGGTATTTGCTGGTAGAAAATATGTCATCTCCGTGGTGTCACCTGCCAAGAGGAGAATGTGTCATCTCTGTGGCAAATCCTGCAGAGACACTCTGTCCCAGTATTTATGTTCTAAACTATTTCACAAAGACACTGACTTTTACGGAGAGTAGAGCAGGAGGAGAATCTAATCCTGTCTAAATAAGCTGAAAATCTTTCAGAAGCTGCACTAGAGAATTTACCAAACTGTAGAACCCACCATTGTGCATTTGCTTGACTGAATTGTAATTATTTTTCCAAGGCAACAGCTGGAAAAGCATAACAGTGCACCAAGATATAAAATGGAAAGACATAGTGGAAAATAAACATCTACTGAATTTCGTACATTAAAAACAGAAAAGAAAAAAAGAAGGTCACTAAATTCCTTGTATTTTGGATGTAACAAGAAGCCACATTTCAGAGTAACCTCATGGAGTTAACTGACATCACAAAAGCTTTTATTTTTTTTTCTTCCATCTCTCCCCTGTCTATCTTTAATTGATAAAATGTCAACACATTGCAGATTCTAACTCCTGTTTAATTATACTGTTAGAAGTGACAGTGTATGTGGTATTTAACTAGACTGGCTCTACAGCTTTTCCATGGTTTTGCTTCCTAAATCTATGGCACTGCAAAGCACAAAAGCAAGCTAAAGGATAGAAAAGGTAATGGAAAATTTAGATTCCCATGGGTACATCACCATGCCAATGTGCAGGCATGCCTCTGTGCATTTTCCACTGACAGGCAGCTGAACACTTTGCACTTATTTGAATGTGTATCTGCTTACCAGAAAGGTGAACTAATGATCCAAAGTCAGTCTTAGGTGCCTGAAATTCCCTAAGAGCCCTGAATGAAATGCCCCTGATTTTTAACCAACTCATGGTTGAAAGTGAGGTGTGCTTTGCACCCTAAGCAAAAAGTCATTTGAGCACTTGGATCTACACAATAGGATGAGTGCTGAAGACCTGGGTGAGTAGTGACTCACCCTTCCCATGCCTTGAAGAGTGCCCTATAAACCCTCCTTTCAAATGCATTTCTGCTTAAAGAACAGCTAAAGGAGGAATGTTGTTTTACAAAATTACCTAGTGGCAACAATTTGCAGTTGGAAAACCTTTGTCAAATAAAGGAGTAGGCTTTGTTACCTTAAAGGATTCAAACACACTTTTCCTATACCCTGTGTCTTGTATTTTTTTTTCCCTCATGCTGGAATTTGGAGTTGCTCCCTAGATCATCCCCGGGTCAGGTTATGTAATCAGACAGTGGGCAACAAGGGAGGTGTTAAAAAGCAGGAACCAAAGTCCGAAGGACTAGAAGATCCCCTCTCAGATGAGCATCTTAAGTCTTTCACAGCAGCTCAACTCCACCTGTGGCCTCCTCCTTCTGTTGGCCAATGAGTCCTAGACTGCGGCCAGCACACGCAGCCACAAAATGACACACAAAAGGCCAGTCCCAACAACATCTTGCCTTATATGCTTGAATATGAAAGGTGTGGGTTTAAAAATCCTCAGACACAGGCAGAACTAGATTATCCTACGAGCAGTAGAGAATGCTGTCTCTTCTCCCCAAGACTACAGAAAAAGCAGTGGCCACTACCACAATATCTAGAATAACATTATGTGCCCTCTGAAAAGACACATCAGACTACACCACTCAAGATACACAGGCATCAAGCAGAAATCAATTGCTCCATCATTTTAGAACTGGCACGCTCCGGGCATATGTGTAGAGATACCTGTCCTCAGTAAAGGCACCTTTATGGGACTGCTATTAGATGGATCCAAATTTCTATATGCTGCCTTCAAGCTCTTATTTCTTGTCCAAGCTCTTATTTCTTGTCCACAGAAAGGTCTATAATTCATCCAAAAACAAATCCTCAGAGAAATAAATGAATATTATTTGTGTTGCCACCATTTGGCAACTCAAATTGACAATATATAGTGATGTGTTAAGGTTTTAGTACTTCATGTGGAAAAAGTAATATAATTGCACCATGCTGAGACAAACTTTTTTATTCTGTAATATCATCAGTAAAGTTAAAAATAATTAATAACTCAGAAAATAAATCATTTCTACCTATTAGATTCAGCACTTTATTTTAGGAAATGGTAAGAAGATGATTGGTAGTTGGTTCTGCTAAGTCATGACAACAGGTGAACAATATTTGCCCTTAAAATTTAGAGGACTTTTAAAGAAAATGGTTAAAGCACATTCCTTTTGCATGTCTTTTACCAGTACCGTACCATGATTCATTAATCTACAAGATCAATGTGTGCTCTCATTATTTCTGTTGCCCTTTTGCAACAACAATACATGATGTTGTTGTGCAGAGAATCAGAATTTTCTGGTGAAGAAGGAAGTAGACTGAGAGTCAGTTCTGGCACATGGGCATGATAAATTGGTATAAAAGACACAAAGCCTTTTAAAAACAATCTTTTAAACAGAGGAACAAGCAATTTTGGATGCATCAGAATTTAAGTCTTTAACTTGAGATCAGGTAATGTTCTAGTAAAGAATTTGTGTATCAGCTAGAAGTGGATCAAATCATTCAAAGTTTTCAAATAAGAGAGTATAACAAGAATTTTAAGTCAGCATGCAGTAATAGTGTTACATACAAAGGCAGGACCGGTAACTGAAGAACAGAATTAAAAAACCCAAATAATTGCATTTGTAATAGCTAATTACTCTTCTTCCCTGATATTTTTAGATTCAAATGTAGGCACTGGCATAGATCATCGATAAAGAGTATACACAGATTTATTTGTCAATTTATTCCTGACACCACACTAAAATGAGAAATCTTCGTACTCTGTTACGTGTAATGTGAAAAATAAAGAACAGAATTGTGAAAATAAGCACCAAGAAAGTATTGAAGTTATATGGGAAACATTGTGTAGTGTTCCCATTTTTGTGTGCAACAACCTTGTCCACATTTTGTGCTCATTTTTGATCACTCAACAGAAAAGAGCTGATATTACAAGCAGGAACAACTTTTGTTATCCCTATTATGGGTTGGTGCTAGTTTATGTGAAGCATTTTACAAACACATAGCAAGGTTCTATTAATTTACATCTTAACAGGTAAGAAAGGTAATGGAAAACAGTTACTTGAGATATAACAGTCTCAAAGTCAATCCAGTTTGGCTGATAGGCAAACTGGGAACTAAACTCCAATTCTTTGTCTTTCGTACATGACTATTCTGTCTCCAGAAGGAGTCCATATCATTCAACAAAACAGTGTATATCCCAGCACATTGATATGTGAATCACACTGCATTGCACCGTGAGGACAGAGTTGTAATGAAAGGTCTCAGTCACGCATTCTTGACCAAAATGGATTCATTGAACATCAACTGTGAGTTCAGTCAGTAGCTTTCACAGTTCTGTAATCCAGCCAAATGGGCGCTGGCTTTAGGTTTTTTGGTTTTTGCCAAAAAGTAGCACATCAAATGTTAGATGTGTTCCCGGGTAACTGAGAAAAGGAGTAGATTATTGTTGGGATATTCCAATAGACCTTTCAGGGAACCTCCATATTCTGAGGTAAGGTGGAGCATCCAAAGGGGTATTTTCAAAATCCCAGAGGGGAATTAAGCCCTTGAAAGTGGGAAAAAAAAAATCCAGGAAAAAAAAAATCCAGAAAAAATCCTCAGTCTTTATTTTAACTCTCCTAGATTAAGTGCACTGGAGTCCCTAATAAAATGGTTTTTTATAAGTAATGAACTTCTAGCATTTTTATGGAATATGGTGTGCACCCTTTTCTAAACTGTACTTAGGTTTTCCAGGTATCCAAATTTGAGTCAGGCACTCCATGCTTTAGATAATTATTGATTTCCAATTTATATCACCACCTAAATTATAGAAGGCCCATGAGCACTTGGTTTTCAACAGGTCCTCAGCATGATCTTCTGTTAACAAGTTCTAAATGCCTTGTCAGCTGTCTGGGTGCACCCACCCTGAATCTTTCTGACACTGAGGGGATAAACCCTTATCATTAATTGTGTGAATCTGTTGCTGCTATATATCGAGAATACCAATGTAGAATGAAGGAGTGTAGGCAGATCTAGAAGTCTAAACAGATGTACTTCAAAATAAAAAGAATCTTCACAGGAGTATGAAGTATAAAAATAAAACAAAACACATACACACAAAAAAAAAAACAAACCCCACAACCACAAAAGTTAATAACATCATGTATAAGACATATCGCACAACTTTCATAATGTCTGAAATTGGTTTCCTAAATTACTATAATAGTGTTAATTTGTCTTCATATGTTAATATGTTGGGTATTAAGGATGTAATTGCCTTAGTGAGATTTAAAGAAGTCTTTAACAGATGTACTGGCTATGACATGTGGCTAATCCTTGCTAATCCTGAAAATTAAATATCTGTTCCATCATTCCATTGGGCAAAAAATTTAAGTAGTTATTCCAATTGTTTTCCATTTGCATTTCACCTGGGCACTTCTCTCAGTCTGTGACCTTTGTAGTTTATTCCCTCTTAGTCTTACAGAAGGAGTCATGGTTCCAGTCACCTTCCTGCATGTTGACTGTTGTGCAATACCAGGAACATAGCTATCTTTTAAAATATTGTCTTAAACCTGGCTGTCATACTTGAGCATTTCACCCAGCATATGGATGCACCTGATCGTATTGGGTTTGTGTGGCGAGGTAGTGTGTAGTATGGAGCAATAACCAACTGCTTGACTATGCTGTAAACACAGAGCCTGCACAGCTGCTGACTTGTAGAAACAAATGTTCCTAAGAAAAACATCATTTCAGTAAGAAGAGTTTACATGCAGAAAGCGCAAGCAGCATCCAACATACTACATGTATGTACCTGAACGATATGGCCTCTATATGAACACCTTCTTTGCAGGAAGAGTATCCTGGAGCAGATATTTGTATTTCTATCAATATGGAATTGAATGTTTTCATTCTCACAACCTATCTCATCCATTACATCACTGAGATGAAAAGAACACTGCAGAAGTAATAGTCCATTAGCTTTTGCACATCAGTTTTATTTGCGGCAAATCTGTATAGGTCTGAATCCTGAGGGAGAAAGACACTGAAGGACAGCTGTCAGGGCACAGCCCATTTGTTTAGAGCAGAGCACTGGACCTCGAATGTTTTCCATCATTCAGTTTTGGAGACTAACTGGTAAAAGATTTAAATTGATTTCCTCAGAAAAAGTTTAGCATATGGAAAATACAGAGTTGTGCTGCTACCTTGGCCTCAGTCATGGGAAACGTTCTTTTTTTCTTTGATTGATTGTAATTGCACACAGTGCTGCTATTCCAGGAGACAGCTCAAATCAGTAGCATCTTAACAAGCAAAGCCCTAATGCAACAAATAGTATGCTGCAAAATGCACATGCTTCTCTCTCTTCTCCAGTTGCATAATTCTGATCCAAATCTGTAAAATCTTAATTGATTTGAGGCTTAGCTATTTAAAGACCATTTCTCTAACTATAGTATTCCAAAGCAGCGGTGTTCATTGAGCAATCAAACTCCCCTCTCTTTCCCCCAGCTGCATCATACGATTCTCAGCTGCTCATTGTAAGCTAAACTCCACAATAAATGTTAGCCTGCTTTATCAAAATTTAAGACACAACTTTTCAGATTTGCTTCCACATAAAACTATGACAATAAATCTTCTAACCATGTATCAGAGAAAGGAAAGAGAAAAGTTTTGGTTTTGCTTTCTTGTCACTGGAGGAACCTAGGCAAGAAACGTCAACATTTAAGCATTCACAAGTCTTCTCTCAACTTCAGGATAATCCCATAAGCATCTGAATCCCTTTGTGTCTCCATTTCTGCTCTGGGCATGCATTCAGCTCCCTCAGGCTGTGGTTACTTGGGCAGCCAAGCTCTTCTAATGGCTTGTTGCTGCCAAGAAAGGGAAGTTTTACTTTCTCTCAGTCATTCCCACTCTCCCCGCTTCCTCTCCCCGCTTATTTCTAACACAGATAAACAAGGGACCTGAAACGGAATGTATCACTTTCCAGATAAAATCTGCTGGGGAGATAAAAGTCCACTCCCCCTTCCTCACATATAGAGGACAGAAAGTGCTATTCTCACATTAGCTGCAAGCCAGTTCACAACTGCTCCACGTTGTTTTCCACATGCAAAGTATTAGCAGTGACACTGAGTAGCAAGGTCAGTGCAGTTGTTTTGTCATGGACCTTAGCGGGAACAACTCGCAACTATGTCTACCAGAATATTCAGAAATTTGTGAGTGACAGTGTATTTACTTGTAATGGGTTCACGTGGCAAGGTTTTGGTAGCGGGGGGGGCCACAGGGGCGGCTTGTTTAAAAGTTGCTAGAAGCTTCCCCTGTGTTCGATACAGCCAGTGCCAGCCGGCTTTAAGAACGGACCCTGCCACTGGCCAAGGCCAAGCCCATCAGCGACGGTGGTAGCGCCTCTGGGATAACATATTTGAGACGAAAAAAAGTACTGGGGCGCAGAAGCCGCAGCCGGAGAAGAGTGAGAACATGTAAGAAAAACATCTCTGGGGACATCAAGGTCAGTGCAGAAGGAGGGGCAGGGGGTGCTCCAGGTACCGGAGCAGAGATTCCCCTGCAGCCCCTGGGGAAGACCCCGGTGAGGCAGGCTGTGCCCCTGCAGCCTGGGGAGGCCCATCCCGGAGCAGATCTCCACCCGCAGCCCGGGGAGGACCCCACGCCGGAGCAGGTAGGTGCCTGAAGGAGGCTGTGACCCTGTGGGAAGCCCGCGCTGGAGCAGGCTCCTGGCAGGACTTGTGGCCCGTGGAGAGAGGAGCCCAGGCCGGAGCAGGTTTGCTGTCAGGGCTTGTGACCCCGCGGGGGACCCGCGCTGGAGCAGTCTGTGCCTGAGGGACTGCTTGCTGTGGAAAGGACCCACGCTGGAGCAGTTCGTGAAGAACTGCAGCCCCTGGGAAGGACGCACGTTGGAGAAGTTCGTGGAGGACTGTCTCCAGTGGGAGGGACCCCACGCTGGAGCAGGGGAAGAGTGTGATCTGTCCTGCCCCTGAGGAGGAAGGAGTGGCAGAGACAACGTGTGATGAACTGACCACAATCCCCATTCCCCATCCCCCTGTGCCGCTTGGGGGGAGTTGATTAAGAATTCGGGAGTGAAGCTGTGCCCGGGAAGAAGCGGGGTGGGGGGAAGGTGTTTTAAGGTTTGGTTTTTATTTCTCATTACCTATTCCGTCTTGACTGGTAATAAATTACATTCATTTTTCCCCAATCGGGTCTGTTTTGCCCGTGACAGTAATTGGTTAAGTGATCTCTCCCTGTCCTTATCTCGACCCACAAGTCCTTCGTTATATTCTCCCTCTCCTGTTCAATCAAGGAGGGGGAGCGAGAGAGCAGCTTTGGTGGGTACCTGGCGTCTAGCCAGGGTCAACCCATCACATTACTGTTTCAAAATACCTGATAACCCTTTCAGACAAATATAAAACATATTTTTTGTCAGGAGTATTTGCGTTCCAAATATCTTCATTAATCCAAAATTGAACCAGTGCTTTTTACCTCCTATATTTAAAAGGTGGATCCGTATCTAATCTGATGTGGTATTCTTCATCATTTAAGTGTCTTAATACTTTGTTCTCACATTCTTATAATTAATATGGATACTTTTGAGTCTGCAGGATTTGTGATGATTTCATTCTCTTTAGAAAAATTGCGTTCATGTACAGTTCTTACTATCACTGTTTACTTTGACTGTTAAAAAATACATTGTTTCTTCATTTTTTTCCCGATTTTGTGATATCTGTACTTATTGACCATATGCTTCTATCAGTGGAATAAGATGAACTAACTTGTAAATTTATGGATTTGATAAACATACACTATTTTTTCTCTGAGGTTTCCCTACTATTTCTGTGAAGAAGTTAAAGCCTATAAAATTTAGGGGTTGGACTCTGCTTAATGATCATAAATTTCAGTCATTTCAAGCAAATGAAAAAGTGCAGTTGTAAAATATTATATTTTATCATTCTTCCTTTAAAGAAGGCAGGGATTTGGGTCTACAGGTAAGTAATTTTGTTTTCTTGCAGCCTTTCTGTTCATTGAACAATTTTTTTTTGGTCATAATTAAGCTATTTACAAATTTAAAGTGAAGAAAAAGTTTTGGATGAAAAGAAATGTTAGAAGATAGATTGACAGAAACTGCAGCTTGGCAGTAGTTTAGAAAGCGCAGGATATGGCAGATATGGATCCTATTATTTTTTTCTTTCTGTGGAATCTGAACATTATTTGTGGAATCTGAACAATATCCCCATGACCATTTTGCTGTTCTAAGAACTGAATTTCCTTTTACTTTTCTTGCAAGTACACAAAATGAAATGTACTTAAAGCAAAGTACAAAGGATTGTACGTATAGGAAAATATTACATATTTTAGAATAACTTCATTCCTTCAAGCAGAAAACAAAGGAGAACAAACAACAGCAACAAACTCCACAACCAAATGAAACCAAACCAAACCCCCAAACCCTCACATTTAAATTTAGGTCATTAATAGGCAAAAATCTTACCGTATTGTGAACCACAGGCTGAACTGACCGAAGCCATATTCACCCTGACTTGTCTAGGATCACATTTACTAGAAATAATTCAACTGCTTTAAAAGTTATTGGTTGAAAATAGGGGTAAATTAAATATTCTCCCCTTTCAGTTGCATCAAGTAGCTGTGCATGGGCATACATAGTCACAAAAGGTCTACTAATAGTTTTTATATATTTGACTTATTACTTTTAGAAACAAAAATTGCAGGAAACAATCTACTCTATCCACGTTGTGTAAATAAAATAAAAATTGAAGTTGTTTTATTTATAAACAACACGTACCTAACCAGCAGGCAGTGAACTATGCATTCATGATAGCTAAACCGCAATATTAGACACTTAAAACACCAAGACATTTCTAAACCACCTTCTATAACAAATCCCAAGACAGTCACACACGCACACACATACACCCCCCGTCAGAGGCCCCCCCCCCAACCCCACCCACCCCCCTTTCTGGGAGTGAGGATTCCTCTCTTTCTTTCTGTACCCTCCTGCCACAGATGTAGGTGCTCTGGGCTTACCTCTGTTCGTGACAGTCCCTACAAAACAGCAAAAGGTATTCTCATGAGAAAGCCTCCACCTTGAGTTCACACTTGCACATCAGAAGTGTGGATCCCTCCTTCTTGCACCCACACTTTCCCTCCTCGAGCTAGATGCACAGCCCCACGGCATCTGATGGAAGGATGCCCAGTACGGTCGAGGTACAGACTCGGTGGGGTGATTTCTGACAGTGTCAAACCAGGTTTTTGACTGCTTCTCTGTTGCTTTCTTCTCTCTCCCCACTGTTCAAAATTGTCAGGCTTCTCTTGTACTTCTCATGCTGACTATTTTTAAGCTATGTGGCTAGAGCATGTCTACTTTAGCATTGTCAATTTGGGGCAAATTCCCTCTTAGACAGTTTTGGACGTTCTGTTGACACTCACTGTTACACTCACAACCCTGCCTTATCAACTGTTGGCATCCTGGCCACTTTGCCGAGGGAAGGCTGAGCAGGCACCACCCCAAAAAACTGTTAAGGAGCACAAGGAATTCGCTCTGCTCTTATTGTTTCTTCTCATTTTCAATCACGTGCAAAGTTTGTCTTGCAGTGAAAATAATCACAAGTGATCGCACTGTGCAATTTGTGAGTAGTGGTAAGGTTTTAGTGGTCTCCCAAAGTCATTAGTCATAAATAGTCTCAGGACAACTGGCTTTTTGGAGGAAGATGGAGAATTCAGAGTAACTGGAACATTATTTCAAACTCTCTGTTAATGAAGTTGAACTTTACTGTAGTATTCCAGTCAATGAATCCAGACATTTACATAGATATTAATAAAGTTTTTCTCATTAATCTTATGACTGTCTCTCTTAAAAATAATAAAATATACTATACTAGCACACAAGAACTAACCTTGCTCATTAGGGATCTTTTTCTTCCAGATTTCCCCTTTCTTGGATTCTATTTTTCTTTCATTTTTTATTAAATATATACAAATATTCTTTCAGCTTACTGGCAGAATTGGCTTGTTTCCTTTGTGTCTATTCTTTAGTAAAACCAAGGACTGATAGTTCACTTCCAAAATAAAGGATAAAGTTGGGTAGTTCAACATACAAAATAAAATAAAAGCATAATAAGGTTGACAAGGCAGTTTGGTGTTACCGTTCTGATGAAAAATGTGCATGTTGTTTGTGGTTACAGTACAACCTCTCACTAGATAGGAAGGATTCCATTCTTAACCAAACACTGAAGGTGGCTGAAATACAAATAATATCTTTCCAGCAAAAAAATAAAGAATGATAATATTTTCTCCACACCAATAGCTTTTTGATTAATTCAGATTTTAACTAGGATTCATTTTTATACAACCCAATGCTATTCAGCTAGTGGCTTATTTTAAACACATTTCCTGTTTCTCATGTTGGAATCCCATTCTGCTGCTTACAACTACATGTAACTTTTCATATTGATTATCTTTGGAAATAATTTCCCTTTAATCTCTAGGGATTTTTATCACCGTTAACCCAGACAGTGGGGTAAGGAACTCGATTCATACAGCTAATGTTGAAGAGAATTGCTTCCAGGAATCTGTGAGAAACTAAAAGAATTTGCCCTTAGCTTCTTGGTTCAGCTGGCACCATTCTGTAAACTACTCATTCTTTTTAACAATTTCTTTATTCTAAAGGTTATGAAATACTGCTGCTCATGAAATACATCGGTATTCATTTTTCAGTTAAGCTACATATATTGTAATGAAACAGCCTTCTTAAAACAACTGACATTTTTTTTATGGTTCTGAACAGAGGCCATATAGAAACTATAATCTCATGTGAACTATCAGCAGTTACCCATGACATGCATGACATGTACATATGGTGGTATTAACTCATCAAGAAAAGTTGATAAGGGTTGGATATTTCTTCTATAAACTTGGTGAATCAATTCTTTTTCGATATGTTGATGATAATTTTTTAGGCACCGCCCTCAAAAGCACTCAGACTTAAAAAGATATCTTTTTTTATTTAATATTCATGCGAGATCATTCTTGGATAATGCATGCAAGACTAGACACTACTTTTAGAGTATTTAAACCATAGATTAAATCTTCTTCAAACCAAATAGTAATAAAATAGAAACTAGAGAAGATTCGAGGTATTACTCATACAGCAGTGGAACTTACAAGAGGAAATAACCTGGGGAAGAAAATGAAAAATGCCATAGACATCACTTTCTCCTTTTTTTACAGTCACAGTGGAAGTAGTAGTTTGGTAAGAATAATGATTCTATGAATTATGCATGTTTCATAATGCCTAGAAGGTGCAGTGAGTTTAAAAAGCACAAGGAATTTACCTTATGCTGGTAATTTGTTACTAGCACATTAGCAAATGATATAGAACAAGACATCTGAGAAACAGAAATATAAGGTTGGACAGACATTTGGCAGATCCAGAGCATAGACAGGGACCTGTGAGTCACAAAATGCTCATAGGAGACAATTTCACAACAGGGTAGACAATTTCGTAAGAAACAGTTTCACAGGAATACAGAGGCAGAAGATAAAGCATCTCTTGACATCCCTCTTAAAAGTGAGAAAGAGAACAAATGGCAGGAACAGAAAGGAAAATGAAGAACATAAAAGTAATCATCAGAGTGATAAGGGAACCCCAACATCAATAGCAGCTGAGATGCCAGTAACGCCGACATTTGGCTGGAAGTTTGGATCAGAAGGATGACTGTGGCTCTCACGGTGACTAGCTCCGTCTAAATGGATGACTCCCAAACTGAAAGGCCACATCCAAATGGTCTTGTTTTTGTCCAGACCATGCTGAGGCACTGTGTGGAGCACTGCTCGTTGACATTGGCCAAACCAGTACCAGGAGACATGCTAACAGATAAACAGTACAGACAATCTTAAGCCAGTGTCTGTGGCCATGCTTTGTCCCTGTTTTGTTTACTAGTTGAGATGCAGACTTTGTTTCACAGAATTGTTGTTACAGAAGACACTTAGGAAAGATCTGGTCTGCAACTGGAAGATAAAAATTCAGAATAATATCTATAGTTGGAATTTCGTTTCTATGGAGAAGAAAAAGTAAAATGATAACTGAAGGAAGATTAAGATTAACATCTGTAAAAAATACATAAATGGAAAAAATGCTTAAACTAGATGAAAATTTAAAAAATTATTAAGAAGAACAGAACAACTATAGAAAATAAATGGGTTTTGCAAGTAAACCGACTGATTTAATTAGATCGTGCAAAGCAGTGATAATGTATTTCTCCAACTGGAACTGGTACATTCCCTTATATTATAGTCTTGTATCTTTTTTAATTTTCTTTGATCAGTCCTGATACTGTGTAGAATTTGTCCCTCCTTCATTCTTCCAAATCCCATGTACGTTTGAAATCCTTACTCTTATCATCCACACACCGTATTGAACTATGTTTAAATGCATATTTGACTTAAGCTTCAAATCTAACACTCAGCACTATGTTGTTGAGTAGTTACTGGTTCATTTGCTCTAAGATATATTTATTTGAAAAATTCAAGTCTGTGGGGAAAGCAAACTTGAACTCTTTGACATTGGTCAATAGGCTGCAATCACGTGAGCATATTGGCAGTCATCCACAGAACTAGTCACGATGTCCTGTTGACCCAGTTTGAATCCTGTGTTGAGATTATACATACTGTATTATTTGGATTCAGCTTTGGTTCGGGGAATACCATTTCCAATTTATGCAAGTTTTAATTCTGTTTTCACAGCTGTTCACTAGCTGTCTCACTACTGCTTTTATCTTGAGGAATTTATCATGTTCTATTCCCTTTTGATGCTCTTATTTGGTGTTAGGAATAGGTTTACATTTCCTTGCCAATACTACGTTCTAAGCCTCACACAAAATCCTCTCACAGGCCTTCTGAGAACCCAGCGTGAAGGCTACTGAGACATTTTAGAATCACATCAATCCCCCTTCCAATACAACACGGTTGGTTGTTTTTCTGTTTTCTTTAGCCTCCATGCCATTCATTCTTTTTTTCATCACCAATCTCAACACCTTCTCAGTGAATATGGTGTAATTCAACTGCAACTTAATAACAGCCGATACTCCGCCAGGCAGTATGTGAAACAAGGGCATATTCTGCCCTTCAGCTTCCTCAATATGTGTTTATAATCCAGTAGCAATTAAACCCTGGAAGAAATACAGAAGGATCTGGTAATTTTTTTTATAGGCTCAGCTTAACCATTTTGCATGTTTACTCCTTGCTATAATCACTCAGGCAAAGAATTCTTAAGTCAAAATATAGAACTATTAAAGAATATAAGCTATTTATGAAAGTGGTGCGACAAGATTAATGTATGTTGAATAAAGACTTTAAAGTGAAATCTAGTAGAAATCCATTAACACGTAAATGGGAAAGAGAGTAAATAAATGCAGCTTTGTGGGGACATGCATCACACTGAAGATGTTACTGCTAGGTGGCGGAAGAAGTAAGACTGATTTATAAAGCTGTAGCATCTCTCAGGCAAATATGCATAAAACCCAAAAATAGTACTTGGAAAAAAAATCTTTCTACTTTTGTGCAACAGTTTGATTGTAAGCTTTTTTTTGTAGCAACATATGGATGTGATTCAGAGGAACCTAATTACTACTGAGATGAAGAAACCTGGTGCTTTTAGAGAAGCAGTTCTGGACAGAAAATAAATTAATTACTTGTGCTGGAAAGATTAATGGAGAAAAGCTGTTTCTATTATCCATAACTGATTTGTTTAACTTATGATATCGAGATCTAGAGATGGGTCTAACCTTGAAGAAAGAAAGAAGTAAAAAAGGGTCCAGAAGGGAAGATAAATAAATAGGCACTGTTAAACCTGAGAGCTGTAATTCTGGGTATGTAAAGATGACATTGATTAACAAGGATCCTGAAAAATCTGCAAAGATGTCATTAATAGTCAGACATGTTTAAATAGTGTTTACTCTGTCCTGATGTTTTGGATCCCCAACAATGCAGAAGCAGTAATATTTCCACACAGGTCCAAGCAGTACGTGCAAGAATTCTGTCAGATTTGTAATTACTCTCTTCTCTACTTCAGAGCTGGTATCTGTAAGTGGTATATACCAACTGTTTACAGGCTGTATGGTCAAGAGTAAGATTAACTATTCCAAACTGGGTAGGCAAAAAACCCCCAAACCAAACAGTTTAGGGAAGGACCAAACTTGAGAACTCTTTTCATGAGCAATGGAACTATTGCCTGTTTCCTATGGATTTCTGACATGTTTTCCCCTAACATTCCAGTCATGTTAATTCCTTTTTCTGTCTAAATCCATATTGACAACTCAATCACTCTATTTCCAAAGCCATGCTTCAAGCCCTACTCCCTTTTACTTGTTTCCATTTTGTCCCCATATCTCTATCTACTCTTTTGGTCTGTACACTGACCAAGAGACAACGCATATTGGAGCCACCGAGAAGATACACATCGGCTGACTAGACAGCTGTGTACGATCAGTCCTTAACAGTAATGTGTGAGTTCTCCCCGCTTCTGTTCCCAGGAGAGGAAATAAAGAAATCTTTCTGCTTCTCGCAAGCTACCAATATTCGGGAAACCTGTATGTATTTACTACCTTCCAAATACCTCCTAGTAAATTTTGACTGAAACAGGCTGACAGGTTAGAACAGTATAGTGACAGTTTATCTGCCTCAATATAATGATAAGGTAAACAATGAACTCTTAGAAAGTCAGCCTAAATACATTTAGATTTCTTTCTATAAATTATTTATGTACCAATGTACACTAGTGAAAAAATATACTTCTATTTGTTAGTTAATAAATGCATACAGTTCCTGAGATATAAGGATTTAATTGAATTCTACTTGGCTTGCACATCATCAACATCAATAAATCTTTTGTAATATGAACTCATCTAAAATTTCTCTGGAAGTTTTATACGCCAGAATCCAAGTCAGTTAGCTCACAGTGATAATGCAGTGCTGGACATCTGAAAAACAGCAATAATGGATTTTTGATCACTAAAACTAGCTCTAGCTCACTGTAAACAAATAATGAGGTAACACAATGAGGCAATTGTTCTTCTGACCACAGTCAAACTGTAGTTGAATCAACTTTCACTTTTTTCTTATAGTTGTCACATAAACTTCAGGAGAAAAAAACCAAAACATTAACTTCAATGGACTAAGCATATGCTTAACTGCTTTTCTAAGTAAGTGTAGATTTTAAAACACATTTAACAATAAGATGAAGGCATCCTTGACTGTTTCTGAATTGGGGTTTTAATTAGTAGAGTTACTTACATGTAACTGAAATTTGCACTGCAATTATGTTATTATTTAAGTATAGCTTCCAGAGGAATGAAAGATCATGCAGTTTTGTGCTGAGTATTTCTCTCTATGTGTGTTTGGCCCTCTCTGCTTTTCTCACCTTTCAAAAACCTTCCTATTGAATGGCCAAGTTGACCTATACGTGGGAAGAACAAATAAATTTAGTTACTAGAAATTTCAGGAAAATCAGCAGCCATGTAGAGGGACAAACCTGCATTAGTGTTCTCCGCGAGACAAAGGTTCCAGCCTCGTTAGATACAAGAGACTACATCTACCTGACAAGTATCATGATTACCATAGTAATAGGAAAACTACAGTTCTTGCCTCATATGAGACACCAGATCATCCAATCATAAGACAAGAAAACATAGGAAAACTAGCTTCATTACTTAGAACTACCAGGTTACATAATTAGAGTGTGACTTAGATGTTTTAGTCTTCCTAAACGCTACCTACTTCTAAATCAAATGTGCAACAGGTACCCTAGGTTTTTTAAACACTGGAGAGTGAAGTATGAAAATTAAGAAACTTTTTTGAATTATTCCAACAGTGTGTCATAAAGGAAACCACTGGAACACTAAATGTCTGCCCTCACTAGTGTATTCTGCTTTGGCATACCTCTGCTCTCCTGCCCTTTTCATGCTCGAAGCCCCATGTCTGAGTTTTCTGTCTTGCAGATTGATTTCAGATATATTACAATCCTGTCTTCGTCTGGAGCTGAGGAAGCCCACAGTCTGGCTGGGACAGAGAATTACTTGTATTTCAGTTGTGTTTCTTGTTGGGATGCCTACGAAAGGACATTTTCCTGTGCCATTACTCCAACAATACTCAGGAAAGCTGGAATATTTATCAGCAGAGAAGTAAGTGAAACAATAAAAATTAGCAAAACCCAAAAGTACAGCAGTCCATTGCTAGTACATAAATTATCAATATGGGTATTGTTGAATATATAAATGACAGTAAGCACAGTGACTAACATATTATTTTAAATCCTTTGTATGTGTGAGAATGTAAAAGGTGTCTGTAACACCTTGGTATGCCTAACACAGACCAGCATTACTCTTACAAATATAGGTGTCATTTATATGACACTGTATTTATTTCCGAGATAGGATTTCAGCAATACTTGGCAGGAGATATCATATAACCAATGTTATTATTTCTTGGATCAATTTTCAGCAGACATGACCACTTTCAAATTTATTTCTCAAAATATCTTTGGGTGTGCATGAAATTTTTTCTTTGAGTACCCTTTGCAAAATGTTTTAGCAATGAATACAGGAACAATGACTGCTGCTGTGGTCTTCTGTTTTATTATACTTGTTTGACATGGTAGGAATGTAAATTATTAACTGAACAGCTATTGGTTATCAAACAAAACACATTAGCAGTATATAGGATCAAAGCAGCTTTGCTGGTGATATCATTTCAAGCAAAGATCTCCAGACTACAAAAAAAAAAAAAAAAAAAAAGAGCGAGCTTTGCACCTTTATATGTGTATATAGTTTTAGAGTTGAGTAAATAATGGAAATAATATTCTTGATAATTGTATAAATAGGCTCATTTAGTTTTGAAAATGCTCAGTCTCTTTAACCTATGTAACCAGTAACACACTGCAAATTTTGTAACATCTGACTAAGTAATTGAATGGTACCGTGAACTGAGAGGCTTACGATACAAGACAAAGTAAAAAAATCATGCTATGTTGCTAGTTATAGAAGTAAGCTAATTAATAGAAAGAAACCTCTCTACTTTTGCTAAGTAACAGTGTGAATTAACAATTACCTGTGAATTAAAAATTACCTGTTTGTTAACACTCTACAGTCAAAAATATTCAGTGAGGAAATCTGTGAATAAGACAGAGACAGTAAGTCCAAGAAAAGAAGCTTCAAATCCATTCATCTTTATATATAAATTATTAATGACTATTTATTCACAAAGTTCTGATTTCAGGTAAGATTAATGGCTAATATATAAAATTAACATCTGAAATTTTATATTTTGATTTCCAACAAGCCTTAAGAAGTTAGATGCCTAGATCTCATCTCTATATGGTTAAAGTGCCTAAACCACAGAAGCAATCTGAAAAGGCCATTCATAAATTAATACGCAGTTGAATAAACAAATGGAAGATGTTTGACAAGCAGAAGAAAATAGCTGAGCCTCTTCTGTTGTTGATTTGTGTCCTTTATGCCCTATGCTCCACTTTTTTTTTGACAGACCTTCCTGAGTAGCAGCCATCCATTGTATGGACATTACACACCTGTTATTTTATGGGAAGGCAGCTGTCAAAATGGATTGCGTGATGGCTGACTTCTACCACCCTTTCAATCCAGATAGATATTTTCATAAAACTCTAATAGCTTTTTCAAATATAGCTGCAATTGGCCAGCCTGCCTAGAAAACGAATGGACAGAAAAACAGATGGAAGACATATGGATGGATCCCTTAAAATTGTACAAGTACTGAGATTATAGAAGTCAGAAGATGCAGGAAGAGCTTGGTAAACTTTTTTTCTTTCTTTTTCTTCAATGAACAACACCTTTGCTAAAAATCATACTTTATGGAGAGATAAAGACAAATCCTGTTTACCATGTTAATTTAACAGAACTGACAAATCTGGCAGAATAAGAAAAAATCTTTACACTTTTTTTGGTTCTCCGTGAATGTGACCTTCAGATCACTTGCTTAGTTGCCAAAATACAGTTCTTTAGATATGCATTTAAAACTGTAGTTCCCATAGCTGTAATCCATGAGTACGTCCTATAGCTGAAGGCTACGGGTTACTTAAAGCTCTGAAATGTTAAGTTTTATTCTAAGTTTTTATTGGTGGCAATTCTGGCCAGTACCCTGATACAGTGGCTCACTGTGTCCCAGCAGTCTAACTCTGAATGAACTTTCAACATCAATTAGCTAGCTGATCTTCTGAATGAAAAAGGCTTTAATAAGCAGAGATTATTTTCAGTCTTTCCCTTATGTTTCCAGTATTGCAGATGAACACATTCACATTCTTTGGATAAGGACGCTATTATACATACAATGAAATAATTCCTGTTTAAGGAAAAGATTTTTGTGACTTGCAAATCATAAAATCAGTGAATCACAAAAAAATTAAAGTTGGAACACAAGGTCAGCAAACAGACTACTGAACCTACAGCATGAGAGCAATGCATCTCAGGAGGAATCCTCCCTAACGGTGTGTCAGCAGGTATAGTTTATGCTCTGAGGTCTGTTGATGCAGTGTGTCTGTCACTGTAGTAGACACAGGATTCCGCTTTTTTTTCTGTACTTTAGCTCTTAAAAAGTAGATGTGCCTTCTTTACACTATGAAGTCTTCTTGCACACTTTCCCAAACACAGGAGTTAAATATGCTTTCATGCCTCTTTCTCCTATTGACAAATACTCAAGGATTCCTCACAGGCTTGAAGGGACCTCAGTATTGGTCAATGACTCCAGGGCCACGCACCCCAAAATAAGGAACATTTTCAGAACATTTCAATTTTGCCTTAACTGACCTGGACAAGGCATTGAATATGACTAATGGCTATAGTAGGTTAACTATACTGACATAGTCATAGGCTTGAGATGACAACATTTGAAATGGCAATTTACTTCTTTCTTAATGGATCTGTTCATTCTAGATAAGTTACTGTTGAATTTAAATGAAAGGGAGAAATTAATTACATGGAAAAAGTAGGGAAAAAACCCCAAGCGATGTTTTTCATTTATCAGTGGTCTGAAACTCAGATGATGTTTAGGCTGGAAACTTTAGCAAGGATAGCTACAGGTAAGAAATGGCCCCTTGCTGCACTGCCTCCGGTAAGTCCATGTCTCTCTTGTACTGAGGAGCTTGGAAGTGGACCCAGCACTCCGGGTGTGGCCTCACCAGCGGAGAGCAGAGGGAAAGGATCACCTCCCTTGACCTGCTGGCAACGTTCCTCCATGAGCTTCCATTAGTCTTCTTTGTGGGAATGGCATGTTGCTGGCTCATTTAAGACGGACAGACATTTGTACTCATGTACAAAACATGTTCATATGTACTCATATGTACATATATACTCATATGTACTCATGTAAGATGTGCTGGTTTTGGCTGGGATAGGGTTAATTTTCTTCACAGTAGCTGGTATGGGGCTGTGTTTTGGGTCTGTGCTGGAAACAGCGCTGATAACACAGGGATGTTTTCGTTATTGCCGAGCAGTGCTCGCACAGAGCCAAGGCCTTTTCTGCTCCTCACCCCACCCCACCGGCGAGGAGGCTGGGGGGGCACAGGAGTTGGGAGGGGACACAGCCGGGACAGCCGACCCCAGCTGACCCAAGGGATGTCCCAGACCATAGGACATTCTGCTCAGCATGTAAAGCCGGGGGAAGAAGAAGGAAGGGGGGGACACGTTTGGAGTGACGGCGTTTGTCTTCCCAAGTCACCACTACGTGTGACGGAGCCCGGCTGTCCTGGAGATGGCTGAGTGCCTGCCTGCCCGTGGGACGGGGTGGATGAATTCCTTGGTTTGCTTTGCTTGTGCATGCACGGCTTTTGCTTTCCCTGTTAAACTGTCTTTATCTCAGCCCGCGAGTTTTCTCACTTTTGCCCTTCTGATTCTCTGCCCCATCCCACTGGAGGGGAGTGAGCGAGCGGCTGCGTGGGGCTGAGCTGCCCGCTGGGGTTAAGCCATGACTTAAGAAAGAAAGATGTACTGAAAGACATATGTAACTTGTAATGACCGTGACTTAGTTGATTTTTTCAGATTTTTTGTTTTGTTTTTGTTTATACTGGATAGGCACTGAAACCCTGTCTAAAATTATCTGCAAGCTGCTTTCTAAAAGATTAAATACTGGATTTGTTTCTCAAATTAATATAAGAGCTTTAGATAACAGTTTTAAAGACCTTGTTTAGCCCCTGGTGGGACCTTCAAAATTTAAGTGCAGAGAGTCTACAAGTAGCTCTAATTCCTGCCTATATTAAAGTATTTAGTCAAAACCTTTAAGAAAGAGTTCACGTGCAATGGTGGAATTACTGCAAGATTTGATGATGATTCAGAACATTGTATTTTGACTTTTCTATAGCTAGCTATTTATATATACATGAATTATAGAGCATGAGTTTTACAATTTCAGACCAATCTATCTTATTTTGGGCTCCAGCTTCTGGAAATTGTCAATAGCTGGAAGGTGACTGATATGATAATTTAGGCCTTAAGAACAAGATAAGGCTTAGGGAAATCTATAGTTTTCCAAATTCTGGATCTGAGCTTACTATTGGTAGTTTTTAGTAAGTAGCTTTTTGCCCCTATTCTTCATCTGAAGAAGTAGGAGAACATTATTTTGCTCGTTTACAAGGACATTGTGATGATTAATAACAGAGAAAGGAGCACTCAGATTATGAAGCACACACAAGTGTACTTCTGTGGTACCTGTAAGTGTCTCCTGACCAATAAATAAATAAATAAGTCCACATATAAAATTTTATGTGGCTATGGGAGTCTGCCATGGAAAACAGCAGAAGAAAATACCAAGATTCAGAAGAGGTGAATACCTTCATGATTCATTGTGTTTGCAGTAAATAGATGCTATTTTGTTTAGGACAGACCAAAGCAGGCATGTTATACTTTCATGTATGGAAGAGGCAGCATTAGCCCCTGAGAAATGCTTGTCGAACAGGATAAAAAATTCTGATCTGTTGTCAGAATGAAGATAATTGGAAAATACTATTTTTCTCTGGTTGCTCTAGAAGAAGCCACAACAAGTCAATAAAAATGGTTAGCTATCTACAAATATAACTACAATTTTAAAAATATAATGACACTGAAAAATTATTTTGTTAAAATCAATGGTTTTAGCAAAAATGAAAAAAACACAAAGTTCTGAAGTAGGAATAACTGAAAAAAATCCTGAAAATGTGTCATTTACCTATGTGATGGAAAGAACTGAAATGGATGCTGCAAGGAAATATTTCAAGCTTTAAAGCATTATCTCTGCAGTGGAAGAATCACTGACTGATTTGATATACAAAAGATAACTTTGAGAAGGAAAAAAAATTTTGTTGTGGGAAGAGTTTAACAAGGAGTTATCAAATATTTTCAGTGTCTACAGGATCACTTTTTTCTAATGCAAGCTCTTATTTTATCTGATGAAGCAGTGTTGCTAATACTCAACAACACTCTAACTAAAGATGAAGCTGGGGAACAATAGAAAAGAAGAGATATAAGAGAAAAATGGAAGATGAGGAAGACAAAACTGTATTTGAAGACATATTAATATCAAATTTGAGAAATCACAGCTGTGGGTTTAGAAGTGGTTATCTCAGTTATAATTAAAACATTTATTATATCAAGCCTGGTGCATGGTAACTGACTCAAGATTTGACAGTTCCCAGCTCAGGAGCACTCTTGAGGCTAGCCACTGGTGCAGCATTCTTCCCTGGGAGGTAGGGCCTCACTTTTTGACAACTTACAGCTCCA
The DNA here is from genome assembly GCA_034782735.1 of Sagittarius serpentarius. Lineage (NCBI taxonomy): Eukaryota > Metazoa > Chordata > Aves > Accipitriformes > Sagittariidae > Sagittarius > Sagittarius serpentarius. Next base: position 35,872,144 of record JAVKLA010000005.1, read on the forward strand.
AATCCACTGCTGAGACCTACCAAATCTCCCCAGCAATTAATGTAAACCTCTTTACTGGTCCTTCTCCCTCTCTGGCACGTATAACTCAAGTACACAATTATTTGCACATGGATTTCCTTGTCACAGGACCTTTTATTTTTGATAAAACCATAGAGAAAAAAATAGGCACATCTGGTCTATTCCGAAGTCCTACTCAAAGCAAGGCTTTGATGCATTTGGACATCACATGTCATCAAGAAAACTAACAGACACAAACCAATATGCTTACCCTTCCTCAAGAATTCTGGGCTAACTTGCACAACAGTTTTTTTCCAGAAATCCTTACAAGGTCTGCTGGTTAGTCATTGAGAAAAAACATCTTAGAGTAGATTCTGTTGTTTGAAGAAGATTTCTGTCTGCTTGGTGCTGAGACCAATGTATTCAGCTTTTAGGACTTCTCAGTGATGAATCAGGAAGGCCTCAGCTCAGCTGTCAGTTCCAAGAAAAAATCTCTGCAAAAAAAAATCTCTGAATTGAAATCATGTTTTGTGTAACGTCTTCTTTAGGAGGAGCATTAAAGATGGAGACTTGCATGCTAACCCTGCAAGAAATTGTCCCAGTCTTGTCCTTGAACTCCCTCAGCATGCTCTCAAAATTTACATTGCATTCTTCAAACTGGTGACAGCTTAATGGAAGGTCACAGTAATGTGGAGACATTATACCAGGCCATGTTATTTTCCTTAAGCCACAGATGGTAAATTTGAGTGTGCTAAGAGTTGATAAAATTTTCTAATAGGTGAAAGTAAGACCAATGCTGGAAATAGAGAATTGTTAGGAGCATTATTGAATCATGTAACTGATTTATTTGAGGACCTTAATATATTAATTTGTAAAAGCTTATAAGAGCATTCATTCCTTCTAACATAATTTCAACTCTTCCCAGAGCATTCTTAAATGATGTAAAAAAAACATTTAAAAATATATATATTAATGTATCTAACTTGGACCCTTTAACCACCTCACCCTCTTTCCATTTCCTCAGAGGACTATAGGAAAAATTCTAGTTCTTCTGCTGATAAAAATTGATTTGACTTGCATCGTTCCGTATTTGAGAGCCCTGAGGCCAAGAGTCTGTGGCCATTGTGTTAGATAAGCTTTTGTTTGACCTCATAAAGACATTCTTACTCTTTTCCAACATTGTTGAGTACATACACACCTAGCCCATAATAGTTCTGAATATCAGATTATCAGATTATGAACAATAATTGTGAAAAACATTTTGATGGTTTGAGGTTATTCCTCAGTGAATACTAAAATTAGTGAGAGGGACACAAGTGTTTCCTGAGTATTTACCTACTGTCATCCAGGAAGACCATTGTGAATGCAGCTGGGTCTCTTAGATGACAATGATTTAGATCCTATCAATCAGGCTTGCTCCTACTGAAGGGTACCTCCTCGGCAAGTACAGCATGGCCTAACTCACTGCCATTCACTAACTTATTGTTAAAAAGTTACTTCTCTGATATGTTTACACCCCTTTTGTTCAAAGGTGTGAGGCTGCTACATCCCTGTTCCCCAAGTCTAGTGTCCAGCTTGCCAACTTATAAAGTCAATATCACTTTACTCACCAGCTCAGAATTTCAGTTTATCACCCTTTTACACTATGGTAAGGTTAGGAAATCCCATTATTTCCTTTTTAAAACCTTTTTAAGCCCTTGTTGTAAATGGTACATTGTGCTATGCAAAAGGCAGATCTCCAGAGGAAAGATAAAACTTCTCTATTTGGACTTCTAACAAAGAGCAGGAGGAAACATTCTCAGAAAGGAATGTGATCATGAGACAAATCAGTACCAGCTGTAATGAACACCTGAGACCCTTAAATCCTGTAGAATGAAAACAGCTTTTTGCCTCCTTCTCTAACAATGTGGCAACAAGGTGCGGTTTTGGGGGGTACTATCTAACTTTAATTTGATTATAGCTGCAGCATGCTCATTCACTGGACAGTAACTCAAAGCTACATCAAGATATCATTTAGCTCCTTTCTAAAGATACTAACAACTGGTTATTGAAGCATTATTTTAATTCTTTTTGGTGTGTAAACACCACAGTCCATTATGAAGCCATTGCATTAGTCTACTGTTTGGGTTTAGATACTTATTTTCATGGCCAGAAAACCTGTAATTTTTTTCTGTAGGCACTTTATTATTCTTACTTCATTCACTGTCACAGTATTGAATAACAATCCACGGTTTTCTTACTCCTTTTTATCTCTTTGCCCTAATTCTGCCACTGACCCTAAAAGTACAAAAAAGTGGGACTTTCTACCAGTAAACGTACAGCAAAAAAATGATTTTTCTTTTGTTCCCTCTCATTCATTCAGCTTGGAGTTACTTCAAATTCATGAAGTAGTGTGAGAAGCAGAATTTAAGCTTATCCTTTTTTTTCCTTGAGCTTTGTTGTTAGCCTCACTACTTTTTCAGTACTAGATTAGAGAAAAAGAAATAAGCAAGCTGAATAGCTAAAGAAAAACTCCTAAACTTCTTAACCATACTGTAATTACTGACAGCAGGCAAAATGTGGAAATTGTTATCACTCCTCCTCCCATGTATTGTAGTAGGCTTCCATTTTAACCTCTGAATGAAGAAAGAGGATAGCAGAAATTGTGTGTGACCTGAGGACAGGACTCAGAACCAAAAATTTACAGCAATAATCACAGATCAGATGCCCTCTAGGACTTGACCTCTCTGCTAAAAAGAAAAAGATACTAAATAAATTTACTTATCACTTACTCTTTGTGTGTGGTTGCAAGAGAATTTGTGAGGCATCTCAAAAGCTACGCAGTCTTTTGGAGACCAAGGAGAGGAGCTTGACAACAGAAGAGCGAATAATATCTTAGCTTGGAGTCTTCCTGCTGGTTCTCCATTTTCCTGTTCGAGTTTTGTCTAGCCTTTAACTTTTTCAAGTGCATTTTTGTTAAAGAAAGATCAATGAGGGAAGAGAGGTCAGTCAGATAGAAGAGAAGAGAAAAAGAAAGGAAGAAAAGAGTGGAGAATGGAATCAGTGGGAGGAAGACTGACACAGTAACTCCAGACAGAATGGTGTGAGCTGGTACAAATAGCTAGGCGATACCAAAGGTGTTCAGTCTGAAAATTATACATACCCTGGATAGAGTCAAGCACAAAGGTCCCTAGGTCAGCAGTAAGCTCCAGGCAGTTGAATTACGTTTCCCACGTTAAGATTTTTCTATCTTAGAGACTCTCTGATCAGCATGGAAGGTTAGGGGAAAGAGAAAATTGAGATGTGGCTGCATAAAATTTGCCTTTAAGAATTATTCTCAGGCCTCACTGAAAGTATTCTGACAGCGCTGGGCTTTACACTTTACATAGTGTAAAAACAGCTATCCCTTAGGTTTCCCTTACTCTTACTTTTTTACATCACATACCCATGTTAACAGTTAAAGAGAGAAGGAAAAGCAAAGCAAAAGAATGTCTATGACCCGAGCCCCAGACTTGGAGCTAAGGATTTATGGCAAAAATCCCAGTTCCGATGCCCTTTAGGACCATTCTTAGAGTTGATTCCTTTCCTAAAAAAAAATTGGAAGTAACAGACTGTCAGAGCAGGACAGAAGAGGTAGCCTCGATCCCAACATCTTTAGCTTAATTAAGGCAGATCCTGCTGAAGGTAGTAATCTTTTGCTGGCCACTGTGGATGTTACTTTGCAATACTTTGGGCATAGCACTGGCTATCTTCTAGGAACTTTATGGAATCCCTTTTCACTCTTTCTCTGGATGTCTGTGAGAAGAAACCTTCCATTACTTCTTTTGACACGTCTCCCTCAAAGACCTAGCTCAGATATACATGCCCACACCCGAATACAAACACAGCCCTTGAATTATTGTCTCATATATAGGACTAGAGTAAGCATCCAGGTGGGATGGGAAACCACCTTAGTAGGCAGAATTCAAGGAGGGTAAAAGTTGGGTTTGTTTCAATGTATTTACAACTTCTGCTGTTATAAAACAGAAGGGGAAAAAATGTAGAATATTTCACTGGTCTCATTTGCTTATACATGTCCCTAGCAGAGAGGGGTACTTCATACACTGAGTTGATTTCATGAACATGAAAGATGTATTTGTAATAAATTCCTTTAACATATAATGTATTTTTTAACCTTGGGTCTGCTACCAATTTGCATCTCCTCCAGCACCTTTCCAAACAGTAGTGCCTACAAATATTCTTTTTTTTTGAAATAGTACAGAGCAATTTTCACAGGACACAGATCCCTACAGGCAGTATCTCTACATTACACCACACATACAATACTCCCAGAGTCCCTCCCAAAAGCATTCTTTTCTTTCTTTCCACCCCGTCTCAGCCTTTCCTCACTCTTAATTTCCTTCCTCCTTGAAATCAGATTTTTAATTTTTCTAGTTGTAGCTGTATTTTCAGGTAAATGGTGAGCAGCAAATATTTTCATTTTATCAGCTGTTAAAGAGAACTTTGTTTAAACACAGTGCTTCAGAAATAAGACACATATCTGACCAGAAATGGAACATTTCCTCTTTCACTTTGACATCCATAAACTAGATCTGATATTGTACCATGTTCTATAAAATAGATACATAAAAATAGTTTTAGAATCTTTTTTCATCAGCTTGTAAAGAATTTGACTTGTGTAGTGCTTGAATCCAAAGATACTAAGCCATGCAGCTAAAATTGGTATTTTCAAAACTAACATTCTTCCAGGGAGATTATTATCCCTGGACTGGCTGACATAGTTAAGTGATTCAGACCAGAAGCATATCTGTACGAGCAGTGAATTGTTAAGAAGCTGCAGAAGATTCTGGTTTATGCTTAAGAAGCCAGGAGGCTTAGGACATCACATGTATACACAAAGATGTGCCTAAGAACGTCAGACAAGATGGAGCTTCCAACTTGTGTTTGTCTGGACTTGCTTATAAGACCTGCAATGTAGAAACTTCAGTCTGATAAATGCTGACAGTCCCCTAGAACATATCTTTGACAGTTTGATCTACACTTGCTCTCCTCCTAAGGCCTATGGCTTTGCATCACTTACTTAAAGCAAAGGCACATGTAGCAAACACATTTCCTATGTGCAGCAACTGAAATACGTTTCTCCACTTGATGTTAACAAATAAAAATTGAATTTGAGAAACGACTTTACTAAGAGAGTCAATGAGAAGACAACCATCACTTGTGTATGGATAAGGCTAGGGAACAAATTGAAGAGGAAGAAAATCCATCCAAGCTGAGTCCAAGCCAGTACAAAATCACACCTCTACGATAAGTCCTTGACTGTCAAGGCACATGCTGAGAACCTGTTTGACCACTTGACCCTGCTTGAATCATACCAGCTTGGCAAGTGGTACAGATATTGGAGCACAGGCACAATGAGGTCTGACCATCAGAAAAGCACAATAGTGGGTAAAGCGTATTTCTCTTGTAGCAGGAGCCTGATATGTTCAGATTAGTCCCACTTGCAATGCTGAGTACAAACAGACCCCCTGCACATGAGCAGCTGATTCTCGGGTCGTCATTCCAAACTGGTTCCTAAGGCCCATAAGCCCATGTCTTGAAAGAGCACTGGAGAGATTAGCATCCCTAAACTAACATTAGTCTACCTGGTTCCTTCCATGGCTTATATTGTGAATACCCTACCAGGATTAGTTAATAATTCTGTTTAGATCCTCAGATGATTCCAAGAGGTAAAATTAATATCACACTGCTCTTATGAACAGGATTTGACACATTTCCACACTATCACAATTCTGTAGATAGAACAGTAACATCCATTAGTAGACAGATAGATTGTTTAAAAAAAAACAAAAAAACAAAAAAAAAACAAACAAAAAAACCCCTCTTTTAAATCAAATTATCTTGGGAAAACACAAAAATATACTATTAAAAAAATTATTCTGAGGATATGTATTGATTTGAGAGCATCCGTTACATCCTTAGGGAGATGCTAAAATCGCAGATTGCAAATCAAAAGAGCCAGTGCGCTGGGGAAGTCAGACAGTGATATAAAATCAATAGGAAACCCTAAGGAGCAGCTGGGGAGTTAGTCACGTAAGGAGACACTTCTGCTTATTTCATATCCAGAGGCTGGAACCCTCTCCTGAGACAGATCCTTTCAAAAGCCAAAGTCTATTCTTTTAAAATAAAGCTATGATACGATGTCATCTACCACCAAACCCATGTCACTTTTTCCCTGAAGGATGCTTTAACAAATTATAGGCCATTTTTGTTCAGAAACCTTCTTTATCTGCCAGATGAAAATTCACAACTATACAAAGGAGAATTCAAGACCCATTAGAAACACCCAGCACATGACTCCATAACCTTGTGGGGTGGGCACTCATCAGGGAAATAGTCAATTATGGGTTTTTTTCTCAAGTCTGCTCATCTTTTTTCCCCAGTGGACTGGTTACTCAAAAGTATAAAAGAGCCTTTTGAAGCAAAGACAGAATTTATGAACGCTATCAATGCTGAATTATAGCATAATGTACTTTCTAGTGTGTCTCTTCTCACTCCCCACCAATTTCTTCTTTCACCTCTTTCTGTGTATTCCTATGAATCACACAGTATTTCCCGTGGAGGAGCCAAAGAAGAAGTAGGGAGTGCTTCCCCTTGCTAACCTCAGCCCACAGTATACACTAGAAGTAAAAACACCTTCAGGAACATGTGAATTTTAACCCCTTAACCTCAGGAGGGCATTGAACCTGAGTGTATGAATGCTGTAAACCTTGAACATGTTTTTAGTTCACTGAGAGGTCTACTGTCAATGTCAGTCAGTTGTTCTTAGGAAACGCATATTAAATGTCCTTTGGAGACCTTTGGTACTTGGCTGCCCTTAGGCACGTGATAGCTGCTGAGCTGTGTAGACTGAAGGAGTTTCGGTACACTAGAGTGAGAAAGTCACACTAGGCACTGGGGAAGTTTCAGTCTAAAGGGGAGATACCTGTGAGGTTTAAACACCTGCAAGATTAGACTTTTTATTGCCGTTTATAACTTCAGTCTGTAAAATCTGTCTACATCCTTCATTTGATATATGCCTTCCTGTCCTTGGGATACACAGATCTAACAATTTACAATTCACTGCAGCAGGGTAAAGAAGAAAAAATGAAAAAAGAAAAACAACAGAAAAAAGCCTTTGAGGTAGAAGAGAAAACAAATAAAAATATGATCTGTTTTTTCAAGGCAAAGCAATACATTATTTTTATTCCCCAGCTTAGTAGCAAGTTATTTGGTTTGCCTAAATTGTTCAATCATTTTTTAGAACAAGCCAGAATTTAGCCTGTTTCTTCTGCCTAAGACAAGCAGTCAATTTTAATTAACTCAGTGCGCAGGAGTCTGTGGCATTTGTGGAAACTGGGCACACAGCCAATCCCCGAAGCACCTCTGATCAGTTTGCCTGGAAAGAAGTAAAGAAAAGGAAGATGTTTGATTAGAGAGCTTAGAATTATAGTCTGAAATCTCAACAGCTGGAAATAAAATTAATTATACAATCCTGCCTTCTTTACCTATCAGTGTAGCACCATTAACATCCCTGAAACTGCTCACGTGAGAAAGTACAAACCAGCCTCTGCTCTAGAGATACTGTTTACTACATAGAAATACTGGTTTCTGTTGAAGTTCAGTATACTTAGAGTACTGAACGCAATAATAATAACAACAACAACAACAATAGTGCCTATGTTATTTAAATCCAGGCATGTCTCTGTGTGTGCTCATGTATACAGCATTTTAAAAGCTTTAGCGGAATAATTTTTGAAGTAGACAGTGAAAAACTTGTCAAAGATTTTCTTTTATACATTTTGGACTAACTCCATGAGACATCATTAAGGTGGTAGGAGTGTATATTAAATTTTCAAAAAGCCAGCATCTTTTATTCTTTTCTTGATTCTGAAATATCAAATCCTCACTATGTGCAACCTTTCCTCCACTCCTCTTATACAGCAGAATGTGTATGAATGATAAACCAGCATGTGTGTGAATATAGGTAATTTATTTTACAACTGACTAAACCTAGAAATAACAAAGTAACCTTTTAAGATTTGCAGAAAGAGTTTCTCAAGAAAAAAAAGGTGTATTTTATCTAACTAATCAAATGGTCACATTTAGCCCATTGCAGCATATTCTAGCCAAAGAAAATGAAAGTTTGGTTTTCTCTGCAAAAAATAGAAATCAGCTGAAAACGTGCAGTGTATAGAACATTACTTGCATTATTCAGATCCTTTTTAGACAACAAAATGTTTACGGTACTGTAATTTAAAGCAAAGATAAAAATTGTCCCTTGATACTATTATATGCAAACTTTTACTGGAATTTTTTAGAGTATTAAAGGACATTTTAAAAAGAAAAAATATCCACCACTACTAAAGCAGATCTGAATGAACTAAACTTTAGCCTTTATTTTCAACAGTCAGTGTCAAACCCTGCTCCCTAGATGTTTAAACATTTATCTTGATTTTGCAAAATTGCTTTTGATAAAGAAGATTTTCTTCAAGATACAAATGGAAAAGTTGTGAAATGGAAAAATATTAACCTTATATGTGAACACAGCAAATGCAGACCCTCAAAGCCTGTAACATAAATGGTCTGCTTCTGGGAAAGGGTTCGCTGTTAAAGAGCCCACTGCAGAGCTGGGACCCCAGTTTTTAGCAGTAAATTTGCACAGAAGCTTCAGGATCCAATGTTTGGCACTTCTGCCACTGGATGTAAGCAGTGAGAAAATTTTCCACAGACTGCTTTAACATCTTCACTTTAAAAGGAAGCTGCACTGAGACTTGGGAAATGGTATCAACTTTCTCAGTCTGAGCCCAGAAAAATGCAAGTAAAGTCTAGCTGCTCTTTTCTGGTCCTTGTATCCTCTAACAGTTATAAACCCTACCTGTAATTTTTTTGCTCCATTTTTGTACAACTTCTTTACCAGACCTCTTTCACTGATGAATCTGACATGTACCTAACCGAAGTATATTTTTGCTGCTTCAATTAAAAAACATTTTATGAATTTCATAGTGGTGAAACATTTATTGTAAATTTAAGTCATGGACCTTTGTCTTTCTGTACAACTCTGTAAGAGACAGAGCATATTGCCGAGTAGTATAAAACATTAAATGATTACACTTAGGAGTTTTTGTAAAGAATCATAGACTTCCTGTGAAGTGGTTGTGCTATAGTTTCCAACACCTGTAGATGCTAAGTGTAAAATACGCAACAATTCCCTGGCAAAGGTCTTGTGTTCTAAGAGAACCAGGCTCTAGTGACTTTTATTTCTTGATCCATTATGCTACGGACTTACTTGAGATTCCAGTTGAAGGTAGAGGTTTAAGTGTTGCTACTGAAAGCTACTTACTGAGACTGCTATTCAGTCAGCATTCTTCTGATACCATATGCCCACCAAAAGACTATCTCCCTCCATAAATTCAAAATGTGCAATATTTCTAGTCTGTATCTTATGAGGGAAGCCAAATGTATGTTCCGTTTCAAGTCCTTGGTGCCGTGGTTTAACCCCAGCCAGCAACACAGCACCACGCAGCTGCTCACTCGCTCCCCCCCCACCCAGTGGGATGGGGGA